>VZRV01002100.1:171235-631583 GCA_013398115.1 Falcunculus frontatus
AAAAAAAAAAAAAAAAAAAGGGAGAAAGAGAAAAAATTAGAAATCAGATGCTCAAGAGAGAATATTCTTGCCAGTAACATGACAGAGTCAAGTTAATTCAAAGTGATTCAAACAAGAGAGATGATTTCTTTTTTTTTAGGATATTGCTGGCCAGTTCTGCATCCTGAATCTGATTGACATATGATACTACTAGGCTGAATGAAGACATTTTGCACATGTTTTTGCTTTAAAGAGCAATTGCTAGGGGTAACACTGGTTACTTACAACGTGGAGACATGCCAAACTATTCAGAATGAGAGTGGATTGCTGGCTATCTCGTGCTTCAAGGTTTGTAGAGTGGGGTGGATAATTAAGCATTCCTGGCATCACCATGTGATCACATAAACTCAGAGGGTTGGAGAAATAAATGGGAAGCACAGGTTCCTACCAGGTGTGCCATCTACTTCTGTAAATGGGCATTTCCACTACAAGAACTTGAATGAGCTCCTCAGTAGACTTTATGGGAATATCTTTGACTTTTATAATAATTTCACCGCAAGGAGTAAGGTTTTGACGGAATTTTTTGACAGGGATTTTTGGACTTCTATTTTTCTAATACCCATTTCTTTCCACTGCTGCCTTTAAACATTTTCTGCAGAGTTTTATTATTTTTTAACAATCTATACCTTGCAGAATATGCTTTCCATATTTGGAGTTTTTGGAAAGATTTTTCTGAATGGAAGCTCTTCTGTCCCACGAGGTGTTAAAGCAATACTGAGAGCAATAGCAAATTAGTTCATTATTTCTTAACAGCAGCCTGAGCCTGTAGAGGCAAGCTTGGGTGGGAAAGTCCTCAAATCTATGTCAGCATTTAAGCTTTTTTTTCTTTTGTTTGCTTGGTTTTCAGGAACCATGGTTGATCCTCCTGTTACAGCCTGTTCACACTACAGAGTAGCTTCAGTTTTCCTCAGCCTTTGCACCAGATAGTTGAACAACAAAACACTTCCCAAGTTCTGTTTAAAAAAACCCCAACAAAACATAAATCAGACCCAAGACAGTTCTATTTGAACTTCCAGCCTGTTAGTGCATCTCACAAGTTTCTCCCCAGCTGGGAAAGAATCTGAATTTCTGAACCAGCCCTATTTTCCTGAGGATGACATGGCGTTAGCACAGGAAGGGAGAGGGAGAAAACCACACAAACAAAACCAGCTTGTTCGAACTTCACCTGGCAAACCCACTAGTACCCGAGACTGGTTAATCTAAGTTTCCCCATGTTCAGAATGTTAGAAAGTTTTCTAGCTTCTCCAGGCATTGATTTTACCTTAAATTGGACAACTCAAGCTCTCTCAGAGTCATCAATACATATTTTCAGCAAGGTGTCTTTAAATGGTTTATCTCCACATTACCCATGTTTGATCACTCTCTGCACTTGTGCATGTCAGTGCTTCCTTTTTAGTGCTTTTTGTTGTGTTTTTTGTCATGCAGGGAAAACTGAGAGGTCCCCCTGTGCTGCTGAGCCCAGATCAGGGCCAAACATCTCCCAGGAATTCTTTGCCTCAACGTGCACAACGTGTCAGAGCATCACGCCTGAATGTGCCCAGCACAGTGGCAGCACTCGTGATGTGACAAGGCACATCAGATGCTGAACATGTCTCAGTAGTGAGCAATAGCAGGGAAAAACGTGGGGGGATGGAGAAAAAACAGTGAGTGGAGAAATGGAAATACCCCTGCACCAACCCCACTGACGGTGACTTGTGCCCACACAGTGGACATTGCCAAGAGACTTTGGAATACATCCACATCCTGGCAGCAGACAGTGCCCACCAGGCCACTAACGCTTATTTCTAGTCTTTTCCAAACTGTGGTTTGTCAGCTAGCAACTAAAACTTAAAGAAAGTCTAAATGCCTATAACTGAAACAAGGCAGAACTCTGTTTCAATAAAATTAAAAGTGGCAGTGCAGGGTTTTTTTTGCATTGTATTTTGTGAAGGCATTTTCTTCCAGATTGTATTAACAAAAATATGTTGTTTGACAGATATCATCTCAGCAGACAGGTTATCTAATCTGTTTTATTGACAAATTGACTTATTATTTGATCAACTTGAATATAGTCTTCAAGATATACTTCTATTATAAAAAAGTACATGGAACAGAGAATAATATGTTTAGTCCATCATCTGCTTTCAGCTGTCATTTAAACATTGGTGTGTCTGTAAGAAAAGAAAAAAGTTATCCAGTTGTTTTGATCATGCTGTCAGAATTGTCTTTATTGTCTGGGGGGAATGCCCATGTAATTTCTTCTTCCTTGATACGATAATATATTGACCTTCCTCATTCAGTCAGAGGAAAGCAGGTTATGATGGCTCTACCCACCACCTACGTGAAGTTTCAGATTCTATCAGAAGAGAAACAAAGCATCTCTGGGAGCCAGAATCACTTATACTTCACTTCCTCTGTCTTCTCTTTCAATGGGACCAGGAAACAAAGTGAAGTTAAAAGGTTTCCCTCCCTGAAGTCAGAAATACTTTAAAAAAAAAAAAATTTAAGCTGTTGTGTTGCTGTCTTTTCATTAAGGGGGGTGAGGGTGGGCTGTTGGTTATATTTATTTTAAAGCCAATGAGTTCCACTTGAAAAGTTTCAGAAGTATAAAGAATATAAAATATCTGTATGAATTCAGGTAACAAGGTAGACGTGACAGCTTTAAGACTGTTCCTCAGCAGATTGTTTTGGGAACCTTTCTTGTATCCTCACCTTTGCCACCTGGTTTTGATGAGAGAAATCCTACTCATCTCTGCCCTGTGGGGCTCTGATGCACAGGCACCAACTGAATGAGAAGATCAGACAAGATTTAAATCCGGACCCACAGAAACAACCTTCTACCTTTGGCTGTTTGCTCTTAAAACTTAATATCAGAAATAAATTAACACTTGGGTGCAAGGCAGTCACTAAAAGAACCTCCTCCATTTAGTCCATTTCTGGGTGTCCATCCCAATTTGTCTGTCTGCAATTACACTCACAGTAGGTGGATCAGCTCTACTAGGGGTAATAAAAAAGACCCCGATTTTGTGATAAAAAATCCCTCTGGATTCCAGATAATTACCAATATTGAAAATCTTAGCCCTTTTAAATCAAATGGAATAGAATTTTCATTGGGAAAGTAAATGCACGAACTGAATTAAAAAACCCCCTAAGTTGTCAATACAAAGGAAAATTATTTTCTTCCTCTTGTTTAACTCAGTGGGTAAATATATCCTTAGAGGGAAGTTGAACAGGCTTTTGATGCACAAAATCTGGATTTTGATAAGAAGAAGCCCCAAATCCAAACAGTAATGTTAAAAGTATGGGAGCTCTAGGAGTGACAACAAAATCAGACCCCGAGCTGTACCATCCCCGGCCTCTGTTCAGCAAAGCACTGATCTGGCTGATGGAAACCTGGCCACAGAGTAAAAAACAAACTCAAACCACCCACAATTTGCTCGTCTTCAGGTTTTTTTCCTTCCTATTTTTTTTTAAACTGCAGACATTTAATGCCATGCTTGTCTGAGAGCTTTTCCTGTAGCTATTAATACTTTGCACTGTAGTGCTTTTAATCCAAAGATCTCAAAGTGCTTTGCGGGCATTAATGAATTAAACCTCGTAACACCCCTTTGAAGTAGGCATTATTATAGCAGTCTTAGAGATGGGCTGAGTAATTTTCCTGGAGTTGTAGAGAAAGTCCCTGACAGAGCCAGGAATAGCTGCCGAAGTCCCACATCTCAGCCACTTCTGTAACCACCATGCCATTCTCCCAGATTAAGTCTCTTAAATCATTTTAATTTTAAATAATTACTTTGATTTACTTACTGTATTAAAGTCATATCTCTGTTAAATACAAGGGGAGGCATTGATTTATCCTTGGTGGGTTAGGCATTCAGTGCCTGTGAAAGTTGTGCTGATAATGTGAAGTTAAACTGACACAAATCCCTGTGTGGGGATGCTTTGCAGAGGGATGGGAGGGGCTTTTGCAGGGCTTAGCTTGAGCCCCGTCTTCAGGCACAAACACTCAGTCCTGTTCAGCTCCATCAGTATTGCTGACACCCACCCCAGGCCCTGGTGCACCAGTGCAGCTGCCTGAAATTACCAGTAGCGTTTTCCAGCGGTGATAATTTGCACTAAAAATGGTCCTTCTTATGGCTACAACTGTGCCTATGCCAGCAGTTTACATTATTTGGGATACATCAACCCTCTTCTCTCCTTCCTGACACTGCTGACCAAGACTAAACACACAGTTGAGATTTAAACCAAGTCTAACTTATCTCAAAAAGCCATTCAAACTGCAGCTTGAATTGCCATACAGGGCTGGCAGAGTTTTAACGAAACCTGAAATTTCTGCTTTTAATTAGGTTTTCAATTATGTATGTACCATTCTACTGTCATTTAGGCCCAACTCTCCTGAAAGTCTCCCTGCTTGAAGTATTTTAGGTTTTTGTGGAAAGGAGCATTTTGGTGCAACTTTAACCTCTTCCTAAAGGCTTGGCCTCCACAAGAAAGGGGTGAAGGGCATGCCTAATTTTGGTCAAAGTAACATTCCATGCTGCCTCTGGCAGCAAGTTTAGAAGTGTCCTGAAAGGTAAATTGTTGTAAACCTGCAAATAACCAACCCCATAATCAATAAATTGTTATTCGCATGCCAAGCAGTTTCCTCTGATCATGTTAGTGGGTGGGAATCCCCCATCACATCCTCTTCAGCCATATGGAGCTGGATGGTGGTGACAGCTGAATTTGCTGGACATCCAGTGCTCTGAGCAGAATCTCCCTGGGATGGAGGACAACTCCATCTAAGCACTTGGTCTTCTCCCTGCTTCCCTGGCTGCAGACACCAGCTGCTTTACCAGCAGAAAAAAACCCACCCAAAACCAAAAAACGCCCAAACCACCAAGCACTGTCTGATCTCTCAGGATGTTGGATACAGCCAACCATCTCCCAAGGCTGAACTTCTGAGTGGCCAGGCCAGATATGGTGTAAGTGAGGGTGGGAGCTGTGTAGGGGTGTGTGGGGAGTGGGAACATGTGACCCACCTGAGCAATGATGAATGCAATATTTGCATGACTGAAGGCTGGACAGCAACAGTTCCAAATGATACCTGGGAATCTGCAGGATTTCTTCTGCATTAACTTAGATCAAATTTACTTAACGGAGAAAAACACTCAGAGAACTCCTGCAGTGCCTTGCAAATCCATCCCAGAGCAGGGAAGGCTGGCTGCCACCCCTGTGCCCTGCACAGCTGCTCCAGCAGAGATGTGCTGCAGCTGGGGCACAGCTGATGCTCACAGGGCTGCTGACCCCACCAGCCTTCCTGAATTAGGCCAAGGATTCTACAGTGCTTGTTTCTTTTTCCTCTCTTTGTTGTTATGTTGCAAGAACACCTGATTCCAGTGTGTAAGTGCTACCGTAACACCACCAGACACGAGCGGAGCATCCCAGGAACTGAAATTAGCTACTCCAACTCTCTCGCTGGTCTCAGGCACCAGATTACTCAAATATGTTCACAGGATTTTCTGTACCTTTACAGCATGTGTTTTCCACTGGCTGGCCTGACAGACACTGCCTGCTCTTCTCCCACATTGCTTTCCTACAGTATTGCTGAATATTTATTAACTGAGAGCTTATTGACAAGCTCCCATGCACCCTTTTCTCACTGATGCCAAAGTCACAGCACCGAGCTTCCTTGTGAGGCACACAGGCTTTCCATAACCTTTCATGGCTTCTGTGGGGGGTCTTTTCACTTTCCTACACACACAGAGCTCAGTATGTTACTTTCTTGGTAGGAATGCGCTAATTGTCACATGTCTTTCTTTTAAAAATAGTTTAATGTCATAATTATCCTCATTTTCTTCCTTCCTGCTACAGGCAGTTGCTGGAATGTTTCAGAAGTTTTTGAACAAAAATCAGAAAAAAACAACCAAAAACCCCTCACAACTTGTCTAGGGAAAGGAATTGTTACCACTCCCAAGTCTGGGCCATATCACCTAAGGACACTAGAAACTTTTTTTTTACTTCAGCTGCATACTTAGGGTTTGTCATTCCCAGTTTTGCAAAGCCCAGCCTTACCCACACATACTACAGTCTAGATGTATCTTCAGCTTAGATTTTCTCAGGTTTTCCTTGACATTTCTCTACCACAGATTTAGGGAACATTGCTGCTTCTGTCAGGTAACAGCCCCACCAAAAAGGAAAAAAAAATCTAAGTCACTCCATCTCTGTGTAGGGTGGTGAGAAGACCTTGCCTGTTCAGTCATGCTCTGGTCCAAGTGGGCCATGTGTGCCATGTCAGCACCAGAGAGATGCTCCCTTCATCACATGTTGCTGACAGTATCGGAAAAAGGGATTTTGAGGGGTTAAACGATTCTGGCTTTTATTGGCCTGAGCCACCATCATATGGTTCTTCTCAAGCCCATTTCCACTTCCAGTGGACAGGTGCTCTGTAGATGCTCTAGGCTGTACCAGGAAGCTGCCAGAACAGATCTCTCGTTTGCTGGTGGGAAGTTTCAGGTGCCACCCCACTCACGGGAAAAGCACAGAGGACAAACTGGCAAGCCAAAGAAGTGGGAACAGGTTCGTAGGATCTCCACCAGCTACCTCCTGCTTTCCCAAATATTGCCTTTTCCCTTTAGGAAATCTGGAACTATAGAGTGGCATCTGTCAAGCCGTAGGCACTTGAGAGTAAGCACCCATCAGAATAACTTACTGTCAAAAACAGGTACAAATTCATTTCATCCCACTGCGTGCCATATGCTGCTGTCAAAACTTCATGAACTGTTTAGGCAGCATGTTGGGACATTTTGACTAACTATGAGCAGAGCTATCTTTTTCATAGCTTTGTGTCACTGGCGTTTATAATTGGGTATTTCCTTGAGCATGCTTTGGTCTCTGAGCAAACAAGCCTGTGGCAAAAGAACATAGCTTGGGAAGGTGGGCATGGGACAAACCTCTGGATTTGGCCATCCGTTTATTGTCCTGACAATGAACTGGAAATTGCACTGTACCACGTTGTTCAGGGACCAACTTCTCCTGCTGTTTTAATGCTAGTATTTGAAAGATGGGGTGATCTTTTTGTCCCGTGATTTGATGAAAATCTTGAATCTTGGAGCAGACTGGTAAGCTGAATCTAAATCTCATTTTCTGCTGCTTGAGCCCAGCTGTTTTGTTCTCTTGACAGGAAAATTTGCTAGCACACCCTTTGCTATAATAAGTGGGAAACAGACCACAGGATAGGTAAAGAACACATTTGCTGTTTTATTGGTGCCTTGCAGGGCAGTAATACTGAAAAAGGGGAATGCAAAAGAAACAAAAACCCAAAAACCAAAACCAAAAACCCAGGATGGTGGCAATCCACATTGTATTTTTTTTAAAGAGTACATCAACTCCTGTTTTTTTTCATTTATTGTGGCATGAATGATAACATAAAACCAAAACATGAAAATATACAACTTATATTACACTATGTGTTATGAACAAAATAGAAATCTATAACTCTATGTTATATTTACATAATTATTTCTTTTATTAAATTTCAAGTGAGATGGTAGGTTGCACATACTTTGTTTTAAGCTCCAGGCATTTGATTGTCTCTATTTCTTTTCTATTTTCATTTCACTTGTAAAATCCAAAACGTTAGAAGGAGTAAGAGCTTTAGAGCCAATGGAGCTATATAAATACTGTTTCAGCAAACCAGTGACAAAAAACACTGGGGAGTAGAGAAATCAGTCAGTAGAAAAAACGAACTTGACATGTTCTTCAATCTGGGAAACTGACAAGTTAAGATAAAGTCGAAAAAATGTAAATATAAACCAAGCTAAACAGACAGCCCATGCCCTGTGAATTGAGGATACACTTGAATCCACATCTAGTGAATTACACAGTTATTTGCAAAATGGAAGGGATGGCTCTACCAAGAAGTGGGCAGACAAAGAAACTTCCTATCCCATACATCATGCCCTGAAACATCTGAGATACCACACAGTTGCTGTTCTTTACAGCAGATGAATTCTTGCTAAGGAAGACCTTCGTCTCCACGGAGTATAATTATTTTTGATGTTACAAACGTGATGTCAGAGGCTTCTTCGGGGACAATAACAGCTCATCTCTTTGGATTAAAAAGAAAAAGCTCTGAAAATGTGCTGTAAAAAGGTTAAAGACAATTTACTTTCTAAAAATGATTTAATTAAAGACAGTCTACTGCAGTAACCAAATCTTTGAAATAATGTCTTCGAAGAAAGAATTTCTTCCATATGCATTCACAATAAGAGGATTTGGTTACAAAACTAATTAAATGCTATAATAATAGCTAGTGTTCTTTTCTGGGGGCCTGATTAATATAGCGGAACGGTTAAATAAAGATGTTAAATGCACTTAAAAATCCTATTTTACTAATATAAGGCATGAATAAATGGAAAAAAGGATATACTCTGTGTTATTTAATTGAGCTTAGAAGCAAGTGCCTCAGTTTTTTTCCTTTCTTTTCTCCTTTTCCCCACTGCTGGCGATGTTCTTTCTCAAGCACACAAGATGCACGGTGGCTCCCTCCATTTAGGAGGAGGTGGCCTGAACACCCCAGTCCAGGCAGCTCCCCAGGAGCATCCTGGCTTGCCAGGTTCCCAGGGGAGAGGGGAACAGAGCCCACCTTGACATTAGGGCCTCAATGAGCTTTTAGGTTAATATGATCCTAATCTCTTCTAACCTGGTTTTTCTACATGCTCCAGGGCACAGAACCCAGGAAAAAAAAAAAGAAACAAGACAAGAAGATATTTTTATAAATACATGTTTTGCTTTGTTGTTTTTTAGGTTTCTTTTTCCCCAGGAAATTCAAGCAGGACAAACAGTACCCAATTTTCAAATCAGGTCTTCTGCTGCTGAAGGATATACGGGTGCTCATCCTTGGACCTAAAAAACATTAGCACGGGCATTAAGTATTTTGCTGGTTTGGAACCCCAGAGCCTTTTTAAAAAAATTATGTTTTCATCTTTTGGCCTTTTGTTTTTCCTTTTTAACATTTCTGCATTGGTTTCAACATCCCAAATGTAGAGGAGGTGGATAGTCCGCTAAAGCAACCCATTCCCAAAGCCTGAGGGGAAGGCTGGGCTGGGGCGCAGTCTCTCCGAAGGGAATGTGTACGGAACAAAATCAGCTCATTCAGCTGAGCCCTGGCTGAGCTGGAGTGAAAAGCACGGGGATCTTGAAGAAGGGCTCTGTCCAACCACACCCATGGACACCAGGCTGCCTCCAGGAGCTGCTCCTGCAGAATTCAGGACTGAAACTTGGAAACTGAAGTCCAAGGGCCTCCTTCCCACTGACCTTTTCCAGCCCACACCTCCAAGACTTGCTCCAATCTCACCTGCCACAGTGGCACCTACCTGGAGCTAAAACAAAGTATTCCGGTAGCCTGAAGTGACACAATTAAACCAGAGAGTCTCTATAACGTGGTGGAAATCAAGCATCCAGCAAATGTGAGGTGAACCCACAAGAGTCAGAAGTAATTTGTTCACAAAGACAGGGAACAAATTTAAAAGTTTAAAAAAAATAAAAGGAGCAAATATCTGTTTTCACATTGTACATAATAATGATATAAAAACAATTGTCTATTTTTTTTCCTTCTTATCCAAACAGAGTGCTTCAAAAAAATTGGCTCTAGATGACTGGTGTAATTAAATAACTAAAATGAGTGATGAGAGAGCAGAAGTTAATTAAGATTGAAAACAACACTCCCATTAATTCACTCCATCATAATAAACATCAGAAGTTGACATGGCTGGGGCCAAAATTAAAATAAAAGAAAGAGAAATGGTGTGAGCAGAAGAAGAAGCGATTTGTTTTCATATGTATATCTATATATTTATATATATATAAAAAGGTAAGGTGGGGAGGGGTATCCATTTTAAATAGCCTAACAGCTTCATTTGCTGCATTGCCAAATTAGAACAGAATAAAATAAAGTTAAAAAAGGGGGGGTGTAAAATAAATTATACATAATTTACTAATCTGGGAACAGCTGACCATTATTATTATTATTATAATTACCATTCAACACTAGCAAGAAGAGGCAGTTCAACTGAAAAAAAAACCCCAACACAGTCATAAAATACAAACAAAAAAGAACCCTCTCTGACATGAAGGATATGATCAGCTACTCCAAGCATAATTTCAGAGCAAATCTTCTGAGAGAGAGAAAATAGAAAAGAATTTTTCAAAGCAGAGGTGGAAATCAAAACAGGGAAACCAGACCAAAAATAAAAGAGATGTAGCAGGATAAAACTATCATACGTCCAAACCGTGCATCAGAGTATTGTTCTAAGTCTTCACTGGCATTTGCTTTTTGCTTTGCACAAGGTCTGCAGAGGTCAAGTTACACTTCAAGTGGGATTTCAAGAGGCAAAGAAAGGCATTCCCCCCTTCCCAGTCTTTCCTCCTACCTGCCCTGTTCATTCTGCACCTGGCTGCTTGCATCGAGGGCTGAATTTGCCTGATTAAGGGACTGTTTGCAAAATCAGTGCTGCCAAACAGTGGTGACCAGGGTTCTGCTGAGTGCTTGGGCTGGGATCTCACTGCCACTAAGATGCATGGGGTAAATTTTACAAGTTAGAGGTGGTAACAAGAGCAATGCATCTCCCTCTAGGAGTAGGAATTTACCAGGAAGCATCAAAAAGTTGGCAACCTCAGTTACAAAACCAATTCAGAGGAAAGCTTTTGCATCAGCATGACCCCAAGACCTTCCTTTCCAGGGCACAGAGCAGCTCTCAGACAGCTTCCTCATCTGGTTGTGGTTGCCCAAGGAAGACAAAACTGCCCAAGCAATATAAGTGTTCTACAACAACACTGAAAATATTTTAGCACAGGAGGGTAATTTTTCAGTTGTGAGAAGCAGCAGCGAGGGAAACTCGTCACTGCAACTGTTTGAGTTCTTACAAACCCACTTTGAATATGGAAATCTCTTCATATTAGCCTTCCTTCCTACACAAACATCCCACTGATAAAAGAAGGATTTCTGCCAGTGCATAGGAGAAAAAAAAGTCAGTTAAAAAAAAAATTGCCTTTTGAATCAGAAATCAGTACTCAACCACTCCGATGGAACAAGTTCATCAGAACTGGACCCAGTTGGTGGTAATTCAATTATTCTCAGCGAGGAGGCAACATTTCCAGTTGCCATGTCCTGTACAGAACAAACCACATTTTGGACAAGCCTTTTTTATGTTGTTTATGCTGCCGCTTGAAGTGTAAACTAAAAGTAAAGGTTTCTCACAGACCAACTCATTTGGAGGGTGCAGGACTTCATTCTGGAACATGCTTTTTGCTCACAATAGTCCAAGATTATTTTTATTAGTACCATAAACACGCACACATGAAAATCCAAGACCATAAAATACTTTTTCTCTAAATTTCTTATGTCTCTCTCTCTTTTTTTTCACCTGAGAACAGCACCTACAGTTTCCTTTAAAAAGCAAAAGCAGAACCAAAAATATATGTCTAATCTCACCAGCTGCTGGTATATCAGGTTTTTCAAGGGATTGTCTAAGATACAACACTGTCCTAACTTAAGACAGAGCAAGAAGCAAAATAAAAGCCAAAGAAAAACAAAAGAAGAAGAGACCAACCTAAAAAAAGCAAATTGGACTAGTTCAGCGCTTTAGTACAAATTTGGCACTTGCTCAAAGACTCAGTATGGTGTGCAACTGATGAAGAGAAGTCCTCTCTTGAAAGGAAATAATTGCTTGTTGGGGTTAACAGAAAGACTCCCCACTTCCTTCCTTGCCAGCCACGCACACAGGCACGCACACACACACACTTCTGACCCAGATTTGACAGGGAGGAGGAGGAGGAGGAGAAGGAGGAGGGAGAAAAGGAGGAGGAGAAGGAGAAGACAGAAGGGGTTAAAAGGAATTTTATCTTTTTTTTTCCTGTCAGGTGCATTACCAAAAAAAAAAAATTATTTCTCTTTAAACTGTAGCACAAAACAACAAAACACATTCACAAGCCACTTGTTGGCACTGTGTACCTGAGTGAGAATTTCTAGAACATTGTAGAACAAACAGCCATAAAGTTTATTTGAAAAAAAAACAATAATAATAAAAGGTCGACGGGTAAGACTTCAGTGCTTGGGTATAGCAGCTGAATTACTGGCATTATTTTACCCATAGCTTATATCATTCTGTTGTTGTTGTCGTTGTCTTTGTTTCCTTTCTTCTGAGCCTTTTTTCTTCTGATGCAGGCTGATGTCTATTAGTCAGCTGATGTCCCAACTAGTTAAGACTAACAGTTAAAGTAACAGTCAGTGTATGAGAAAGTTAATGTGCTTGGCCACTGGCAAGGATAAACCAGATGGGGCTTTATTTTTTTTTTTTCTTTTCTCCTTGAAGTCCTGCAGGTCATGAGACATTGGGACCCCAATCAGTTGGCTTGCCCCGCAATGTGGTTTTCACTGTCACTGCCATAGTCTGCATCGGGGTCGTCCTCCTCCTCATCGTACTCATCGTAAATCTCTCCGTTGACGTCATCAGGCTGCATCTCCTCCTTGATGTGTGGCTCCTCGCCCTTGATTCCATAAGTGCTCTGGATGACAGGCATGCCAGGCTCTGGGCTGCTGGACACACTTGAGTGCTCCGAGGGCAGGTGTGGGGAAGGCATTCCCGCCATGGCAATGGCTCCTGGGTACACTACACCCGCGGTGGCAATGGGGATCTGTGCTTGTTGCCTGACAGGAAGAAAAGAGTAAAATGATGTTGGAATGCTGCATGAATAAAAGGAGGGTAAGTTCAACAGCATATATTGTTGCGTGTGCAGAGGAATTCTTATATCAATATTCCAGACTCACCAAACGATGCTCCACAAACGAACATCAAACCCAAATCAATTCCAGTTATAAGAAAACCCAACCTCTGTAAACATCTTTAGCCATACCTGAACTACACAGCTTAAGCTTGCCTGCTTGTGAGGTAAACTTCTTTTCTGGATCAGCCAGCCAAAAATAAACATTCTTGCCAACTGTGGTCCAACTTAAAACCCGTATATTTTGAAAATCTTCCTTTTAAATAATCCAATCTGCTATCAGGACTAGACATAAAAGTCACAATAACTAGACATAAATTGCCAACAGGAGAGAGGCAGCAAGGTCTAGGTAGATTGCATAGGAATGGGAAGGTGCTGTAGGAAAATTCCACCAGATGAGGAGAAAGCAGAGACAATGTTTGCTCCACATTCATTCAGGGACCTGGTCTTTACCAGGGAGAAGAACAGTGGGCTTTCTGGAGCCAACGTGGGCTTATAGAACACATCATTAAAGGCCTCCCACTGGAAAGTGTTAGCTTCCACCGGGAGCAGCCCTTGTGAAAAGGAGATTCTTTGAAGCAAGGTGGATAAAATCGGAAAAAGGCAGACTTAAAACGGAAGTGGGCATTATTTAAAAATAAATAAAAAGCAAGCCAGCAACATGAGCATTTGAGAAAATCTTCTACAGGATGCCTGTATACAGCATCTAAGCCTTGGAAAGCTGTCTGCAGTAATGAAAGAAGAATTATTTCAGGCCACAGAAATTCCCTTTGCACTGTGTTATACTAGTGTTTGTTTCCCTGAGAAGCTTCAGAGTCCCAACAAGCCTAGAGGTTTAAAATTCATGCTCCTTTTGTTTCTTTGCTGCATGAAGTAATTCCATTGCAGTAATACTCTTCAGTACATGCAGCACATTGTAATGTCATCAGTGGTGTGTCCATCTGCACTGAAAAGCCTTGCCACAGGAGACAGGGCAGAGGCTCTTGAGATGAACATTCTTAATTAAGAATGAAACCCTTCCCTGTTCCCCTGCCTGCCTGTGCCCTTGCTGCACAGTAAGTCACACGGCGGAGTGATCCTGACAGACTTTCCTCTGCCAAACAGCTTCATACTTGTTTGGAATTGCTTGCTGCATTTTCAGATACTTCCTGCCTGCCATCCGAGCAAGGCCTCCTTCCTCAGAGCCCTTATTTCTGTGTTTCTGAAACAACTCAAGTTGTCTCAGCTGAAGATACAGCTCTTAAAGTAGGCAGCAGATCTAATTTGCATTTTATTCTTAATTCAGTAGGAAGGCTTTTGTTTTCTGGAGTCAGCATCTCTGCAACAAGATACAACACGCTTAAATTGGTTTTAATATTTAACAATAGGAACACTTTGCACTTAAATGGTGCTTTTCAGAGTGCTTTTCAAATATTAAATAATTTAAGAATAGTATTTTTCCACTTCTCTGGGATGTCCAGACTAGAGGATCTTGCAGCAGTCCCCAGTAATGTATTAGGGCTCTCAGCAGGCCATGCTTGCCATGCTACCACTGAAGATGAGGACACTGAAATAGGGAACATTAAAAAATTCCCAATCCTTTCCACTGTGATGCCTTCAGCACAGCCCTGTGCTCCTGTTAAACCAAGCACTTATTGTGGTGCCCAGGCAGAAGCCGGGCTGCTATTTAGGAGTTTAGCCCTAAATGACCTGTATTGGCAGATGCAACAGATGGGGAACTTAAACCAGGAATGCAACTGCAGCACTGTGACTGGCGATATCACACACCAACCCCACTGCAGCCATCGGCCACTCTGTCAGCAGCTTCCATACAGATTTCACCCCAGGTTCTGTGCTCTGGTGCCCTAGCGCAAATTACCTCCAGAAATGTCTTGATTTTGATGTCAGCCTTGTTTGGAAAGCCTGATTTCTGTATGCACAATGTTACAAGGTTAATTTTTTTTCCCATGATGAGGCATGCATGTTAACCAGTTATGCAGTGTTTTGGGGGCTCTGTTGCCACCTATTCTTTTTCCACAAGGCCCCCTCCTCTTTTTTTAATCTCTTGATGCCGAATGTTGGCTGACTTCCCTGTGTTTGTTTCAGTGCTTACCACTGGGATCACTGGACCTGCCAGCACCACAGGGTTAAGCAGCTCAAATTTCTCTGCTGAGCGGCTTATTCTAACAATGCACACTGTAGCTGTTTAAAACACAGTCTGATGACACTTAACAGTCGCTGGGTAGATGTTCTCTCCTTTATTGCTACTTCTAGCCATTAACTAAAGAGATGTACAACCCAGTTAATATTGAAAGGATTCCAAATTCAGATGAAGCAGAACACAAATTCCATTATTTTGGAGGGTCACTGTTGTTGCCAATTTTGCTTTTTTTAAAGATCCTTGTGTAGCTTTTAATTTTCTCAAGTGAATACAGGAATACTGTGGAATATTTGACTACTTCTGATTCTTTTTGATCTGCTGTAACCAAAACCAAGGAATATCTGCAGAAGGAAAATATATGCTAGTCTTCTAGGCATATTTTATTCTAATCATATCAAACCGATCTATTAGCTGTTTATCAGAACTGATCTTCTTAAAATTTCTGCTCAACAGAAAGCATTTAACTTGCTGGACTGTAAGACACTCCCTGGAAGGACAAATGAACAATGCAGACAACTTCATGCTTGATATGAATCAACGGAGCCAAGCCCATATTTCAGCTCAAGTTCAGCGTGTTCAGCAGTCCTTTTGCAGACCACTTGCCACAGATCATACCAAATGCCAACTTGTATTTTTGGCTTTTGGATCAAGAGGCACTATCAGAGATTCATTCAGACACTCTCTCTGAGGCCTCATAATAGTTATAAGGCTTTAGTAGAAGACTTACGTTTCATTAGAAAACCTTAAAGCTTTTTTTTTCATGATCAGTGTTGAAATGGGACAGTTGGCTGAGGCTTTAAGATGAGTATAAAGCAGAGCCCACAAAAAGATTCCTAAAACTGCATTACTTCCTCCTGGAAGACATTGTTATAAAGTATAAGTGTCATTTTCTGTTAGCAATATCTAACATTCATGTCAATAAACTATAACATTTACCACACGGAATTAAGACTTCTCCCTGATTTTTTTTTTGTTTTCGATGAAATGAACAGTAGTTGAAAGGTCCCATACCCAACATTAAAGTACTGCCTCATCTCCTGGCGTCTGTTGCGCATGATGGCCTTGTACTCGCCAATGCGTAGTTTTTTGCCATCTACAAGGCAGGTACGCTTCGGCCTGGGCTTGTATTTGTAGTCTGGGTATTTCTCCAGGTGCTGTTTGCTGAGCCGGGCCTGCTCCTCATAGTATGGCTGCTTCTCTAGGTTTGTCATAGCTTTCCAACGAGATCCTGTCACCAAGAAAAAAAAAAAAGATGAGATGCTACTCATCCCCAAACACTAAAAGGCAGAGAAACAAGTAGGTCACCCAGAACAAGACACCTAAGGCCATTTCACTTTGGGCTGGAAATCTGTCAGAGCTTCTAGATAGGGTTCAGGTCTTGTTTGGATTTGACTCATAAACCTCCTGGGTATGGCCAAGATGCAGAGAGAGATGGCACTGGAAATTCTGGCTCAATATTTTACTGAAATTTATCTACCTTGTAATACCTTTCAGGTGAGCAGTAAAACCATTATCCTGACAATGGGCAACCCCCGACACTTTGCTTCAGGAAACAAGGCAGTATATTTTGGAGGAATGGACACACGGAGTCTGCTCTGCTGTTTCCCCACGCTCTCCCTTGGCCATGTGCCTGTTTACACCTCCTGTTCAGAGAAGGCTCCACTCCATGTGCTGCTGTCCGGTCACTGATCCACGGCTGGATCAAGGCATCAGATCTGGATACGCACGTGTCCACAGCTTAATCATTCCTGACAAACACCGGGTCTTTCTGGCTCCCAGGCTGGTGAGAAGCAGAATAGGATCTGACTGTAAATGCTCTGCAGTCAGGTACAGGAGCCTGCAAGGACCCTAAAGCAACGCCTCTAAAAGCTATAAACTATCCCATATGTGTCAGTGGGGTTTTAACTCCAAGACCAAGTCCTGGGAAAGACTGCCAACCCCAACTCAAAGAATTTACTGTCATGAAGGAAAAAGCACTGGGGTACTGGCGCATCTCTCCCCGGAGCTGCACTATGGCTTCACTGCTGGCAGCCTTGTTTTCTGCCTATGTAAACATGGATACTTGAGATAGGGATATAGTGAAGACTTCAAAATTGTTTTCAAATGCCTGCTGAAAGTCATAAACTAGTATTTCCTAAAGGATACAATATGGGAGCAGAAAGTAAAAGTTCTTGAATCAGTTGCCCTATTTTATTTTTCCATTAAATATAGAAGTGCTTCAGGGTAAGATACATTTCAAATAACAGGAATAGTTCAAACTGTGAAACCTGTGGCCTAGAAAGAAAACTTTATTGGAAAATAGTCAATTTTCCCACTGGAAAAATGTTTGAATAGTTTCTCAACTTAATGGGTTCATAACGTCATAAGTCATACTTGATTTCCTCTTGTTCCTCATTTTTTTATGGTTACTTACACTGTACTTAGCTCATGCTATAACTCAGGCTGGTCTTATCTGACTGTACCCCCAAGACTCGCAGTAGAGAGAGCACGGTTATCCTTTCCCCAGGAAAGAAAAGAGTTTCATTCCCTCTAGAAAGGCCCCTTCTGGTTATTGACACCATTTTCCCCATTACTTTTTGAATCTTTATTCTGTGCTGCAGTCTGGGCTCCTGGAGAGAAGAGCTGGTACTGCCTGACCGCACATCCAGAGATAAGCAATGCATAAACAATGATGCCTTTGTCCAGAAGAGGAGCAATGGACATCCCTCTCTTAGCAAGCATTGCTTTGAAGTCAAAACCATCATTTTGCACGATGTTTGCAACATATAGCATGCAGAGATCCCCCCAGAGAGTCCTGGAATGGGAAACAGTTTAATGACATTGTTAATAGCTTAGGCCCAGCACCATAACTGCATGGCTAGATGGCTTTTAGGGTTTGGACTGAAACTCCTGCACGTCACTTCTTATGCCATAAAGAGGTAGTGTCTATGCTTGGGGATCTACAGCAGGGCTCTGTGTTACACAGGGCAGCACCCCTGTGACCAGAATCCTGCTCAGCAGCTTTGTCTCCTGCAGAGAAATTATTCCAAGCTTTTTCTGGCAAAGAGAGTGGCTAGAAAAATGACACCGACTTTCCACATGTAGTACCTCCTGGATTTGGGGATGAATGACACAATGATAAACACATGGAGACTGTCAAAACACTCACTGCACACCAACTAATGCTGTGTAAGATGGAAATATAGATTGGGCCTGTGTTGAACAATGTTAAGAATTCAGGGTAAAGCGGATGAGCTCTAGAAGTTGCCCAGATGTGGGTGTGCTTTCAAATTCTGCCTTGTAGGCACTGACACACTGGTGTTTCAACAAAGAAAATCCTAATAGCCTAAATCTAGACTTGTCTAATCACACACCTGCTGAAGTCCCTAGGAAAACAGCCCCGGTCCCTTTTCCTGACACTGCAGCAGGTTTTTTTTTACGAACAGAAAAGTAGAAAACCTCAGTCTTTAAACAAATCTTGACATTTGCTTTATATGCTGTGAAGGGATCTGCAATGTAGGGACTCACACATATTTGAAACAGACGGATGGATAGAAAGGTAGAAATTAAAGTCAGCTGTTGCAAAACTACCACGAAAATGCTCTATTCCAGCATAGTTTCTCTTCTGCTGTTCCGCTTCACTTGCTGCAAACCTACAGTCAGGTCTGGGCAGGCAGATTCCTACCCCCTCATGTGACAAGAAGTAGTGAGTGAAGTTAGGCAAGCACCACAAGTCTTTGCAGGATCAGGGCCATAAGAAGGGAAATTTTGATGCAATATCTGTACATACAGTTACACATACAATATTTATTACATAAATGTCATTTGTTATACTTTTTCTTCCTGAGCTGCACACTGAAATACAACAAAAATCCTGGCAGTTTCACCTCTCTTCCTAGCAAATTTTTAATAGCTGCCTTCTGCAGTGATACCTCCTCTTACTACGACTTTAATGTTTTTACAAAATATACTAAATATAATTTACTAGTATGTTTTGAAGTATCATACATAATTAAACAAACAATGCTGTCAAAATAAATTTTAAAAAAGGGCACATTTTCTGATGGTAAATCATCATTCTTTACATTTTATCATTTTCACTTATTTTCTTAGTAATTTACATAATACAATCAATTCTCTGAACAGTCTTAATCTGAAATTATGAAATTTTGAAGGATATATAAACTCTGATCTTTGACATTCCACCCACAGGGTAAGCTATGAATGAGTACCATCAATCAACATATTAAAACTTTTTAAAAAACCCTTTTATTTGGACAAAATATGCTTGTAATAGCTTTATTTGTCATTGTTTTATGTGTCTACAAACACACAGAGGCAGGCATGGGTACCTATGCACAGTGCCAAATCCAAGCCCAAGCAAGGTGTGATTGTAGAAACTTTCTTTTTAAGTGAAGATTTACACTCTTGGGTGAGCTTTCTGCTCACCATCTGTGTTGGAAAGCTTTGAGTGGGTCAAGTATGCAAGGCTTTTCTCCTTGACTATTAAAATGAGTGCCCATTCCCCTCCCTCGATGTATGCAAAATGACAAGCAGGATTCTTGCACAATTCTCCCTGATGTGGTGGCTGAAGTATTTAGGAAAAAAAAAGCAAATTCAAAGACTTTGCAGCACCGAGCACAGCTCCTGCCCCTAAACTGAGCTAGGGCAGTCAGAGCTGTGCCCATGCAGCTGTGTGTGACTGAACACATCTGGAGAGGGCAAATATTTGAGTCCAGGGAAGAAAAGAGATGCCCTCATCCATGGCCAGACACACACGTGCATGTTCAGAGCTCTGCTTACTGCTGATTTTAAGCCAAGTTTCTCCGACAAGAATTTTCAGCTGTTTGCAACATTCTCTAACTTTCAGTCCATCAGATCGACATTTTTTAATCTGAGTACCTGAATCAGGCTGATTTTATTTTTAAAACCGACTCTCACATACACAAACACTTGTATAATGTATAGGTATGAGTATATATTTGTGTAAACTCACGTATGCATTCCAAGAGAATTTCTGAAGCTAATAATTAACCTAATTTTTTACCGAAAATCTTCATGTCGATTTCTCGGTGAAATTAATTAAAATATTTACCAAAATATCTAAACAATGCATTATTAAATTGATAGGGTCCAGCAGTCCCATTTTAGCACTTTTTAAACAATTTACTAAAAAAATAATTATCCACAAGTTTAACTTGCAATGAACAGATGGATGACAAACGTATGCACAGATGAATTTAGTGACAAATCCATGTATCTAATTTTCATGCTCAAAACATAATACCACAGTGTCAAACATAATCCCTAGAGAATTCTGGTGCTGGGAAGGGCACCTCCTCTCATTTTACTATAAAAATGACCCTCGATCGGTGAGAACTCCATCTAAGCTACTCTGCATGACAACGAGCTCTCTGACCTCAATGTGTAGCAGTGCTGCTGGAAAAACGGGAGGGAAAAATTGTGGCTTTGTAATAAGGAGACCCTAATACCTGGCTGAACTGTGAGCTTATACTTGGTCACCCTATGCCAGTTAACAGACAGGTCCCCTGCTGACTTCTAAAGATTGGCCTTTTGCAGTTGAGGGAAGACCTTTGTAATGTTTCTGTCAAGAAGGAACATGTCAGGACATCCCTCTCTGTTGCACAGGTAGAATGAAAAAAATCAAATGTGATGCTGTAAAGAAATAGAAACATCATCTTTCACTGTCTCAGACCTTGCTTTTCCCCGTATCTGGCAGCAAAACAGAGAGTTTGGAGTCAGCTATACTGTCTGTCACCTCAACAGGATCTGTAATGAATTTGCACATTTTACTCCAACTACTGTATATCTAATCAGAAAAAGATGTCTCCATATCTCCCTGATCTAGCGCCAAATAGTAAAAGGTGATTCCTTATGTTAACAATTTCAGCAGAATAGCTTATTAAAACCAGATTTTAGGGTATTATAAAATGCTTAGAAGCCCTTTAAAATGTCAACTAGGATCCCCAGAGACTGTGTAAAATGTCAGCCCAGCTCAAGCGCCTGTTTTAAGCAGAATGAATTAGCAGCGTGCTGTCGGAGGTTGTTATCCAAAACAATCAGTTAAGAGGAAAAACATCAAGCTCTCTTTGTACTTTCTATATGAAAAGGGCCATTCAAAATGATCTTGTAGATTTCTGAATCTGATTATTTAAAAACAGTTTTAACCAGGTCTACTCTCAATTTAGAAACAGACCAAAACTATTACTGCCCTGTCCTCCAGCTAATCACATCATACACCTCTGACCAGTATAATCCCTTTTAACCAGTATAAGGTTATTTTGCCATCAACATAACCAATTTAGCCTTCTAATCCTGTTCCCACAACTCATCTAATCATCTCATAGCACCCTTTAAATCATGGGTTAAAATCATCACATCTGCCATCCATGGCAATGCATTTTGCTTCTCCAACCAATTTATCTCATTTCCACTTGCACCCTGCTAACTTTTCATAATACCACTCTAATCAAGGTAAGCCTCAAACCTCTGACCAGTCTAAACTCAGCATATTTATCAGCCCTGCAGCTGGTTAATGCTGCCATTATAATTGCACTACATCTCTTGAGTAGCCTGCAAAACCAGTGAGATCTGCAGCACAGGTAAACATGTTCCCTGCTTAGCCACCGGCCTGAGGGATGCTTAGGTCCGGTAGCTGTTTTTATCAATAAAAACGGAATATCTCTAATTTGGTCACAGATGTATTATTTTTCTGCAGGAAAGTAATTCATTGGCCTCAGTGAGCCTCATTAGTCACCTACTGTATCAGCCAGCACATCACAGAGGAGTAACTTTGGACATAACATGGTCCTGAGAATCTGAGCAAGTAGCGAAAAGTTGGAAGACTTTGGCAGGAGATTCAGTAGGTGATGTTCATGACAAATATTGCTCAGGATGTGAAGAGCAGAGACTATGGCAATCAGGGGTTTTTTATAAATTTTGGGATTCTTTTCAATATATGGAAGAATGAAGAACCACCCACTGTAGGAGAAGATCGGGTTCAAGAACCTGAAGGTGCACAAGTCCATGGGACCTGCTGAGATGCATCTGCAGGTCCTGAGGGAACTGACAGATGAACTGGCTAAGCCACTGTTCATCCTATTGGAGAAGTTGTGGCAGTCCGGTGAACTTACCGCTCTCTGAAAAAGGAGAAATGTAACCCCCATACTTAATAAGGAAAACTTGGGATCTACAGGCTACTCCGTCTCTCCTCTGTGCACAGCAAAATCACCACCACAATCTCAATAATTACAAAGACACAAGAACATTTCAGGTTGTGGTTAATGCATACTGCTGGGCAGCACAAGGGAAACTCATATCACTGTTGTCCTTGGTGCAGTGACTAAAGAGCAAGAGAGAAACAAGCAATTCTGTTGTGTCAGGTGCTTAGCTCAGTCACAATCTTTTCAAGCTTCGCTCTGAAAGAGCAGCGCTCTATCATTCTTACCTAGTATCTTGCTGATGTTGGAGTTGTGCATGTCAGGGAAGGCTTGAAGGATCTTCCTCCGTTCATCCTTAGCCCACACCATGAACGCATTCATTGGGCGCTTGATGTGGGGCTCATTGCTACCACGCCCTCGGGATTCCCGGTAAATCCGAGACTCTGAAACTCCTGCACTTCCTAAAAAGCAAGAGGAAAACATTTCCAGCTTGTATTTCAGTATGCAGCTTCCTCTGCCATCAATAACCTAGGTGAGGTGCTGCACATTCAAGGAGTCAGTGCTCACAATAGGTTAATGGTTAATGTATTGTATATTGTTTAGTTTAGTTATTCTATTAATTCAGTATCACATAGTATAGACCTGATGAAGAGTTTTGATGGTTTTTTAATAAAAAGCATTAAACAGCTTTTCTAAGCCATCTTTTACTGCTTAATTACGTAAACCAAATATATACTTATCAATGCAGATTTACTTTTTATTTTCTTCCTTTCTTGCAGAATGCTGGTCATATTATGTCACCTATCTTCTACCTTTTCTGTGACAGAAAGGGAGTGATATAGGGCAATACTGGGGATTTCTTCTTAAGCAATTCTATAATCAGCAAATGAATATTTATGTACTTGCCTGTTCTTGTGCTTACATCTCCTTAACAATATATGCAATAGCAGGGAAACAAATAAACATTATGCCCACTTCATCAAACCAATAAAGCTCCCACAGATGCAGAGCATACAGCACTTACGGAGGATCAGGTCTACGCTTCATGGATTCCCTGTGTGATCTCACTTACCCCACATATATTTGCCTCCTTTAGTCCCTTTTAATATCAGAAATACATTTTTGGTCCCATCTTGAGACCTTCAGTGGACAGAAGGAAGGATAAAGATCATCTCCAGACTTAAAACACCCCACAATGAATCACTTCTTCCTGCCTCGTTTCATAGCCACTTATTGCTAACAGCTTGTATTCCTCACAGGCCTCCAAGGCACTTGGATTCTCCCTGAGATTCCATTGATATGCACACACAAACCTGGAAATAAGGAAAAGCCATTTGTACTGACCGTCAGAATCTCCACTCATGTTGAAATCCATCATTGTGTGGCTGAACTTCCCATCTTCACTCTGTTTTACTGCCAGCTGCTGAGTCAGGGTCTCCAGTGTTGTTTTGTCCTATATGGGCAAGATGACAGACTTTAGATCAGGAAAATATTTAAATATTGTGACTCCAAAGTTCATATGTTATTCAGGAGGTTGATAGGGAAGCTAGATAACTTTTCACAACAGTTTACTGAGCCATGTATTGAAGAACAAATAATGCTTTTTCTGGAAGAGATATGGTTACAGACTCTATCATAAAGTCTTTTTTAAAACTTGCTTATAAGCTAGTGATAAGCAAACTCCATAGTGTTGAAAAGATTGGCTTAGTTAGGCATGATAAAATTGGCTGCACATCTGAAGAATACTTCAACTCTCTGTGTCCCTGGGATTGCTAGGCTGGCCTGGAAGTCTAGGTGATAGATGCTCTTTTGCAACGTATTTATTGTTCCACTCTATTTCTAGCCTGCAATCAAAGTGCAGAGACATTGATGGCTTTGCCCTGTTTCTTTTTCAAAAAGCAGTATTTCAGGAAGCAGCCCCGAGGGAAGAAAACACCCTACAGTTCAAACTTATTCAGGCCTTGGGAAAGGTTCAGCCTGAATTAAGCATGATCTTTGGGCAGCAGTTTCTGTTCTTGTCCAGACTGTTTTGTCCAACCCTACTAACACCCCATCATTCATCTGGTCAGAACTAACTGTGAACCCTGGATTGCAACAGGCTGGTGTGTGCTGCCAATTAATCTGTCAGGCTGCAGCGGTGTCTAAGGACACTGCCAGAACAACATGCTAGGGCAATTAATTCCAGTGTTCTCTTCAAAACACCTCACTTCCCCCTGAATTGTTTGACTTTTCAAACACAAAGGTGTTCCATTTTCCAACTGTTTTTGTTTTCCCAATGACTTTTGCTCATGAGCATTCTATCCTCCTGACAATCATATATTTAAAAATACATCTTTCAAGGGAAGCAATACTAACATTTCAATATCTCAGGCACTGTGCCTTTTGCAAAACTAAGAAAATGACATGATACAGCATGATAATGAAGTGGCTCCAGTCAAAAAAATTCTTTTGAGCTTCTTCCTGAAAGAAAAGCTTTCTGTTTCTTTGCCCTATTCCACTCCTGTTGACTGTAAAAGATCAATAAACTATAAAACCTTTCAGTTTTCACATGGCAACTGTTCCATGTAGCCTAATAATGTCACTGGGTTGCATTACAGAAGAAAACAGAAAAGAGAACAATGCGAATACAGAAATCCTCCCTGCAATGTGATGTCCCTGCATCTGCAATTCAAAGAATGGTTCAAATTCATGTAAGTCACTGCACAAAGATTTTCTCAGGAAGAGTTAGAAACAAGGCTAATCTGCTCAACTTTGTACGCTCACAGAGTTTAGGGAACATGAGGTTAACTTTCCTGTTCCTCACATTCATTTTCACTACGAATGCCTTTCACACTCCTGGTGCTCTGTCTATACCCTGACACTTCACCATGGAAAGCATGCAAGATGAGTTATCCTCTTGGTTTTTGCAGGAAAGGCTCATGCAACAGACTCAGCCTATCCCAAGCAAAAGGGTTTCCATAACACTACCAGGCACAGCAGATCCAGGAAACTTTGGGAAGCTTCAAATAAGCACCTGAACCATGCAGGCATTTAGCTTTACCAAACTCTTTGATCCACTGTTTTTAACTCAGCTCTCATTTCCAAAGCAGCCTGACAGAAGTAAAAAAAGTCAGGAATAAGTTCACTTTGTATTTCTTCCAAATGGATTGCGGATATATAATGGAAGTCAACAGTTTTTCCTCAGAAAAAAAAGAATCTATTTACAGTCAACTTCGTAGTGCTAGAGTTCAAAAATTTTTATGTCAGGAATCATTTTAAAACACTGCCACCAAGCTAGAATATAAACCAACATTTTCTCTTGTTGGCTGTATTATGGGGGATGGGAGTTACTCTGCTGCAGACTTTTTTTGAAGCATGTGTAAACCTCTTAGAGAAACAGAGCTGAGAGCGCAAAGGGCATGGGCTTAACAGCTTTTCCTTGATGCAGTAAATGCAGCTCTTGGAGTTGGAGGCAGTTCCATTCCCAACCACACTCCACTGACATGATCTGATTGAGTCCTGAGGTCAGTGGATATTCCGGAATGCCACCTGCAAGGCACATTCCAGGTATGGCTCATTCATCAGAGCCTGACTTTAACCAGCCCACAGATGCTCTACTGCAATCCACCTTGGGCACAGCTTTGCATTTTGAGGTATAGCCATGCTGGATGAAGTGAGGGAGAAAAGGTGTGATGGAAGAGGGGCCGTGAAGGAATGCCAGATGAGCATGGAGCTCCCAGGCTGCTCTGTGCAGCCCTACACATGGAGGCGGCTCTCTGGAGAACTGGAACATGACGAGCACTGAAACCACCCTTTCACACGGTGACAATATACTCCTTGCTACTTAAACATGTAATTCAACCACTAACAATAAAATGGCAGCTAAAAAGAACTTCCGCATGACATTGCTCTTGAAACAGAGGATCAAAGCAGCCAGCTGTACTTTTCTGTGTTAATGTTCAGAAATGTTTTAAGTCTAAAAAGCACAAAGGCAGTAAGTCTAAGGGCTGCTCTTGCCTGAGCCTCTGCAACAGCACTTCTCCTATGAGGAAAGGCTATGAGAGTTGGGATTGTTCAGCCTGGAAAAGAGAAGGTTTTAGGGTGATCTAGTTGTGGCCTTTCAGTACCTGAAGGGAGCCAACAAGAAAGATGCAGAGAGACTATTTACAAAGGCCTGGAGTGACAAGACAGGGGGGAAAGGGCTTCACGGTGAAAGACAGTAGGTTTAGATTAGATGTTAGGGACAAATTCTCTGCTGTGAGGGTAGTGAGGCTCTGGATCAGGCTGCCCAGAGAAGTTATGGATGTCCCATTCCTGGAAGTGTTCAAGGCCAAGCTGGATGGGGCTCTGAGTGAGCTGGTCTACTGGAAGGTGTCCCTGCCCATGGCATGGGGGGTTTGGAGGCCAATGATCTTTAAGATACCTTCCAACTCAAGCCATTAAAAAAAAAAACAGACCCCCCCAACTGCCCCCCTCAAAACCTCAAACGGAGCAGTATTAGGAGAGCAGAAAGAGATCAGTAACACCCTGGCAGGATGCAAAAGTCTGACTGTAGGTCAGCAGCGTTGTGATTTCCTGTCCTACGCTCTTCCCATTAAACTCACAGCACCTGATTTTCCCCAATCCTGACATAGAGAAACACTTTTACAATCACTAAATATTTGAAAGGGACTAAGCAGCATTCCCATGCTGTTTTGCTTGAAAGCATTCAGTTGATGACTTACTGCTTTTCATCTGATGGAAACACCTACTTACCTTTTGTACAGAGTCTTTCAGTTTATGGGCAAGTATTTATGGAAACTCCAAAGAAACAAAGGAGAAGTTTTTTTCTTCTCTGACCCCAAATAAACTGGCAACCTGCTGTTATTGCTGTCCCAGCCTCCTCTCACAGAGTCATAGAATCACAGAACGGTTCGGGTTGGAAGGGACCTTAAAGATCAACCAGCTCCAACCACACTCCCCCCAAACCACAACAGACAGGGACATCTACATAAGAACTTCAGACAAGAAATCCGCAATGATTTGAAGTTTATACAAAACCAGGATCTATTTATCATCATTATCATAATTCAAAAGCAAATTACACATTCCTGAAACTGCCACCACTCTGCTGTCTGGATCAGCTGTGTAAACAGTAGCAAGATGAGGCTCCACCCAATGATGACAGGTGGGTTACAAGCATATTGGGTCCAGCAGAACATCCCTTTGTTTCAGGTATGAAATGCTATTCATCCTATGAAAAATGCCAGGTGGCATCTACTGCAGCCTAGAACTAATATTGCTAGGAACAACAGGCAAGGTCCAAACTGAGGAAAGAGATGTGAAGAATAGCTTGTGAGACCTGCTAAAAATCAGGCAGCACAAAGCAGCAAAAACAAACAGCAAGGAGCACTCCTGTCCTTCCAGGAGAAGAAACACAGCCATCTCTTACTAAACATGAAGTGATTCCAAATTTCTGAATTTTGTATCAGACCTCAGAAGGCTGAAAGACATTTTATAAATATCTTATTTCTTTATGAAGGGCTTCTTAATCATCATTTCTATTGGATTGTAGGAGAGACTCTCTGCAGAGGCAGCAAGAGCTCTGTTGACTGGATCATTTAAAATTCTAATGGGCAGACCAGAGAAGATAATACTGTAGAGAGCATTCAATCCCACAATAGCCCAATTGTTCAAAGTATAACCAGAGAAGTTTCATCAATAGCCACAATGTGATGAGAAGTTTCTAAAACTTTATTAATCAAAGAAATTAACCTGCCAAATAAGACTGATTTGTACCACAACTCGTAGAAATGCTCTAATTATATGTAAAAGAACAAAACCACATACACACATGGAATGTGTCATGTAAAAAAAATATAAAAAATGACTAAGCACCACAAGTCAGACTCGGTTTTGTGGTCAGCTGCAAAAGTTAGTTGGCTCTCTGTCATGGATAGCTGTCGTAGTTTAACAAAACATTGATCTAAAAATGACAAGAACTTGGTTGCAGTCTCTTTCATAGAAGAAACATAAAACAAGAAGAGTCAAAACATATGTAGAACAGCCTGATCGTGTTTGCCAGAACTCCTCCCACTACTACATAAAAGTGAAGCAAAACCTTGGAAGGTTTAAGAAATAAAAACATCCTGATAGATTTGCCTACCGCCCTCCGCCCTCACCACTCCCATTTCGTACTGGTTCATAGCACCGGCGCTCAGGGTGCACCTGAGACCATTTACACACCTCCATTCCTGAAGGACTCCACAGCCCTTACATATTACTGTGAATGCTGGGCATATGGCAGTGGATCCCTCCTCCCCCTCTTTGAGACATCCTTTTGGCTGGGGTATTTGGCAAACTTTGCCGTCACTCTGAACTCTGTTAGAATCGCATTTTGGCAAGAGCTGTTTTTCTGATTGCATAATTGAAGGTTAGCACTTTTACTGAAGCAGTCCACTCTCCACTTTGCTACTCCCCTCACCCTACCCCCATTTTCCCTGACAGGAATATTTCTCCTCTCAGTTTTGATGCCTGCAGAGAAACAGCCAACATCTAATTCCAGACAAGAAGTGTTCAGGAACATCACTTCACATTTCTGCTTTTCATATCCCAAGGGAACTGAATGGCCAACCAAAAAAAAAGCTGGAGAGAGCCAAACACAGTTACCTACGGACTGCAAGGAGAAACTTTCTGATCATTTCTTGCAGCTAAGAATTCCACACACACTGATGGACACAGCCTGCTACCTTTGCTCAGTGTCAATACATTAAAAAGAAACAGATGGTTGCCTGCTACTGTCCTTTTGTGTGTCTCATTTCTTCCCTTCCCCTCCAACTACAGTTCGTACAGCTATTTCCCATATCTAAATGCTAACGGTGGTATTTTCAAATAGATTTGAGTTTTGAGGATGTAGTTTTTATCTTAGATTGATGAGCAGGACCTGTGACAGCATCTGATGTGGGTTGTGGTGTTGAGGCACATCTCCTTCCCCAGTAAGGGCCTGTAAATATCAACCCTTCCAATACACACCTTGGTCAATATACACTGAATCTTAAAGTTTTGGGCAGATTAGTTGCTATGATCGCACAAAATATAAGTTCACTTTATGACAGAAAAATGTATTTAATTATCAGACATGCTGGTGGCACCAGGTGTTATCCATTCAACCCTGTGGTATTTTCCTCAGCTCTCCAAGAAGGTAAAGTCCTATGCTCCATCTAACACAAGTGAAGACTTCATAAAAGTAATCGTTCTGTGCAATCCCTCTGCCTCTTGTGATAACAAACATTAGAACAGCCTGAGTTCTAAAACCTTCATCCACAGTCTTACCAAATGTGGAAAAAATGAGGTAGGTAGGCAGGTATTATGGGTGACAGAGAGCTGGAAGAACTTAGGGGAACAACTGGCAATAGTGAGAGCTGTGCCCAGAGGTTTGCACATGATGAATTATTTGCATTCCAGACTCTACTCCTGCATATTAATGCCATGGTACTTCAAGACAACTACTGTGCATGCTGTCTATGTCCCAGTCCAAACCTTGTTATGGCCCAGATCCTGTTACACCTCTAACTGTTAAGAGAATTTCCAGCTGTTTACAGAGGGATCTTTGATTTAGATTTGGGTTTTTCTGTGTCACCTTGCCCAAGCATTCTTCACTCAGCAGTGAATTACCCACAACATTTCACAAAGAAAGGCAGGATTATTAACTCTGTTTAGCAGACGGGAAACTGAGTCACACATCATGGGACTTGCCAAAGGTTCCTTAGTAAGACTGCTAAATGTTTTAGTAACTAAAACTAGCACCCCCGGATCTTACAAAAAAATGACCATCTCAAGCTTGTAATTTCTTTATGAGTGTTCAATTGTGACTCTTGCTGATGGCACATGGTACCAGGGAAAGCAAAATAAAAATAAAGCAGTTATAGATCCACCACTGCAATGGGCCTTGCTTAACTAATGCTTGCCGGGCTGTAAAACTCATAAAAAGCACATGCATAAATGATAAAATAGAGTGAGACTTTCAAATGTTGACTCAGTAATTGTTAAACCCCTTCTGGCTGCACAATTTTATAGTCTTCTACTGTACTAATGAAAAGGCAAGAAACAACAAAGAAGGGTTTTAGCCTCCCAATTACAGCAACTCTGCGGACCACCAAAGAAGATGAAAGATTATTTATAATGTCACAGCAAGTTATCATTTGGGAGATTTTTTTTGTTGTTGTTGCATCAAAGTCGAGTATGAAGAAACAATGCATTTACCACCCCCTCAGCTCTTTCAATCTTGCTTATCCGAGATCTCTATTTTTCATGGAATAATCCACCCACAGAATCTAAAAGCAGCATTAGAAGCAAGAAAATAAAAGAACATTCTTTATTTGTGGCTCTTCCTGATTTTATGGTACTTTTTTCAAAATTATGACATGCAGTCTAAGCTGGGGCTACATCACTTGGTAGAGGAACCATATCTTTTGGTTTACAGTACATACTAAAATCCATATTGCTTTAATACTGCCTAGAAATCATTGCATCTGATTTGTAATCTACACGAAGTGTTATACAGACTCAGTAGAGAGGTTCCTTATGAGGTGTTATAGGGAAAAGATCAGAGTGACAAAGAAGACCTAGATATTTAATTACTCTTCTCCCAGGAAGAGACACCAATTCACAGAAAGAATTTATTGAAACTTATACAGTGATTTTCTTTGTTGTGCCTTGTGGACACAGGGCTTTGGCTTCTAAGGGTTCTCAAGCCAGTACCTTTAAAAACACTGAAGGCATGAAAGAGTCCACTGAAACAAAAAGAGGAAAATCCTCAATAACTTGGCAAGGGTCAGGCCCTTAAGGTTTTGGGTTTTTTTTAATTCTATATTTGAGAAAGAATTACTTCCTTCATAAAGTGAATTATTTGGCTTGGAAACAAACTGATGGGAAGTAGCAATTCTAGAGGACACTGAGGTCCTGCTTTTCTTTGGTTATGATCTCTGAGATAGTGCTAGTCAGGACTTTTACATGAAAATGCACATAGGACTGGCTAAGCCCATTATTTTGAAGAAGGAATAAAACGAAAAGGAAATCAAAGCAGAATGATGAGATGCTGCTTCCTTCTTAAGAAAGTTGTTACAGCATGGGCACAGGCATTGACCTCAACCAGATCCAGCTGTAATCTGCTGACTGCAAACAGGTTAAGAGTTCCATGACCCAGTTTCTCACCCAGACTGCTTCCTGGGCTGACACGGCCTGTAACTCTCTGTGAACTGTTCAGTCACTACACCTTAGTTTCCTGAACTCCACAGGATGAAGATGGTGATGCTTTCCCACCATTATGAGGAGTTTTGAGGTCTCTGGATGAAATGTGCCATGTAAATTTTAATCAGGGACTTCACAGTGAGTCAGAAAGCTGGTACAGCTGAACGGTATGGAAAGAAAACGTTAACTGAGGGAGAGAGGTGGCACACCAAAAATGAACAAGAGGAAAATCACAACCCACGCAGGATTTCCTGGGAAGGAGGGTCTGCACGCATGCAAACAGAAAGCAAGAACACATTCTCCGCTTTCCTGGCAATTGTTTAATAAACAATGGGTGACTCAACTGCATAGCAGCAATACAGCCATTAAGACTATTTCTTTTCCATTTTTCCCTAGAAGGTATTCAAATTATGAAGGCTGACGTACCTTTGCTTACACTTCTTCCAGCCCTGCAGAACAGGTCAGGCTGATCCCTCAGGAGCCCAAATGGACACAATTCACAGAAGAATCAGGCCCAGCCTCTATTACACTGAAGAGAGGTACTGCACTGATGCTGGAGTCCATGAATGTGCTGAAAACCTCAGTGATCTGAGACATGTGATTATGTAAAAATAATAAAAAATCTCAGGAAGTAATAAGCTCTCATGGCTGTGGGGCACAGGTTAGAACTTAAACCCAAGGACTCAAAAAGCTCAAAAGTCATAACAAGAACTCAACATCATTTGTATGTTGCTTTTTAAGGAGGAAGTTGATCCATCTTTATTGGATTTCATAAAACTTGCACTACAGTATAAACAGCTGCAGTCCCCCTGATCCACACTAGGCTGTGACTGTTTCCAATCTCCGCCCTTTGGAACGAACCAAGTCTCAATTCCCATTTGGACTTCAGCAGCAACAAGGGTCTAGGGTTCTTCCCTTGCCTCTCTGCCTGCTGTTCTCCTTAACTTCAACTGGAGTTTCACACGCACACATCTGTGGGCAGAATCTGTCCCTCCCTCTGTAGGCTTCATTTTTTATTAGCTAACCCTGCCCATGCAGCCCTGCCATCATAAGGCACTAAAGACACACATAAATATCCATACTTAATCTTGTCTTTGAAAAATGGATCTGGGCATTTAATAAATGATGGTCAACCAGGAGGAGAAAAAAAAAAAGTGGTGTTTTAAAATAAAGAGCTACAATCCTTGGGAGAACAAAAAAAAGTCCTCACTGCAGAATCTCTCCCTCCCGTGCGTAGGCACTTGCTAACTGAGAGTAGTGGCACTGTGACAAAAGCAGCAAAACCAAAGGCAGGCTTTACTAAAGGAAAAGGGGGGAGGGGAGTTCTTCCACTGGCCATCTGTGAAAACAAGGCATGTGGCCATTAAATGCAGAGGCTGTAAATATAAATATACACAAGCTCCACAAAGCAAATGGCAAAAAAAATGAAGGGGGGGGAGGGAAGGGGGACAGGACCAATAATAAATGGATAAACTTCCAGCTGAAGTAAATCAAAATGTTTATTGCTTAGTGTCGGACAAAACCAATTTTGATCTTTGCAGTGTGCAAGCCTGACCTGTGTTTTTTTAAATTAAATTTGTGAAAAGTTTCAGAAGAAATTTCAGTGGGTACAGTAGCCCTGTTGAACAGGACTCCTTGCCCACAAATGACCCTGTTGAGGCTGCTGACTGGGCTTCCTGGAAGTCTGACATCCGGGTGATGGATGGGTGATGGATGGGTGATGACATAACACCTGCCTGACCAGTCGCACATTTTGAAAACTCTGTGCTCTGTGCTGATAGCATGAACAAAGAGGACTGCAGCCCCCATACAAGAATTTCTCCTGGCAAAGAACCTCAGTGAAACAAACTTAGAAAGAGAGTAGGGAGAGGCATAATAAGATGGGGGTATCCAGTTGTTAGGGTAACACATTAACTCTTGTGCTGTGGGACTCCAACAGTTCATTGTCTGCAAGACACAACCTGGTCCCCACATTGTACAACCATTAGTCCAAATGGATCTCTGCTCACATTGCAAGAAGAGAACAAAATATTACACTGATCAGCTTTTCTAAGGTTTTACAGGCTAGTGAGGAATAGAGTGGGATACAGGACATATCTATTAGGTCTGCTGAACTTGCAGGGAAAAGTGCACGCGTGTAATATCTATGGGTGACACAACCTCTGCTAGTCCTTGAGAGTGCTAAAATGTTTTTCCAGTAAAATACTACGGAGATTATGAAAATGGGCAGGTTTCAACTCTTGCAAAGTGATTTAGTTTATGATGTTAGTACTGTGCCTCTGGACTAATTTTCAGTGGGATTCTCCTGTTTGGGAAGCCTGGCTTGTGCCAGGTCCCAGTTTCAATCATTACAACATACTCAATCTAGTCTGACTCACAGTGTCTCAGAGTTTGCAGCAAGCACAGGGTTAGTCTGTTTTACCAACCCTTCTCTTTTCTTCTGCCTGCCTTTCTGTCCTGCAATTTTCTCTTGACTTTCTGGTTCAAATCTAACCATTAGGGGAAGGAAAAAAAAGGTTATTGAAGCAAAATGCTCTACTGCAAGAAAAATTTAAATGCCATGTGTTAAACCAACTACTCCTTATGTGTTTAGTAAAGTGAGCTCCAGTGTTTTATTTCTCAAAGGCAGAGGGATCTGTGGGTTTGAGATTCTTAATATTCCCCTCCTTCCCAAGGGGAGAGAAGGGACAAAATTCATTTCAGCTCAGTGGATCACAGGGGTTTCTTAAGAGTTAACTCTGCTATCCCCATCCATCAGGCAGCCAGCGAGGCATCAGGAAGGAATGATAGATGTAAAATTATCACAGGGCTGCCACCCGATATACATTCTGCCATTTGTAACTAACGCTGGAACTGACATACTTTTTTCATTATTAAACATCCACATTAAGTCAACATTGGTCACTGTCATTTCATGTTTGGTACTTTCTTAACGGGAAGAGGGAGAGGTGGGGGGGGGAGAGGGGAGGATGGTGGGAGGAGGGGTGAAGGGGAATGGGAGGAAAGACATCCTGAACCCAGTGTTCCATAAGCATGAGTAATAGGCTCCTGCTTACAATGCTGGAATAAATATTGTTACAAATAGCTCTTTAGTCACAGCCCAGCAGACAAGTACATGTCAAAGCCTTTTAAAAGGACACACTCCAAGCAATAACAGGGACAACTTGCACCACAGGTTAAGACACACCCCCAGCACAGGGGGTGTATTTGAATGCACTCAGCTTGGAGTGTGAGTCCATCCCTACACATTAGAAAGGCTCTGGGGGTTGTGTGTCCTTACACAGCTGTCCCAGCCCCTGCCAGCATCCAGAAACTGATTCGTGCCAGTGCACACTGACACATGTTCAAATACCTGCTTGTGGGCCCTCTTCCTCCTTTGTCACAGAGTACATCCCCGAGAGGCTGGCTGCAGTCGGGGAATTACTGGCTAGTGTTGTGCATGTTTCTGCTGTGTATCCCTGAAGGAGTGCACTGTAGGCTGGGATGCATGCACACACATGCTGGCTCTTGGTGTTTGTTTACATCTCCCTTGCAGTTTTGGGGCAGAACAGAGAGGCCAGAGTTCCCTGGCTGATGCTGCCTGTTGTGGTGCTTACCCCAGCTGACAACCTGAGCTCTGAGCTATGTGTGTAAGAGGTAACATTGTTTATGTATAGTACATATCAAGCTATAATTAACTGTAGATGACAATTACAAATAAAACTGTGCTCTTGGGTTTCCAAGAAACCAGAAAAACATATACACAGTCTTTTCATTTATACAGGGAAATGTTTCCAAGAAAAGTAATGTAAAAATATGTTTTACTGCATTTGCAATTAAAATAGGTTTTAGTAAAATCCATGTTCATTGTGATGCTCATAGTTTTTACTGTAATCCTCTGAAAATCAAATCCATCAAGATGGTCCAAGTTGGATGCCCAAAAAGTGACTCACCCAAATCATCTTAGCTGTTTAAAAAAATCTTTTCTTATGTATGACTCCTTTTATACAGTTTCGCTCTAATTCCACATAATTCCTGTCTAACTACTGCCTTAGCTGGCCTGTCTGGCTGTCCACAGGGATCAACCCATCTGGGAACATGAGCAAGATAACAGGACACATATGAAGAGCCCAAAGAGCTTTAACAGACTCCCAAAGGTGGTTTCCAGCCCCAAGGCTGCCCAGCTATCCCTGGCAGATGAATCCCCACCAAGAGTCTCACATACACGTTGGGAATGGCGCAGAGCCCACCTCCACTGGAAGGCTGCAGCAGCAATTCATGCAAGAAAAAGCTCAACAGGTCCCAGAGACTCATAGGTCTCCAAAAGTACACTACCCACTGCAGCAAAGAAGGGAGAAAAATCTGCGATAGCCCCAAACGAGTGTTTGTTACCTATAAATGAAGTTACTCTACAGGAAGGAGAGTCTTTCTTCTATACATAACTACAGACATAATGTGCATTTCTAAGTACTAATACACCCAGGGACACATAGATATATATTAGGATTACCCTCTTTTAATTCCACCCCCCCATCTCCAATTCTCTGGTCAGGAAGCAAAAGTGACAGACATGAGGCCTCCAAAGTTCAGGGCTGCCACTAAGTCCTATGGTGGGACCTTGAGCTTCTGAAAGGGAAACTCTGTACTAAAACTGTAGCACTATTTCTTGCTAACTGCTTTCCCAACTATCTAATTCTCTGCCTTTGAAAACAGAGAAAACAGAATAAAGTTTAATTAAAAACGGCAATATTTGCTTTCCTCTCAAATCTTGCTGTTAGAGAGAAAAGTTTAAAGTCCTAGAGCAAAAAAGACACAAACTTGAAGTTGGATTGTTTGTCTGGAAGGGAACTTCACATATTAAAATAAACCACAGAATCAATTAGGTTGGAAAACATTTCTGAGATCATCAAGTCCAAATCAGGAACCCCAATACAGTTTTGGTATAAATTGTATCAAAACCCCCAAAGCCCACAGCTGCTTTAGAAAAATTTTCAATTGAGCAAACCATTTTTTTTTTCCTGCTACCCTGTAAAAGAGCTCCTGTCTGCCCTCCACGAGCCCACCAGGAGGTATGAATTAGAGAGGAAAATAAACTTCAACTGAGGTTGAGGGTGTGAAGTGAAAACAGAAGGAATAAGGAGAATCCCAAGAATAGGAAACTAACAGAATAAAGTGAATGCAGATGGTTCCACTCCTGTTACTTAATCAAAAGGCTGTGCAGAGTCACTAGAGCCAGCATAAAGTCATGTGTTAGAACAACAGCTGATCTGTATTAAAGAAGATTAACTTGCAATGCCATGGTGGAGGGCCTGGGATTATTTTATGGGCTTCCATTGCCGAACAAGCCGTCAGCACAATTACTGCCCTCCGATGTGAATGACTGATCTGTAACCACAGCTAAACAGCATGCTGCTTAGGGGCCTGGGTGCTTCATGAAGATGAATTTCCATACCATCAAAGTGCTTTTAATGGGCTTCCTGATCCAACCACAAGGCCTGCTTTGCAAGTATATAGAACTCAGGATGAAGGCTTCCTGTCCAAAAGGATTTGGTCGGTTGTCACTTGACAATTCCCAGCCAGCACAAGGGAGGAGAGGGGGGAGATAGGTAGAGTTGTCTCTGCTTTGGAGGATTAAAAGAAAAAAAAAAAAAAAAAAGGAAAAAGGGAAAAAAAAGGGTACAGATGCTTTCTGAATGCAACCAACTGCTGTATCCACAGCTGAATTCAATGCGCTTAACAAATAACGGCAATTTAGCTATGCTTGCAAGGAATAGCTTGAGTCACTTTGCATTAGCATCTGGCTGAGTGTTAAAGTCATTTCTACATGGGGAGCAGAGAAAAGGAATTTCTGCTCCGAGCATCCTTTCAAGAATGCTTAAATATTTGAATATAAATTCCTTTGTGCTTGTGATCACTTCTTCTTCTATCTGACACTCTGCTTTTCCCTTTTCCCTTCTGGTGCTCTTCTCTGTGAAATGCTGTAAACATGCTCTATCCCTCTCTTTCTTTCTCTCTCCCCGTAGCAGCACCCTTATTCTTCTGAGACAGAGTGTATGTACTGCCAGATACCTATTACACTGACCTCTTTTTTCCTTCCCCTTCCTATCCAGAAAGTGCATGAAATTGGAGTAATTTCTACATCACTGACATCCAGGATAGGCTGATGAAGAAAGTACAGCAGTGAGAGACTCACGTGTATATTTAACATTCATTACGCAGGCTGCTGGCTTCTCACAGCTTATTGATCAAACTCCATCTAAAACCAGGGAAAATGGAAAGCTATCCAAATTAGCAATCTGCTCATTCTGGACAATATTGTTTGACTCACAAGCTTCCTAGGATGACTGGATTTCAAATTTCTGCTAAATAGCTGATCATTTTTATTCAGTCTATTTATCTGCCTGTCTCAGTGAATTGCACAAGACCTTACAGTAGAAGTGGTTTCAATAAAATGCAGTTGACACCAAATGTGACAACGGGGATCCTTGTACTGCACGATGACAGCAGTATCACCTCAGAAAATATTGCAGGGAAGGAGAGGAACAGAGGACAAAGTCTTGCTAAGCACACGATGCTGAGACGCACACCGGAGTTGGGATGTGTATCTTAGGTGGCAGCATTATAAGGACAGCTCAGTATAAACGTGGCAGCAAGCCCTGGCAGGTCTATTTATCCTCCATAAGCCAGGGTAGTGCACAGAAACACATCAGGCACTTACAGAGAAAAGAAGCAAATCACAACCTCACTGACACACACGACACAGTTAGAGCATATACAAATTTTACTAGACAATATCCACTTTGTTGGTATTTTGTTACAGCACAGCTTCACAGGCCAGTCCAAAAGCAGAAGGTGGTAAGGCCCATACGTTCTGCTGCCTCTAAGTTTCACTGCAAATATTTGGTGCAGTTTGTGTTGTCAATTCTCCGCTTTTTCAATTTTGTTAAGTCATCTAACATGACATGACAGTGCTACATTGCAATGGTCACAAAATATCATATATGACAACCTCACAAGGCTAAATACCCAGAAGCTGAGCCTGAGTATCAGCAAAGCTTACGTTCCTAAAGAAGCTTGAGTATTTTCAAATCCAGCTCATCTCACAAACACATGTAAGCATTTCCATAAAGCAAGATTTCCACTTAGACACAGAGATTTCCAAGATCACCTTCTCTTAATACATGCTGACAGGCTGGAACAGAGAATTAGAGGCCTCCAAAATTCTTGTGAGGGCTTTAACTATCTCTACCTCCTCCCCACTCTCCCCCAGGGGTCTCCAGGCCTCTCTTTCTTGTCATCTTTTGGTTGTGGTTTTCATTTTGCTTTTCACTTTTTTTGAACTACTCTGTTTCAGAAACAGGGAAGGAAAAATAGAATAGAAAAATAGAAAAAAGAGGAAGAGAAGGGAGGAAGAACCTGGGTATCTGTGGGGAGAGGCAAATGCACACTCTGACCCTTTGCAGAGGGAGTCTGGGAAACTCACTTTTTCTGTCCTGCAGTTATTGAGACCCAGGCTGTTCACCACAGCCACCTTCCCATCCAGCACCTGCTGCTCCCTCCGAAGTTGCTCCTTCATCTGTCGGGCCTCCTGGATTGCCTTGGTAACAGCATCGTGGTCATTTAAATAACCTGACGACATGATAGAAGAAAGGATGTCTTAAAAAAAGAAAGTTAAAAGAAAATGCTTTAGCTTTCATCAATAGAACACACAGTTTACCATTATTAATGGGAAAGAGTTAAAAGGCAATACCCGCAAACCTGTCTGTGCTCAGTAATTCTGTTGCTGTTATGATAGAGCCACCTGGACATAAAGCATGAGAAACCTCAGTGCCAAAATCCTCGTTCCTGCTATTTGATCCTATTAGTTTCAATATTTCCCTGACACTGCAGAGGTTAGCCCCGTGGTTTGTATGCAGCAGGATGTAACCAGATAAGAGTTAGGAGAAGCTTTGATCATGCCAGCAAACCCAAACTCTTAAAAATAGACCATTTCATTCTTCCCCTTCTCAAAACTTGTGAATACATTAAAATAAACCACAGGTGGCGGTGGTTTGCTATACATATGAAATGCATAATGGCTGAGAAGAGAAACCTCATCCACTGAATGCTCCACGCCACCACCTGTCATTCACAAATGTACAAGAAACCACAACTACACGGACCTACATTCCCACTCCTATTCATGCTGCTAATAGTAGGTCAAATGTCCACTGTTTTGCTGCAAATTCACAGCCTAGTGCTTAGCCTTAGTATTCACTGAATTATTTCCTTTTAAAATGTTACAAGCATCACCAGCACAGCTAATACTATTTAATTTTAAATGTGACACTTTGTCATTTTTTTCCTTTAGCGTACTGTAGATTATACTTATTATGATCTGCATGTGATTTGTAGGATAGAATACTGATGGGAGACTCCAAGCCCCAGTCTATTTTTCAAATATTAAAGGAGAGGCTAATATCTATCAATCTCCCTCTCCCCCTCCACATCCCCACACGTGCACACACACACACACACACACACACACACACACACACACACACACACACACACACACACTTCTGTCTTTTAACTAGGGCATAAAAACGGCATAAAATGAATCTGTAATATGAAATTGCCCAGAAAAGGGACTTCTGTTTGTGACATGAGGCTAAATCTAACCAGATCCATTGGTGAATTGTGACAGATGGAGGGACTGTGAGACAGAAGGCAGGCACTAATCACACACAAAATGACCGGCTTGCCTCAACATGTTCCATGGATTCCAGCAAACTTTACACCCTAATCCATTTTTAGAACAAAAAACATCTGGGCCATAAATCCTCTAATCTGCCAAAACACGCTATTAAATCCCATGATTTGTTGAAAAACACTAAGATTAAAGAAAGGAAATATAAAATGGCTAACTGCCGTGTTAGGAAAGTGTTATTAATACTCTTTCTTTGTCTCAATTATGAATGTTCTGTTCCTAAAGAGCCTTGTCTAATCATGTCAGATTACACATCCTTGTTGTATTGCTAGACTCTTCTATCTGATCCACTGATTGCCAAAAAACGTAGGACATTGTCTTGCTGCTTAAAACATTTCAGGGGAAGAAGCTGATGTCAGATTAGTTCAGTGCTGTGCTGTTGTCAGGATTTTAGTTTCGTTTGGGCTTTTATTGCTGGTTTTTTTTTGGACTGCAGACAGAGTGGGACTGGTACTCTCATCTTCCTTGGAGAGCAAAAGCTAGAAAGAAAAGTTTCTGTGTGGTTTGACTGTTGTTAATTGTACTAACAGCTAGCTTTTGGCTAAAACCCCAGGAACCCTGAGAGTTTTATATGAAATAACTTGATCCACACTGCTTTTATCGAATGACCCAGTTCAGTAATTCCCAGCCAATGGAATTCCAGTAATTCCAGTTTTCCCAGCATAAGGAAGAATATAGCCTGCACCAGTACAGTGCTACCAGCTGATTTTTCTTTTTTTTTAATCTCCATTTTACCAACTTGCTTGGTTTCTTCCCCAGTTTGCATCTGTTAACCTTTGCATCTGATCAACCTTGCACATAGTCAGAATAAATTAAAAAGGAAGGAAATAAACAAACAAACAGCAGTATTAGTGCTGCTTTTGCTCTTGTCTAGGTATAATACTTTCAATCTGTAAGAGAGCTAAATTTGCCTAGGAACTGGAATTCATGCCCTTCTCCAGACTATTTGGCTTTTCCTGAATACTGCTATCTTTGAGACAGTTTGGCACATGACAGTGAATAAAAGCAAGCACTCCTTATGTTTTTCAGTAGCTGCCAAGATGCTGGTGTGCAGGGAAATGATTAATATAGAAGCGAGTTGAATGTAAATTATTGTTGTTTAGGGTAGGTGGTGAATTATTGACAGAGAGGGGAACTGCATTACATAAAATGCACTTAGTTCCAAGGACTGCCAAACTAGCACAGAGATGTTGCAGATAATGGCAAAGAGCAGAGAGAAGTTGTTTCTGTTTTTAGTACACGGACATATGCCTGTTCCCAAAAAGAAATGCTTGGATTTAAAGTCATACATGAAGCCATGACATTTGTGACTGCTCAGTCTGTAGCACAATTTACATGCTATAGGGATAGCTCTGGAAAGGGCTGTGGAGCTGTATGCCTGAGTGCAGCTATGCTCATAATCTCTGAGGCTCTGAGTTCATGTCCCCCAAAGAAAACTGGACAATACACAGGCATTTCTCCATGTCATGGGCGCCAAGGTGCCTGAAGAACTGCTTTCAGGGAATGGTTTTAATTTGAAGTTAGTGGTGGTGAAAAGTGACAGCTCAGCTGCATCCCAGCAAGGTGGGCAGTGCACACCTAGGAGAGACAACGTGTGCCTTGTGCTGACAGCTCCAATCATTCCCGTGGTGGAGGTAACTGTCTGAAAAATGACTGAGTGTTTCCCAGTGGCTTCTTGTAGAGGGATTTATCACTCAGGATGAGAAAATAATCCAGTTTCCCTATGTCAGGGACTTGCGTAGCTTTGCTAAAAATGCTATCAAAATTTTTCACGGTGTAGCTCCTGCTGGAGGGTGACTTGAAACTTCATGCTCGCTTCAAGATCACCAAATAGTTTCATTATGGCAATGAGTCTTGCTGTAACTTGTGTTGGATCTGACCTAGCAGTTAGGGGAAGACCCTGTAGGGTGTTTAGGAGCTTTTCTTTCTTGAAGTCCTCCAGTAAAGGATAAAGCTTTGCTAGAAGTACACTGTGTCCATCCAGCTCCTGCACCAGTTAAAGACAGCTTATCTTGTATATAGAGCATGCACAGTGATACTGCTCAGCAACCTCAAAAAGTCACTTTCTACATTTGTAGCTGAGAGATGTACAGCAGTGAACTCTATGTCATTAACTAAAACTTAAGTATGTTATCTTTTGCTCCACAGTTTTCCATGGTTTATTAATGGTATAACGCATTAATTCTTCTTACAAGAGTGACCTTTAAAGCTCTGCTCATCCTCACAGCTTTTATCCAATTACATTATCACTCATTAAAGGTACAGCACTTCAAAATCTGCACCTCGTTAAAAGAAGTAAATTGCAGGGGTCTCAAACCCGTGGAAAATATCAGGTGTGTAGGGAAAGAAGACTGAAGAGGGGAGAACAAGAGATGTCTTGCCACTGAGATGTGAGTCAGCTGCTTAACTTTCCATCGAAATATGATGTTCCCTCTACCAAAGGACAAAAAATCTAATGTGAAAAAAATTGAAATTCGATGCATTCTGCATGGAGAGCAGCAGGGTCAAGCAAATTAAAGATGAAATACATTATTATGTACCACAGTTAAAGAGTGTAGGGTTAACAACAATACAGACAGTAACAATTAGTAATGTGATATTTAAAAAATATTTATATAATTGTAATGTATCATACCAAATAAATTTCACTGCATAGCACTGCATAACACTGTTATCACAGACGTACCTTCTGATAAGTTTGACCTATGGCTTCTTTTGGGGTTTTTTGTGCTATTCCTGAAAGTGGCCAGGCAGGAGATGCTTTAGAAGGAACATGACAGACAGTAGAAGAAGTACATCTGCCTCACTTAATTCCCAAAAGAGAGCTTCATTTACATAATGAAATCTTGATTCAGGTTATACTCAATCGCTTCATGGAATACAACATTTCAGTTACAAGGATCAAGAATGGGGTGTGTTCACATTTTCCTTACACACACAAAGAGCAGTCCCTTTAACACACCAGATTTATGAAATTACCACTGAGACTGTTATTATTTAGATGGTCTTTAGGCAAAGACATAATTTTGGCAGGAGGAAGAATTATCACTATTTTCTGGAACAATGTTAAAAACATCCAGTCAAGACTTTTTGCAACATAGAATAATAAATTTGGGGTTTTTTTGAATGAACCTGGTGATTGTTTTGCTTATTACACCAAGGTAAAATAATATTCCATTCAGCATTTGGACGGATCAAGGACTAAACTCATAATTTTGGAAAGATGTAGACTTTTAACTTTAAGGGATATTTTTGAAAGTTATCCACCACTTTTAGATGACATAGTATAATATCATGGGTCTTCAATGCCCACCACTAGGGAGGTCACTGTCTTTTATGTGTGCCATTAAACAAACAGCATTTATTAACTTCTACTGATAAAGCAGCATCTGAAATAACACAGGTCTTTGTTTTCTGAGTCTGTAGAAGTTCAGATACCCCCCCTGAAAGGAAAGTCTCAGCGAGTTTCTTCACTGATACCAATCAACTGGAGTATTATGGTCAAACTGTGACAGCTCCTGGCCCCCTGCCCGGCAGTGGCTGATAAAAGCCCCCTTTCCACTAGGACCTATCCCTTGTTATGAGTGGGATACATATGACTGAGCTCACCTATTGTGTTGGCTCTGGCCGAAGGACTTGCTAATGCTGCTGGCACGGAGGACTTTAGTGAACTGGCCCCACTGTTTATTCTCAGAGCTGGCATGTGAGGAGAGGTGGGTGATGTGGGAGATTTGCCATCAGATGTCTTGGGTTTGGCTGAAAGGTTCAGAGGCTGGGCCACTTCATCCTGCAGTAAGCAGAGGAGAAAAGAATGTTACCACCAAACTGCTGTTGGCACAACACTGCCCAAGCGAAGACAGTAGTTACAGCTTGTATGAACTTCTAAACCTGAGAAGTTGTATCATATATATGAATATCAAATGTGATACCATCTTGTCACTCTAGTTTGGAACTGAAATGACTGATAAACTGGAAAATTAGTGTGACATGATCAGAGAACGTCATCCATTTGCACTTTGTGTGAGTTGTCTCTGAAGAAATTATTCCCATCAACAAGACATTTCCTTCTATCACGAAAATAAAGAGGAATTTTACAGTTATATTTTATTTTGAATCTTATATTCATTAATGAAGTAAAAACTGAAGAGCATCTTCACTTAAAACTCAACCACCACTAGCCAAACTGGGCAAACAAGTGAATGGGGGCTCAGTTGGGCTTTTTTATTGTCCTTTTTTTTTTTTTTTTAGCCTTTTCTTGAGGTTTCGTTTTGTTTTAACCTGTACTTTCCCCTGAACTTCCCAGACTTAGAATTCCAAGCACAAAAATACCATTGGAAATAAACACTTCTCTTCCACTTTAACAAAATCGGAGACAATAACTTGGATAATTCTGCACAGAGCCCTAGAATTTTTATCTTTTGCAAAGTTGAATTTCTAGATTTCAGCTATTATTATTATGTGAAAATAGAAAAATTGAGTTACATTTTCTGAAGGGTAACTGGAATTATTCCTAAACCTGGCTTGATTACACAGTGACAGACAGTGCTATTAAAAAACATTAAAATGCCAAGTAATGTATTTTTTTTCGACCAAAGTAAAATACAGTAAGAAAGAAAAAAAAACAACAGAGAAGGGAGAAAAGGATTTTCAACAAGGGGAGCATTTTAGAAGTGATTTTAACTGACTTTTAAATAAGCAGAACTAATGCATGTGATATTAGATCAAATCATCACATAATAGCTTAGCTCTTGTCTGACACTGTGACTTAGGAAAGTCATCCTTTAGCTACAAGAAGTGTGACATCAGACAACTGGGTTTCAGCTCCAGGCACTGAAGAAACTGATTCTGATCTCCCTAAATTTAAGTACGTTAAGTTTTATAGAATTATTCCTGACTTACAACAGTGCAAAGCTGAGTGAGATTAAACTCGTAATGTTTGAGTGTTTTACCACCAAAGTATCTGTAACTATCATGTAACACTGACTCTTTTCCACACAGGGCGGTGTGCTGCAGTAAAGAAGGAATCTTATAGCTGCCTATTGCTTGTGGAAGTATGATGTAGATGTCCCCAAACACAAGACCATTCTACAAAGCACTGTCACACAACTTTTCCGTTGCCTCTGAGCAAAGCACATTTGTTATATTTGATTATATTTCTACATTTGGTTATATTTCTACACAGTTTTGTGACAATCATAGCAGATAAACATTATCAGAGGCACTGTGGACAAAACTGTTATCCTTAAAGTGATGTTGAAGCAATCCTAGAGGCAACTTGTGCATAAAAAAAATGGGAAAAAAATCAATGCATAAAATTGCCTTAGGAGCCTACATACTGTACTCTCAGAAGTGAATTAGGTACCTAGATGGCAGAGTTATCTTGATCTTCTAGGAGATTTAAGCTGCAGGGTTAAAAATGTCACCAGTAAAACTGTTATTTGAAATTTTTAGAAGGGATTTGTTACTTTACAGAAATACAAATCCATTGTATTAGAATAAGATAAAAATAAAGATAAAATAAAATTAGAATAAAATAAAGTACTAGCCAAATGGAAGGGGACTTGCTTTGCTGCTCCCGTGATTTCAATTAAAAAATAAAGGAATCTCACAACAGTCCAACTATAATGTTGTGAAATCAGTACTGAGTTAGTTGCATAAAAGTTTTAAGTACAAATGAGCCAACAAATCAACCAAACACAGCGACCTTGTGCCAGACAAGGATCCCTGAATAGCAAAGTCATGTATCTGGAAGACAGCATGAGAAGCAAAGCAAACCTGCCCACAGACTTGTTTCAGCTCAGTCCAAGAGGGGTTGGTTTCTGTGAACATTTGTTTCTTGACCTCTGCTGTAAGTCTCAACAAAAGGGGCTGATTAGTGTCAGATACGGTACTAAAAGCTGCAATGTGCTCTCTGCCCAAAGGAAATCTGACTGAGAGCAGCACCAGAACAGAAGGAGCAGCAGCTAGTCCCTGATGGGAATGGCTCTCACACACTCCAAAGGTAGCTTGGATTTCAACCTGCACCCTCATAATGAGAGGTTTTTCAGTCTCACCCTTTTGCCTCAGTCCCTCAGATATCCTGTCCCTACAAAGCTTATTTCCTTCCCTCCTCTTGCTCCTTCTCCCTTTTCTCAGCTCTTCTGTTCCCTTTTTTTTAACCCGTTATGAAGGCAAGGTCCTGTCCAAGTCCACTATACAACAGTGGTTCCGATCTCGTTTAATGCGAGTTAGAAACAGAGGAGGTGTTTTTTTCCCCACTGTAGGCATCAAGCAATGAGGCTGTCTGTGTTGTAACTATTCTTGGTGGTAAGAATGCTCTTCTTCATTCAAGTCAGCACAGCCTTCTCTGGAGCCAAGAAATATAAGGCCTTGTGGAAATAATAGAAGTAGACAGTTCCAGAGCTGATAAATGTCATTCCAAATTGCCCCTTCATCCACTCTCATTGTGTGTTCAGGCTAATGGTAAATTAATCGGAGGTCACAGAAGCTTGGTTCTCATCAATGAGGATAAGTAAACAATTTTCAGCTATTATATGTATTTACAAAATGATACTACTTCACTGTTTGGTCTTCATAACATTTTTACTTCTGTTATTTCAAAGAGCATTCTCAAATCCTCGCTGGAAGTCAAATGCATTAAAAATTCAGTCAGATAGTTTAGAAATCCTACGTTGCATCACGATTTGGTAATAACTTCAGTAATTTCCTTTACAACAGTGGAACTACACTGATTTATTCCAAAGAACTCTAAAAAATATCTGGGGGACAAGTAATAAGATACAGTTGTGTTAAGTGTGAACATGACTGTTAGGATCTTCACTCCTACAGTCAGTGAAACATTTTACTCTTTTCCCTTTCTGCAGCCATAAATTCAAAATCCTCTGCTCTTCCAGCTTAAATCAAGAACTGTACTGTCTTCATTATTGATCTGAGTCTGTGTAACCCCAAAAAGAATTAGGTGTTAGTCTACCTTTATTTTTTAACTATAAAATCTCCCAGCTAACATTCTGCCACATTACAGATTAGCAGAATTCTCCCAATTATGCCAGGGCTGTGTCTAAGACAGCTCAGGCGAGTAAGAGACATAAAAAACAGATGTAGCATCTTCACTTCAGGTAGATGGTATCTTTCAACAGCCAGGAGATTTGATTTTATATAGTGGATCACAGAATCTAGAATTACTCCCTGCACTCAGTTTTTATTAGACAAAGTATTGATTGGTCCCTGCCTTTTTTTGAAATGCAGCTATTCTAAGATGACATTGATAAGGTGGGTTTTTTTCCCAAGCCAGTATTTTTTACAGAGTTAAAGTCAAACATTTATTTATATATCAGCCAAAAAAATTAATGATGAGACTAGAGGACGTTAAGACCCAAAAGGCTTGTAATAACATAAACACAGATGTGATGAAAGTAAAATATGATCTTGATTAAAGGTTATGAAATGCCTCTTTTAAAGTAGCACATTTGTCTTACAAAACAAAACACACACACGCACAAAATAAATGTAGAGAATAAAGCATAAGCAAAAACACACGAAGGAGGGTTAATAAAATGTACCCACAGAAAGCAAAGCATTGGTAAAGAGATTCCCATCCCCTGTATTACAGCTGTGTCGGAACAGCTGCTGTTTTAGGGAGAACTGATTTGCTTCCCAGGATTGGGAGATTCATTAACCAAAACTTGAATTCAGGGAACTTTAAATCCTTGATTTCCTCTAGATTTTTTTTCCAGGTTGTATCTAGGTATTTGAGGAAAGAAAGAACCCTTTACCTATAACAGAATTTGGGGGGTAAGTAAACCACTCAAGACCTGTATTTTGTAGCTTCACTCAACCTGGATTAGTATAACTTTGAGCTGTTGTATTTTAAACTTTAGACACAGAAAATCTCCAAGTTTAAGTGCCTGACATGCAACACAAACAGCAATGCTGCTTGTGTGGATCACACTGTTTTTATAAGGTTTGTATGGTCCTTTGAAAAGGTAAAACGCTAGGTTAACCCAAAGTGCTTATTAACATGGGAGGAAAAAAATGAAAGACAGGAAAAAGGAAGGGATTTGGCCACAGTCATACAGTGACAGCAGCAGAACTTCAGACAGACCCAGGAATTCTGACTCGCAGTCACCAATCTTGAAATAGTTGGCTGAAATTCTATCTTTTCTAATCTTTCCATCATGCTGTCTCTATTTACTTCCTCCTAGGATAAAAGGTTAATTCATCTCTATGGAGAATAGATATGGAAAAAGAAGGGGATAAAATCTAATTCTGAGAAACTGTCTAAACCATTTATTAAAAATAGCACTATTTCAACACCAAGAGCTGAATAAAAGACTGATAGCCCACATGAATGAACCAGTCTCAGAGAATGAAAAAAGGGTGGTGTGGGGGTGGGGAGTGGTGGTGAAGAACCCAAACGATTCATTAGGATTTGATAATCTCACTCCTTTTCACATATTTTAAGATTAGTGCACTATTAAAATACAGTTACTGAATTATTGTACTGTCATTTAAATCCAAGTGCTGGATCCCACTGTGGCACACACTGGAAGACCAGGTTGCAGGGTTTATTACAAAATCATGAACTACTCTGGGTATCATCTGACTGGCAATACAAATGTGCTTAAATGACCTGGCATAAGCACAGCCCAGCCTGCTCTATTAAAGAGGCTTTTCATGACCTCTGGGAACACATTCGACACATCTTGCTGCCTATTTAAATGACCTTGACAGTACAAATTACAGCCAAATGAGTTAGAAATAAGAAGCCAGGGAGGGGTGTTTCTAAAAGATTGCCTCTGCCACCTCACGAGAAACAAAGCCTCATTCCCCTACCTGATTCTGTTTCCTGGAGATCTTAATTTCAATAGAAATGCAAAATATGGAGCACTTGCTGGCATGTCTGGGGCAGAAGACAATGATGCTATTGTTGCCCACTGAACAATGCAGCCACTCAGTGGCTTATCCAGTCTCCTGCTTATCCAAAAATGTCTAACCAAAATACATAAGAAACCGAGGTGCAACAGCAGAGATGCGAAGAAAATCCTCTGGAATCAGTGTCCCTCAAGACTACAGTTGTCTACACACTCATACAAAGACACTGGCAGCTTCCTTCACATCCCCTCCCCTTCTTCTGAAGCCACTCATGGTGAAAGTATCAGTAGTGATAATAAGAAGCCAAGAGGTAAAGGCAGTTGTGAAACATGTTGTACAAATGAATCATGCTGCTGATATTATCCTCACTGATGAAATAATTGTATTAAATTAAGCAGGGATGTTCACATGACAGGATGGGTGAATTAGATAATGCTCATCTGCAGCTGTACCTCCTCCTGCCACATTCTCAAGTTTTGATTAAGAATAATGTGTCCCTTCCTGCAAAGGTGGAAATTTCTCTAACTACGTAGAAAAACAGATATGAGACATAAAACCAGGTATCTTGGTTATGATACAGTAATAAACTCAACAGAATTATTCTTCAGGTTCAGAGAAGTCACTTTATTGTACTCTTGCCCACAAGTTTCAGCACCAAAAGTAGAAGGCATGACTAGACTCTAGAAAGGAAAAGGCACTGAAGACAAGGGTGAGGGCAGGTAGGAGGAACAACCGTGTTCTTTCCTTCTGATTCTGCGAAGTGCACAGACCTTTACTTCTGTGATGGTGCAGAAAGATCTCTGCCTGGATTTTCTTCTATACCCACAGCAGCTCTTTTTTTATGGTGTTGCTTTGCTGAGTATCTTTTCCTGAATGAGTTTCTCTCAGAAGATAGGTACTTTCTGGACTCAGGGCATGTTATCCAACCAGTTAGTACTTTACTGATATGCCCAAATACTCTTACTCATGTGGCTCAAAACAAAGGGGGAAACTGAGCCGCCTTATACTTGTGACAAATATTCTTTCTGTTCTCTGGTCTGCTTATAGGGAACCACTCAATGAATAAATTACTCCCAAAGGCTGATTTATCCACTGGGAGGATTATTGCACAGTCTCTGTTCTTGTTCATGGAGAAAAGTGGTGCTGGAACATAGCAAGTGCATCTGTTTTGTAGCACCCGGGACAGAGAGGACTTCTCCCCCAGTCTTCTTTTGCAACCCTAGGGACTCGGTGAGGATATTTTCTGGGGACTTTTTCCTCTCAGAGAGATCCCTAACAACATCCCCTTCCCTTTTTCTTTATAGGAAGCCTAGTTGCCAGGAAAGAAGTCAGCCATCACAAAGACTAATTTACTGCCCTGGAAACCCCAAGCTTTGATTTTGTCTGGTTTGCATGTTGTCACAGTAAAAACCAGAGAGCTGCTGGGTGGTTTTCACTTTGTATTTAGCAGTGCTGTTTCCCAGATACGCAGAATTCCCAAACAGATACAGGAAGAACAAATGAGGAGCACGCAAAATGACCTGTTTATGAACACGGCAGGCCCTGGAAGATTCCTTCTCCTCCACGCCACAACCTTTGTATGCAATGCACAGCACTTATTCTAAAGTAACCTATTCTAATAAGCCACAGAATACAGATGCTGAAATAATAGAGGAGAAAATACAAAAGTCTAGGATCATTTTAGTCCTCCTGCTATCTCAGACATGGAAGAGTGGGATGTTTCAGCTGCAGAGCAGCCTAAAAGCAGTGTCTGGGGAGAGAGCTACAGAACTGCTCTTCAAAGTCTATATCCAATGATGACCTGGGGTAAAGGCCTTCCTTTTGTGTAGCATCTGGTCAGACCTCTGCACACAGAAGCAGCTCTTTAGAGGTCTTCAGGAAAGACTGCACTGGGACCTTGCCCTTTGGGGTCTTATGGAGCACAAGGCAGGCTGCTTGGCCAACAGAATACACCAGGACATGCAGCTCAGCAAAATGAACAGACTGGTATATGTTTACCCAAAATTCATTTGTTTAGTTTCACAAATCTTCGGAGACACATCCTCCAAACCACACTTGCAGCTTCTGGCTGGCTTTGGACTGTCAAAATGCCCAACCATCCTTGTGAACTCTGCTAGTAATCTTCACAGACAAATAGCACAATGTGTTTGAGGAAAGCGGCCAGTATGAGATTTCTAGGCTAATTTTCCTTGATCATGAGTTTTCAGTCACAACAGCCTCTAGGAAAACCTGACGACTTATGGATGCTTATCCCAATCCAAATCCAAACTTCAAGCATTTGTTTTCATCCACACAGAAGTAAATTACTTAGTCCTATCACCATTATTCTTCTACTTGGGCATTTGCTCTTCTGTTTGACTGGAACCAGAAGAAGCGAGAGCTGCTCACCACATTGCTGAGGAGCCAGTAAGAGGATTTTCAGTACAGCATGAAATAAAACTGCAGGAACAAAGAGCTTTTAGTGTTTACTTGCACCTCATAATGAACAATCTCCTTCCCATTCCACATCTCTAAGTGAGTGAAAATTTAACTCAGCAGCCTCATACACAAAAAAACCTCAGTTAAGCAGCTTCTGAGCAAATCTTGCCAGGTTGGTCCTGAAATGAGAAGGGTCCATCTTGAGTAAAGATAAAACATGAGCCAGTGCAGAAAGACTATTCACTTGGGATTCTCCTCGTCTGTACTTCATGCCAAACCTGGGTCCTGCTGTTAGGTTTCTGCATCTAATTATTGTTCAGCTGAATTTCTTACATCACTGCTGCACCTGTTTATTTGGTATGAGGCTATTAATGAAGTGCTCAGGTCAGAGGCTAAGCAGGAGGAGTGATTTAGGCACAGGTCAGGAGGGACTGACGCAGACACTGCAAATCTGCAGGGGAAGATGACAACTGATTTTTCACAATTTTAACCATGAAAATCACATTTCATGAGGTAAAAATCATTAGAGAGATCACAAAATTGTGGGGGAAAGGAAGGGAAAGGATTCTTCCTATGAAGAATGCTTCTCCCAGACTACTCCCACTGAAATACATGGCAACCAGTAAAGTGCAAGAGGGGGAAAAAATTGCTTCTCTGGTGTACCATAGGAATTATTAATTAATTACAGCTCATAATTACTCTGACAGCTTTTGCCTTATTTTACAACTGGGAAGAATAAGGCACAAAGTGGCTAAATGATTTGCCTAATCTCACTCAGTGAGTAAACAGCTGAGTCATAAGGAAGAACAGAGCTGCTCTTCCTCAGAGCAGTGTTTGGGAGTTTCTTTGGTACTGTACTGAACCTCCTAAAATGTCCAGCTGCTTCATAAGAAGTTGCAAAAAAAGTAGACAGAGGTCAGAAAGTTTGATCTGTGGTTATGTATTCCTGAAGTTGTGCTGGGTAGAAACTGTAGTGGTTTGTGCCCCAGTTAATTTTTTCTTTTTTTTAATCCTTTCTGGATAATTCTGTCCCAACAAAACCCAGGAGGCCGAACGTGTGGAGTTGTGCCCTTATTAATGCCTCTCCCACCTAAAACAAGTCTGTTTAAAAAATGGAAATAGACATTGCACTGGATTTTGTTGCTGCCTAAACTGAACTTCGAGTCACCACCTTCCAACGAATAATCCCCAGTAAATGTTATGCAGAATGAACAGTAATAAAACAACAAAACCTGAAAGGACGGGGAAAGACTTGGAAGGAAATAAAACAAGGACCTGCAAAGCCAAACAGCATTACAAACTGGAACATTTTAAATGAACAACAAGAAAACAGAAGCCACACTGATCAAAGCCTCCCACCTCCTCTCTGTGGTGGATGACACCTTCGCTGGGAGCACACCACCACCTCTAACCCCACACCTGCAAAAGGAATTAATTTCAAAAAGAATACAGACCAAAGCGAACCATATCAAAACAAATTAGCAACAGACCCCTCCTCCTGCTGTGGTCACACAGGAGAGGCAAAGATGCTGCATAGTTGCTAAGATTCAGGGGAAAAGAAGACAAAACAAAACTCCCCCCAAAACCCAGCTGTTGAAAACTTTAGAAGAGACAAGTCCAAAGACCTTGAAAGAAAAGAGATTTCAAACAGCTTGGACAACTGGCAGGGGGCTAAGAAATTCCTTTTTAAAAAACACCTGTGCTTTCTCTGACTTTGGATATCTCTTTGTAGTCTAGGTAGATTTTTCACTAAGAGAGGCAGCAAGTACAGCCCTATGAATATGTAGTGCAAAGATAATATACACTGTATTTATTTATAGATACACACAACTGCAACAAAAATGTCAAAATATGTTTTGCAACTCTAGATATGACCTGCTTGACAATTTGTTTTTCCAACTAATAGCTTTTCAAAGGAAACTATCAACACAACGCTCATCTGTCTTTAATGCTTGCATGCTATTAACAACATCCCAGATCACTAAAATCAAAACGATTTTACAACCCAGTCTTGCTGGATATCTTTACATTTCACCTCCTTTTAGCAGCAAGATGAAATCTAATCAGCAGTTGCAGAAACTGGAGGGAGTTTAAGGTACTGTAGGGAATGTTCAAAGCCAACACATGCTCCTTCAGTAAATACTGCACTCGTAGAATAATTTGTTTAATATTTATACCCCATCCATGATCCCACATACGGGGTCAACTACTTGAGAGAACACCTGTTGGGAATGGTTGGGAATTGTTGCAACCATGCCCTTTTTAATTGCTGATTCCTTAGAACATGCCAAAGAGACTCAGGTTCAGTTCCCGACTTTCCAACAAACTTTCTCTGTGAATTTGAGTGAGTCACTCCTCATCTAACCTTCTGTACATGGCTACTAACATCTTTGTGAAGTTATCATAAAATATCACCAAACATAAATTCTAGTGTTTTGCACAAGAGCACATGGCTACAGAAAGCAAAGGGTCACTTCTCTGTCTCAATTCTCTAATAAAATTGGAGACAATACAAACTTTCACCTAGAAAAAGGGTTTATTCTAAGCAAACTGGGCATATATCAGACATGTCTGTGAAACTGCATGGGGACACCATCATTTGCAACCCTTCAAGTTTAGTAAGTACTAATGATGTTATATATTTATAAATCTCTCTCTGTATCTCTCTCTCTCTATATATATATCTATTTTTATATATGCATATGGACCCTACCTATTTTTATTATTATTTGCTGCTGAATGCAGAATACAAGCTTCTGCTGAAGAAGTATTCAGCTCCCCTTGGTGCACAGACTTCAGATCTTATTCCTGATTCACACCAGCAGAAATGAAATCACCATCAGGAGCAGTATCAGGGCCAAACTGCTGGCAGGCACAATGAACCACTAATTGCTGGATTCATTAGTAAGACTCATAGTTTGTCCCCATGAGATGCTGAATACTTTCAGCTCCTTTTAAAACCTTGCATCTTAGAAATTAAAATTAACAACTGAAAACTAGTATTTTTGTTACACAGTAGAAACTCAGCAGGAATTTGAAGTCAGATCACAGAAATGCCAAAACTCTATTATGTAAAATTAGGCAGATCTTTATCTACCATTTCCCTGTTAATACTGGAGAACACGCACGCATCCACAAACAATAGCTACTCCACGCTGTTCCTCAAGCCTAAACAATTGGTTAAAATAGTTTTTGTAATGCTGAAAGAAGACAACTGCCTCACAAAATACCTTTCAAATCCCCCAGTACTACACTATTAAGACAAACCTATTCTTTTCAGACATATAAAAAATGTCTATTTAAGAACACATCCAAATGCATTTCCATCACTCAACCAGAACACTTTCACCTCCCAGAAGCTAAGACTGCAAGAGATGGAAAGAAAGACACACAGAGAGAGAAAGGAGACCTTTAGTCCACCTACTGGCTTCACTGAAGGCAGTGAATCCAGCTCTAGCTCATTTCAAGTAAGTTCAACTGTGTCAAAGGTTACCCACGAGCTATTTCTTGATGATTTAAAGCTGATGTCTACAGATCTCCTTTTATTTTAATGATGACTTCAATACAGCTGTTAAGACATTCTTTGTCTTCACAGAAGTGTATGAGAGGGAAGTTGACATCTTAAAAATAGAATTCAAAGAGACTTGATTTGCTTTTTCTGAACAGGGCCAGCTCTGGGCAGTTTTTATATCTTATCAAGAAAAAAAGAAAGGAAAAGAAAAAGCCCCCTTCATCCTTTTCTTCGATACTAGAGCTGCTATGTTTCTGTGACTTATTCTGGGCACAAATCCTAGAGCTCTGACTCAACATGGATGTCACCAGTTAATTATCATCAAGAAAAGACACTGGGACACTTGGTAAGCATAAGATAATTTTATCTCTTCACCAGTAATAACATGTATTTATATAGCATTATTTTGCTCTACCTGAGCCCAGAGCAATTTACAAAGTGAGTCCCAAAAGATTCCATCATGGGAATCCTTCCACCCAGCACTGAACCACAATCATTTGGAGGTGAGGAACAACAGCACAGGAAAAGCAGTAGCAGGACATACTGCACCCATTTGAAATTTTAGATGTCATGCTGGTAAAACTGCTGAGAGTTGTCCAAATGTGAGATTGTTTTTAACCTCAACATTAGTCTGTGTGTGTGAGTGTGCACAAGGTCTGTGTGTATGTATGTGTTGAATTCTCCTGACCCCAAATTAGGTCTGTGCCTTTACAGAAAATATTGAAAGTACCGGCTATCCACCCATTTATGACAAATAATAAGCAAACAGAGATAAATTAATTAATCTCAGAGTTTTAATTGCAGACTCTATTTTCTGTGGACATTTGAAACCAGGATGAGAGTACCCAGAAAGGGAAAGATAATTTCAGAGAAGACTAAGAATATTGGAAATAAGCACAAAAAGGGATCATTCTGATCTGCAAGCAAAGCAGAAAAAAGCCAAGAGTTTAGATGGGCAGAGCTCAAAATTTACCGAGGCAACTAACAAGCTAAATTCAAAATATATTAACTTACAGCTGTAACCTGAAGCCTATACAGCTCTTAGCATGGCTAAAGATAAAAATAATCAGTGACCTGGAATGACTGCTCTCCCTGAGAGCTACCTTTCAAAAGAAAGAAATTCACAAGAACCCACACAACAAAAACACTCTCCTGAATTGCTACATACATATGTTTTCTTCCTGATTGTACACTGAATTTTAGCTGCTTTACTAATCCTGTCACTGTATTACTCCCTTTTCTGGTACACTGCTTCACAGCTTTCTCTGGAGCATTCTGGTGACGAATAAATGCACCCCTGAAACTCAATTTTAGAAAGCTTTTTGTGCCAATTTTCCCATGGATATGTCATGTTGGGTTGTGTTTGTCGCTATGCAGCTCCTGGTGTGTTGTGTTAGCTGGAAGTCCCATAACACGATGTGGCTGATCCATGACGTGAGATGTCACTGCCCGTCACATCAGCTGAGAGCCTGTGACAAACTCCTGTGCTTCATCTCCACATACACACACAGGCCCCTTGCTTCGAATCCACAGGCAGGTGCTGGCACAGCCACTTCAAAAAGTTGAAGGAACACTAATAACTTATGAAATAACACAAAAGTTACAATACTTCTGTAACATCATTGATTCGAAATTGAAAAACTTCCTCTGCACTGTTCCCATTAGAGACATGGTCTTCCTCTCCATGCACTCTATGTGTCAAGATACTCAGAAATCTTTTATCAAACATTTTTTTCCTAATATTTTTTTTACCGGTTCTGGCAATAGCTTATCTTTTCTTCAAAAGCAGCAGGGAAAAATGTAGAAACTTGAAATGAAACAAACAGAGACTAAACTCATTCATTAGCACAAAAAGTACACATTTGAATTCACAGTCTGACAGCATTAATGGATAAAGACACATGATCAAGACTGAAATTTTAAACTGGTTTCATACATTAAATCCTGTCAAATTACACAAAAATCCAAAGTGGTTTGTTGCATCAGCTTGTCTGCCTCAGATGTTCTTTGGATACTCCCAAATGTTCTCTCAGGATACTACTGAAGCACTTTTACTGGGAGATTCTACTAGTAGAAAGTCTAATTCCGCTGTGAAGTATTTATGCCATTGCAGAATTGTCAAGATGAAATCTTCTATGATTTGAGACTGAAAATTAATCCCACTTGAACAAAATAGTAACTCATAGATTAATTTTCTTAGCCGCTTTCTAAGCCTTTGAGATACATTTATATCAATCTCTAAGTTTCAGGCATGACAACATGAAGCTTTTTGTTTAAATGAGATTCTTACATACTCACAAGACTTCAGGACCTTGGACCTTAAGGAAGCTATCCATTATAAAATCACAACATGTAGCCACGCTGCTTTGAAAACTATGTGTACTCTAAAGTGATGCTTTCCACATAATGTCTCTGAATGCTTCTTTTGCAACAGCTCATTTTACACTGAACAATTCAAACTGCATTCTGTGCAACAAATGTGTAGTTCTGAGAAACCTGAGTGAAATAGTTGCCAAGCACTTCATATAAATCTAAAGTTAATACTAATCTAAAAGAAACTGTCTTGTTGAATTTGAAAATAAACCAGATTTTTCCACTCTGCTGCTAAATTTTGCTTATCTTCAGCTATCCACAGCCACCAGGGATTAGAGGTTAAAATGTTTCAGATTAAAATATTTTTGGAGCTCCCTTGTTACATGATTATCATTCAGCTGTGGGTACAGGAATATTTACCGCAAAACGTATTTCTCTGCTGCTTAGTTTGAATTGCATTCTGTCAGAACATGTCAAGAGGAGCTAATTTCAAATCTAGCATGTAGCGTGGATACAAACCACCCTTCTGCAGACAAAACAAACAGTTTCTGGAAGCTGTCAGACTGATCACACTAGAAGTTGATTCAATCACCTCAGAAATTCCCTTTCCATGTTGAAAAGGAGTTCTACATTTGGTAAAAAGTGGCTACACTGCTGTCCACTACACAGGCCTGCCAACACAGCCTCCGCACTTTTTTTTGACTATTAACACACACAATGAAATAGTCAAACACTTAATCCAAAGCTGCAAAAGAGAAGATTTAATTACTGATGTGAAGTACCCGATTCCTTTCTAGAAGTATCTGGGATAGCGAGAGTTCTCTGCTCCATTCCAAGCTCTCTCCTAATCCATGAAGTAGGTACATTGCTATGCTACTATTGCTTGCACAAGCCTGTGCTCCTGGAATAAATATATCCCTTAATTCAGAGACTCGTAACAGCTCAGTCTAAAAAACAAATCTCTGAAATAAAGGATGACCTTTACTTCAATAAGAATTTCATATTCTGAAGGAAACTATACATTAATCTGATACTGGCATAACTTCCTGGTTTGTTATCTACATTTAACTTAGAGCAAGTATTGGTCCCTCATCTTTTCAGTGCTGCTATACTCAGCAGCCCCCAGTGAAGAATGATACAGCCCAAGCTGAACTTTATGTATTTCTCCTAATTGTTGGTTCCCCTCCTTCAGCATAAAGACCTTCTTCTAAATATTTTTCAACTCTCCCCACAGACCAAGGCCACCCAAATGTAAGGAGTATCAGCAAAAACCACTGCCACCAGAAAAATCAAAATTTTTCTCTGTTTCATTATGCAGCTCCAGATTCACGCTCTCCTAAAGCCCTTTTACTGCTATTTTTAGGACTTGTGGACAACTGACAACATCAGCTCAACAGCTCTCTCAGTGGCATTAAAAAACCCTTGACTTTGGGACACTGTTTTCTTATTTGGGACTAATCCAGTTTCTTCTTGCTCTTTCTTATTCAAGCTCTTTGTTCCAACTGACAGAAGATGGGCAGTTCTGTCAAAAACTTTTTGAGACGTTAATGCTCAGGTATTTCTAACAGGGTAAGACACCGAGCAGAAACCAAATTCCAGATCCCAGCTGTCCTACTAAATACTGTGGGATTCTGGAATTGAACCTGACTTTAGTAACAGCCTTCTGAAAGTCACAGTTCCTGCTGGAATACCTTGGTGTTCAGTATGAAGCCAATGATGTGGATCACTTAAACAAAAATAATGAGAACTACTACCTGCTGCCCACTCCACCAATTTTATTTATTTTTGTCAGGTGTAGAAGGCATTAACAGCAAAGAACAGCAGTGAACTAGTAAGGACACAGTGCTTGTATTTTACCCCTTTGCTTTACACCTCTGTTGATTCCTGTCTGATTTCTGAGGACCTCTGTTTCAGGAATAAAGCAGTCTTGCTTGATTTGTGTATCTCACTTTCGTTTTGTGATCAGAGATTTTGGAGGGGTTTTCTTCCCCTTTCTGTTGTATTTTCTTCTGAGTTTTCATTATAAAAAGTGCCAGCTGAGCCTGACATGGGTTAACTGCTTGGCAACTCTGCTTGCGAGACATGCTTGTGCCAGAGAGACATGATAGCAGGAAAGAAGAGCTGTGGACAGGTAATCTGAAAAAGCATCCTAGGAGTCCCTCCATATATCTAATTTATTTTTAGGAAAGTAAGGAGGAGTGTTAGACAGGCAGAATTCTGTGCAAGTCCCTACTACTGCTGCTGCTATTGAAATACTGCTATTAACATTGCTTTTATTATTTGGAACACATTCGCTATTTTAGAAAAGCACCTTATGAAGCTCCATTAATACCCATCATTTTACTCTGCTCCAGCAAATGGTTTAAAAAGTCATTCTTTATATGCCTGCATGTCATATATAGGGAGAAGAACAAGGAAGAGGACAGCAACTTCAAAGATTCTGTCACCAACTCCACATTTTACTATTTAGGATCAAAAGCACGGGCAGCGAATGAGAAAGGCTTCCAGGTAAAGAGATTATTAACTACAAGAGTGGACAGGGAGACTGAAGAAAGAGCATAGCACAGATGAGGTCTCAGTTTACAGCTCCCTACTCATCACTGCATCTAAAACGTAAACTTTTCCTTGATTATCTTATAGCTATTTCAGACCTATTTGATGCACTGGCAAGGGGATTGGGAAATGCAATCACTGAAAAATGTTTTGGATGTACTGATGTAGAATATTCTAGTGCTAATTGTTATTCCGGTGCTGAAAAGATTAATAGATTAATTTAGCAAGGATCTTTTTTTAAAATCAGTGGCATATAAAGAATCGTGTCCAGCCTGGAAACTCTCAAAAATAGAAGAGCTTGCACATGCTGGAGATATAACTTCTGTAAATTTAGCCTCAGTGTTTTATCACAGATGCTGTGTCTTACATCACTTTAATGAGAACTGCTGTCCTTCACTCTAAAATGCCTCAGTACTCTAATGAAAACAAGGATGCCTTAATTTCCTGTTGCTTGGACAGGCCTTCAGCTGCTCCTGAGCTCTCCAACCAATAAAGAGGACAAGGACTGCCATGAGTACATGGGGCCTAACGTGCCATGGGTTAGTTTCAGATAGGTTCCTCTTTTCTACTCTTCAGGGATAAGAATTTGTCCCCATCCAACACAATCCTGCCCTTTGATCACCTGTACACAGCCATTTAAATATTTTAATTTAAATTGAATGTTTTCCTTTAACATGTTCAAAAATAGCAGCTCTTACAAGGGTACAAGGAATCTGTATGTCCACTTTTCAGCCAGGCTTCTGCCACAGTCAGAGTGATGTGGCAAGTGAGCTGATGCAGCTGTGCACATAAAGGAGACTAATGTTTTCCCCAAGATCTCCCCAGGATAAAATTCCACGTTCTGCACCATCATAGGAGAGGGAGAGATGAGAGAAAGAGAGACAAATGCACCCGACTTAACAGGGCCGCTTAGGGTAGTCATCTAAAATGAAGTTCAAGTCAACAATTTGCCTGAAGTAGAATCAGAAATATCATATAGATGAGTTTTATGGGCCTTTTTTTCCATTTTAGGGCCTTTTTCTTCTTTCCTTCAGATGTTTTCCTTTTTGTTTTCTACTATATTTTTATCTTGAGTTAAGAAAGCTTTCCTACTAAAACTAGGTAGTCTCATCATCAGTTTTCACTAGACAGGAAAATCCACAACCAGCTCCCCATAGTTTACTTATTTTTCCTAGTAACATAGCCTATGGTGTGTCTGCATTAAAATGCCCATTTCCAAAGGCCCTTATTCTTTATTTTTTCCCTCATCTCACATGGACTTGGTAAGAAAGTCAACAATGACTCGGCTGTAGCTCCCTGACCTTCCCCAGGTGAGAATGGAGCAAGCACACCTTGCTCCCTTTCTATCCTTTGCATGCTATAACCAGGATGCAAGACACAGACGGTGAATGTGGCAGCAGCTGTAGCACCTTCAGCAGACACTCCTCAAAAATGGAAGTTCTTCTGGAGAGACTCTGGCCATCTCAAGGCCAATCTGTTCAGCACTAAAACTTTCAAAGGCCTTTTAATTGTTGCTTATAGGTGACATGAAGAAAATTCCATCAGAAGTGTTCACTTCGGTGATCAGATAATGTGAAACTAAAGCACCCTCTTCAGTTAAAGATTCAGATCAATATTTGTCTGAATATCGTAGCTGAGGAGAGTCTGATTGTGTAAATCCAGCTGCTTACTGCTGTTTCTGGCTTGTCTGAAACACATTTCCTTTCCTTGTCACAACTCCCAGGTGCTACTGCTGAGCAAATGTAACATCACTGCCAGAAGTATTTGAATAGAACAACAAAAAAAATTGATTTGGACAATTTCTGTGCTCTTGTCATTGATGGAGACACAACTGTGAGTAGGGTTAGGGCTGAGGTCATAACAAGGTTAAGAGAAAAGTGCCCAGGAATTCTCTCCTGTCACATTTCGCACTGAATTGCTCCTGTTTTGCAGAAGATGCTGTAGACAATGCACTGTACTCCATTAAATATGGGGAATAGTTTAGCTACATTTACAAGCTACATTGAAAATTCACTCCAGAATTACTGCAATTGAAAGGTTACATGGAAAGGGCTAGAATATTGCAGCATGTAGGCACTAGATGCTATATTTATCCGTGACGCATAAAAAGCAAGAAACAAAGGCAGGAATGAACAGGGCCCTGACTGTTTACAAGTGAGGATGAAGTTGCTCTCCTCCTGCAAGGGCGTAAAGCCCCCATCTGAAGCCAGTGAAGACTGGAGCTATCAGGTGAGAGTCCTGGTAGCATGGTAAAGGTCACTGTTCAGATAAACATAGTGTCTAAAACATTGCTTTATTTTATCTTCTGTATGGCCCTGTACAAGCAAGAGGTTTGAAATGAATCATGAGATGGGCTGGAAAGTTATTCTGCCTAGTCCTTATCTGCACCTCTGCTTGTTCTCTCCAATTTACTCGGGAGCCTGCAACCACCTTGAACACCCAACAGGGCAGCATGCAAGCATTTACATGATCAAAGGCAAAATGTGCTTAAGACAGACTTTGGAAATCCAGCACAATTTGGCAAACTTCAAAGATAGTTGCCTTTCAAACGGGTTGTGGAGGAGGCCTTGGTAAATTTGAATGGTATGATTAGCATACCGGCTGTTTTTAAAACTGCTCAAGAAGAAGCTGTGTTAAAATCCATTTCCGCAAGACACACGCATTTTTCTTTTGGACAGGCTCCACTAGCTCTGTTTCTTAAATCAGTTTTTCTGGCATGGATTTCTTCTTGGAAGAATGTACGACACCAGCTCAGTTTCCTAACCAAAACTTGACAGAATGTGTGCAGTACAGCATAATGGCATCTCTACTTCATGGCTTCCTAAAAGTTACAGTACAGAACCCGCGGAAGTGAATTTGACTGTTCCAGGTCACATCTGCTAAAAGGCGAGCAAATGACAGGAGATGCCAGGGTAGCCTGTCCAGCACAGTTCCAACACTGGTGAGGGCCACTGATAAAAGGTTTGCCAAAAGAGGAGTTGCCAAGGTCTTAGAGGAGTTTCAGGGATGTTTTCAAGTCTTACTAGATTTAAAGGATGATCCTTGGCAAGCTCCCCCTGATGCTTCTCAGCATTTCTAGAGCCAACAGTTGTTCCATCTGCTGCTGAGGCTGACTTTGAAGAATCCTTGCAAAGAGCAGCACACTAACTTTAACACTACACAAGAGAAGAAAAAGCCACAGCTTTTCAGAAGTGACCTAGATGTTTGCCAGTAGCTTGACACACTCTCAGGTAAGGCTGTCTCCTTGTCTCCAAACACTTGAGCGTATTACCAAAGCTGTGCCAGTGTAAACTGTGGGCTGAAAATAGAGATTCAGTAAACAGCATCTATTGAAAGCTTTTCTAAGGCATTAACTATTCATCTGTGGAGGTCTGATGTACAGTAAGAGTGAGAAAGATCACTACAAACTAACTTCAGGACCCAAATTGCTGGTTAATGGGGATTTAAAAAAAAATTTTTTGAAATGGCTGTGAAACTCAAGACACATATTCCCTGATGACAGTTAGAAAAATTAAATACAAAAAAAAAAATCAGCAAACAAAATAAACTTCTGGAGCTGCTGAACACAAACAAGCTTTGAAAAAGCAAAGAAAGGTCCACACAGACACAAATGAAGGTGTTTACTTCCAACACATAAGCTTCAGTTTCTGCCATTGTGATGGATTTGCCAGTGTGTTTTCTGAGCCAGGCCACTGCACTATTGTGTAAGCTTTATTCTAATTACTGTAGGCTCTATAAAGGTTTCTTTATCGTTTAGTATTATAAATAATTGTGCTTCCAGGCTGGGGTTCAAAGCTCAGAACAGCACTTGCACAACAGCTCAGGCAGGTCAGGTGACCTTTCTCCAATTCCCATCTCTCTGGTGCTGAGGACAGACAAAGTGATATGTCTGTCATACGCCATTACCATTAGAACAGAATCTTGTTCTTTTATTACAACTGAACTCCGCCGGATTTCTCAGCAGGAATGCTAAGTGAAATCAATGTCTTGGATTTCCAGGCTGAGCTTGGAGGTCACAGCCACTCTATCATTTCTCAGCATTATCCCTTCTCTTTCTCTCCCGCTCTCTCAGAGCCTCCAACTGGCACACAGCAGATTGGAAACAGCATGCAGCACAGGGCTTACACTGCACAATTTTACAGCCTTTTGGAGCCCCCTTCCTTTCCTTTTGGCCCACTTTTTAGTTTATTTTTTTCCCCCACTTTGCAAAATAAGTTTTGTTTGTCTCCTATGGAACTGCAAGCCAAAGGCACTGGAACACCTGAAAATAGGAAAAAGCAATAAAACACAGGAGAGAACAGAGCTGATCTTGACAGCTGCCAGTTAAAAATGGTTATGCTCGATGTTACCAGCAGATATGGCAGGCCTTGTAATCCTGCAATTGCTACAAAATACACACTGTGCCGCTTAGATCTCATCAGAAATTCTCCTGCTACACAGGAGAAGCAAAATCAACATCGAGATTTTAAGTGTAGGAGATCTCACAGGCTGCCAGCCACACACAAAACCCCCCTTGTAAAGTGCACAAACTTGTTAACCAAACACTTTTTAAAAAACCCAAAACCCAACAATCTACCATCAAGCACTGCACAGCTTTGTGATTTCTTGTTCTAAGAGAAGAGGCCAAGCCAAGGAAAAGCCACAGGAAGTCAGAAAGTCTACGGTAAGGAGAGAGGGAAGAGACAACTTAGAGCTTGATTCATCAATACAGCAGCTACTGATTTCAAGCTATGTCTTTCATTCTTTGAACATGTATCTCACTGAGCTGACAATGGTATTATTTATTTGTCTGGTTATTTTTAATCTGTGCTGCTTTACTGTTAGGGTAAAAACAAGGCACTACTGTCAATTCAGGGAATCTCTCCTGATGTGATAAAGGACATGGACAGCATGCTAGAGGGCACTAACAAAAAGGAAGGACACATTTTTATCAAGCTCTTGCTGTCACCTAAATAGGACTGCTTTCTCCCTGCATTCCTTAGCAAAATCCTTCCTAATTGTTTTGCAACAACATCCTCCCATTTCAGGGAGACATCCTGGAAACAAAGCTGCCTGCAACTGAGAGGCACAGGCCTGGTACAGTACCTTGCTTTTGGGTGGAGGGCTGTTTGTGCTCTTGTCTGTGTGGATGCTGGTAGGGGACACGGCAGCACCAAGGTTCCCCTGGGGAATGCCAGGAATCTTGCCTCCCGGAGACACTTGCATCGCAGCAAGTTGGGCAGCATACAACTGCTGGAAAAACAGAACAAAAAAAAAAAGAAAAAGTTGGGGTGGGGGGGAAGACAGGAGAGACATCATCAATAAACAAATAATCTTCCCAAAACTTCTTCTACTGCAGATGATATATTTTCCTTCCAATGGGTATTTTTTATTTAGCACATGTATGTTTCAAGATGTGAATTGTCATCTTCTCTTTTGTGACTCATTCCTCCAGGGATGAATGAGAGACGTCACCATGACAAGTGTCCCAGCTTCCCTGTGTGTCCAGGGATTCAAAACAGGGAACAGAAGCTAATCCTCATGGTTTGCCTGAGCTACTGGACAATCTTTTCTTTCCTGAGATGACATAGGCATAAAAGCATTTCCACCAGTAATATGCATCAACCCCTGTGAAACACATATACTGTTTGATATGATGGTCTCTGTGCTACCATTTTATGTTTCTTTATTTTATTTGCTGTGTTTTCCCTGTTTTCCCAGGCTGTAAGGTGTTTGGCACAGGGAATGTCAAAATTTTATTTAGTAATTACTGTGAGTCCACTCTCAGTTGGGTTGTGGGGAACCACTAGAGTCAATATAAATGTACACATATCAATGGTAAAGTACTGTCCATTAACTGTTAGAAGCCCCAATTAATTCTAAGAACCCTTTCTGTGATAGATGCAATGCAGACAGAGAGTGGAAATGTTTTTCTCTTCAAAACTAAACCAGTAAGGCACTTTAAGCACGTATTTTATTATTAACATGTGAATACTTATAATGACAGTCATCTGTTTAAAGTTAAGCACTACAGTAAGAGTTTAAGGGACAAAGGTCAAAAGCAGTTAGAAAGTAGGCAAACTAGAAGTGCTTGGAAGCTCCCCTGACCTCCTAATAAAACATGGAGAAAATAAACATGGTGGGCAGGAAAAGCAACAATTGTTGCTGCTTTGTGAACAGGGAGGAATTCCCAAGTCAGGAGCCTAAGAGAGCAGGAATGTACTAACAAAGGCTTTCCCCCCTCAGCCCCAGCATCCTTTTCCAGGACTCACGGTAGTGCTGTGTGAGTGACTAGTGGTGTGCAGTACATGTGTAACACTGAACAAAGATACTCTCTGCCTGCAGGTGCTAACAGAGCTTCTAAGATGCAATATGATAAGGGATAACATGCAGAAATACGGAACTGGATGTGAAAAAACAGGGTGGCTTCAATATGACTAAGTCTAAGAGGTCTTGTTGGTAGTGCTTAGCTGTTTTGATGTTGTTTCTCAGTTAATTTTATATGCTGATAGATGAACGAAGATTGGAAGGCACAAAGATGCCATCCCTAACCATCAAGTCTGAAAGAGGAATATGAGGATTCATTTAATCATTATTCCACATGGATCTGTGCAATAAGTGCAGAGGCATTGCTAATATGAGCTCACAGCACATAAGCTCTTAACTTGATCAAAGGGGCAAAACTTACTGCTCTGAATCTTGGACAACCTTGGGCATTGTCCCATGATTCCCTGTACAAACTCTTCCCTTTGCTGGTGCACAGTCCTTGCCCTTTCACACAGTTAAAAGTAGCTCACTGCTCTTTTAAGTGTAATCAGAGACCAAGTTTTTAGTTGTTTCTTTTTCACTCTATTCTTTTCAGACTCACTATTCTTTTCAGTTTTGAATCCTTTTTATTTCTTTTCTCTACTTGATCCTTATTTTTCTGTACTTCCTAACCACCATTTATCCATCCCATTCTTCTTAGTCTCCCGCTCTTTCCCTATCATCCATTTGTTGATCTGCTCTGTTTTTGCCTTTTCCTCAAATTTATTTATTCATTTATTCTATGTGTTACCTCCAGTGAGTCTGAGCCAAATAGATGCAAATCAACTACAGATAAAGTCATCAAAAACAATACAGCCCCAAATAAGTCACAGATTCAAATGCATGTATTTAGCAGTTGCAGCTCATATCCATTCATTCTTTCTAAAGAAGCCCAAATTCTGCAGGGAGAAAGGAACAAGGTCTCTGTGAACTAGGGAAGAACTACAGCAGGCAGTTCAATGAAAACCAAGCCAGCATTATGTATGAATTAATTTATCAGAGGGGCAATGGTTGTTAAAGAAACAGGATACATGATTAGGGAACAGCTCAAACATAATGGGACTCTGGAGCTGACAGAGCAGATCTAGGGAAAGCTTTTCCTTTTCTTTTGCTCTCTTGTGAAAAAATGACAAAACAAATTTAGGCAACTATGGGAAAAAGACAAAAGAAAGTCAGGAAAGGTTCCTGCCATTAGGCAGGAAAGGTTCAAGCTTGCTGCTAATCTATAGATTAGATATCAGAGAACATGTCTAGTCCACATAAAATAGGGCAGAAATAACAGTCAGTTTGGACACTTGGCAGTCCTGAGCCAACTGGAGATCCCTGACAGGCCATATAAGGCCTGCTGATGACTGAGCTTTACAGAAATTTCTGTGTGGGGAAGACTTTTCCAAATGAATCTTTATCCTAAGATGGAAAGACAAGGACTAAACTACATTAAATACATGCACAACACGGTGTCCAAGAATCTGCACATCTTATGCCTTCCAGTGGTCTCTGAGCAATGGCTGGAAGCCACTTCCTCCTCACAGTCATCAGCCACCTTCCTGACAATGCATGCAGACTAAATAAGCATTGGGAATGTATTTTTCTATGCAACACCCCAGAAGAAAGCCCTAATTTCAGCTGAAAAACGGAATATATGGAATTTCAAATGCCATATTCTCACTTCAGTGATGGACATACCTGAAGAGAAATGAAACACAGTATGGTGTGGAGTAACCTGGAAGGAGGGGTGAAAGAAAATCTATAAAGCCTTCATTCATGCTTCGTAAAACCTTCTGTCCCCCTGTTATCAGATTCAACATCTCAATTTGATTTATTTTGAGAATTAAAACCAAACATCAATAAAATTTTATAAGAGGTCCCTCGTCAGAGTCCTCTCTTAAAAGTCTCTGTCTGCAATGCAAACCAACTATTCTACGGAAAAAGCAGTATCAGGCCCAGCCTTAAAGTGAAAAGCATAAGTTTATGAAATTGCAAGAGTTTGAAACCTATTTAACCAGTAAGATTGCCCCTGTATCACCCTGCCATTTCAAAAAATGGAAACAAATACACAACACGCAGCACATTTCTTAGACCTTCACTATTTTTGAGCTTTTGCATTATTGAAATTGTCTATTCAGATTTAGATGTCTCAGGACATGATGATCTCTAGCTCATACCTAAGGAAAGGGCAATGTTGTGACCAAGTGCTATGAAAGAAGACGGCTAAATGACAGTAATTTGTGCATTCATTTCATAGACAAACTGAACTCCAACAAAAGAACATTTCTACCTCTGCTTCCCTACTGGCTTCAGATTTTGGAACAATGAATAAATCTCTATAGAAATATCCAACTATCATCTAAAATGTACCCTTACATCCCATACAGTAATGAAACCAAGACCTCAAAAAGTGCAAGGAAAATGATGTTATTCTGTATCACTCCTGTAATACGCTGGGTTTGAGCCTCTTAATTTTTATCCCAAACAGAGACTGGCTAAGGCATTTCCACCACCATCAGCTAACCTAAAGATTCAATGTCAAATTCTAGCACTCCAGGAGGTCATTTTGTTGCACATCATACAGGACTTTTTATCTATGGGGTCTTGACTGGTTTATTGTGACCAAGGCATTCAGTTGCAATCAGTGAAGCACTACTGCTTTAGGCAAGTTTATTTCTGCTATACATAACAAATAAGGATAATATTCTGAATTTTAAAAGACAGATAATACTTCTTCAAGAAGGCAGAACTGGGCTTCTGAAAAAGCTATTAAAAGGTAACATCTATTGTTTGTTTATAACTAAATGACTATGTTTAGGCTCCCCCACCCATGTGCAATATTTCATGTTTTGTTAATGTTTTCTCATTAACCTCTTATGAAGATCTGTATGGAAGCAAAATCATCAGAACAAAAGCACAATTTGATACATTTTAAAACAAGCAGGAGGTATCATTAATTTTTTAATGCTGCCCCTCTGTTTTTAAGGTATGAAACAAAAAAGTCCCCTTTCTCCCTAGGTCACCACCTAAACCATTTATAATTCTTCTAATATATTAAGCAGAAATATTCAGCTGAACTCTCTAAATGGACTAGTTCTAAGACCTCTTGGCTTGATGACTCTGTAGTACATCAACAGCAAAGCCTTAAGGTTAGGCCAGCTTTGTAAACTTTCCCCTTGGGCATTGTTGTTACACGTTAACAATGCTCATTACTGCTCCGAGGGTGCAGTAAAAATGAATTCTTGTTCTATTAAAACAGAAAATGAGAATGAGATTTAATAGCAATTTTAAAAAGGGTTGAACAAAGTGCTAGCAATTACACACAGAGAAATAGTTGATTCAAGCACCTATAGGCATTTGGATTACAGTATTATCTCTTATTAAAATATTTTTATTAGTGAACAGTGGAGATTAAGAGCTGTTATTAAAAAAACACAGAGAGAGACAGGTGGTACTGGGAACTGAATCAGTTACTGCAATAAATTTGTTTCTGATAAAGTGTTTTTTTAAGTGAAGATACCACAGCGATGAATTTACAAACCACTGTGCCTGAGTGTTTAAACTGTTGACTGATCCACCACTTCAATTTCTTTGTCATTCTCAGACCCATCATTAAAAATACACACATGAATGGCCTTCCTCTTTGTTTTTTTTTATGCATAATCAGGGGTGAGGGAGAGGGAAATGGTATAAAATGAGACTCAGAATACATGAATTTAATTTTTCTTTACCTCAAAATTTATGCTTATATAAGGCATGAAAACTTTGATTAAGGCAAACAGAATTAATTTTGAATCTGTTCAGGTGCTTTTTCTGTTGAATAGAAAAGGGAATTCACCTAAAGCAAACATTTGACATACATCCTACCGTAAGACAGGTTTTTAAAAGTACTGGCAACATAGATAAAAACTACAGAAACTAGAATTAAAGCTGCACTCATTAGTGATTGGTAGCAATGCTTGCTAGATATTTTACAAAAAAAGTTCTTCATTTACGTATTTGAAAGGTAGAAATGCCGGCCTTTATTTTTGTCTGAATTTCCTTCAAAGATTGTTAGTCAAACATTTCAAAGGGACACGCTAATTTGTACATTAAAACTTCAGCAAAGGCTTTTAAGCGCCCCCTGTTTGCATCAGCTGGGAGATTTGCAGAAAACAAAGATAATATTTGAACACAAAGACAGAAAGCACCTTTAAAAACTTGCCCAAAGAACCCACTGCAAGGTGAATTTGCTAGCTTTCACTTTGGGATAATTTCCGATAATAACAATAGAGCTTGAGATCCTGAGATGCACTTAAATGTATTTTGGTGCATTTTGGGATTTATTTTATTTTGTTTTGTTCCACAGAATTCTGAACAGAGTTGAGAATTATTACTGTTGTACCTAACATTAGCCTTTATCACAGCTGACTCCTACAAGAAAGTGCCCTGCTCCCAGCACTCAGGTATGCAGAGACTCTCTGTGCCAGAGGACCTTGTCTGGACTAATGTTTCCTTTATTCACCAAGCAAAAAATAGCAAGCTGGATGAATTCACCCAAAATCGTGGACCACACAGAGGCTAGAGAAAATACACTAAATGTTGAAAAGCTGCTCTGCTCCTTCCCATAGCCTCAAAACCCAGCTAACTTTCTTTGAAAACTCCCATCCTGGCTATGCTCTGCATTTAGCCTAAGGGAAGAAGACAGGTAAGTAAATCACATATCAAGGAACAATAATAAATATTAGAAAGTTAAGACTGGACTTGTTAATGGATAATTAATATACTGCTTTTAATCAGAAAGCATTGGTGACACCCGGAGGAACTGCCTGAGAAATTTTGACTCATGATGCCTCAAGTCAAGATCAGACGTGTTTTATGAAAAGGAACTTTAAACAAAATTTATTGCACTCAATAATATTTTACATCTTGTTTTGTCAGACTAGACAATATAATAGTCTCACTAGCCTTAAAAAACCCCTGAGATTTAGAAGGAAACATTGAGAAAAGCAAATTCTCCTTAGAAAAACTGTGAAGCATTCACAAACAGAACAAGGCTTCATTTACACACTTGCAAGCAAGTTACAGGCACAGCCTTGTAACCATCATCTCTCTCATATTAGAAAAACATCACTTTCAGAATCAGTAACCACAAGTCTCCATAAAATACGATTCTGGAAGCTGATCTCTAGGGTTCCAGGCCTGCAGCCCTCATTCCTGAGAATAATCCCACTGTAGTCAACAGGCCTGCTTTGCCTGTGCCAGGATGAATGCATTAGTTCTTTTCTCATTTGGAACTTCCAAGGTATGACCAACTGGAGATCCTTGGCATCCAGAAGCAAGGCTGGAATCCAGGTCACTGAAAAGCTGAATGAGTTTTAGGTTTACTTCTGAAGTAAGACTTCCACTGCAGTACATTCAAAACAATACTTGCTTTCATTTTAGAACAGTAACAGTGAATAAAGTAAAACATGTACATACAATTTATGGTAGCTCTGAGTTTTCTTAGAAACTGATGTAATTTTGATGGCTAGGACACACATTTTAACTAAAGTACAACTCTATTTGTATTTATAGCAGCTTCTATGGGAAAGGCACTAACTATAACACCCTCAAATGTGAAGAAATGCAGTTTTCCTTGAAAAGCAGTCTTTAATTCTGCCAGTGGATAAACGCTGCTCAACTATTAGCAAGGTGAGAACCAGCACCCACGACATAACTGACTGCTCCTGGTGACACAGGAAGACTGTAGGAAACTTCTGATTAGAGCCTAGACCTCATGGCTCCTTTGTCCCATGCCTTTAACAAGAAGACAATCCTTCTACAGGATGTAACTGTAGGAACTTATCAATAGACACTTCCTATCAGAGACCAACAAGATCTGTTAGTCTCTGTGATAAAATATCATTGCAAACTGTGTATTTAAGATTGTCTGCTCTTTACAAGTAAAGACATTTTAACTGGAAAACTGCCCAAGTGGCCTACATATTCATACATACCATGTTCACACCATATGACAGTAATTGAAATAGAGTGACTATATGGAATGCAATTGGAGAGGAAATTTGATAATGTCTCATGGAAAAAGCCTGTTGGATGAAATGCTGCAGATAAACAGCGTCCCCTTCGAGGAAAGTAATTAATATTGTACGTATTTTAAAATATTAAAAAAAAATAAGTTAGCAACAATTTATTCCAATAGTTTGTTGTGCAGTACCAGAATATAATGTATTCTTGCTGCTGCTATTATTAATTATTTTTATGCCATGGAACTTCTTATGTTAGAAAGAATTGAAAAAGAATTTCTTTAAAGTAAGGACATACTTTTGACAGCATATTTCTTATACAGTAAAATCAGCAGTGGTCATGTAGAGGACTAACAAACAACAGGCATGTGCAGCTTAAGAAGGGGCATTTGTTTTGTAAACTGCGTTCCCTTTATCACCAACTATTCCGTAATGCAGAATAGAGCTGACTATTCTGTAATGAAGATGAAGTGTTTGAATGAAGGTTCCACATGGAGACTGCTGCTCCAGTACAGCTTTGGCAAATTAGAAGCTTGAAGTCAGTAAAGTGGCCCAGACATTTTACTCCATAGGAAAAAACTCACTACTGCCTATTTGTTTACCACAGGTATGCTTCCCAAGAGCTTTTTTTTTTTATACATATATCCAGATTTTTGGCAACTAGCTCAGAGCACCTGACTTCAGTAAGTATAACTTCTCATTTGAGAGACCAAAATTCTATGAGTGGCCGTTTGACAAAATACTTATTTCATATTGCATTGCTTTACTTGACTAGTTTTGTATATAATCATTCACTGTTATGCATTAAGTGACCAGAGCAGTTAACAAGCAAGCACTGCCAGCAGAATTACTGTAAATAAGGTTCTATATATTTGAGATTGCCGAGCTATAATTAAGGCGTTTTACAATTTTACACACATTTCCTTAAGCAACTCTTTCTCCAGTTTTTATTTATAGATTTTCTGTTTGCATTTTAAGTTGTTGTATTCAACAGGGAATTAAGTCAGGGAAAATCTGTGCCTGCTTTAGGACTGATACTGAATTAATTACTTCAAATCTGAATACTCTGTGTCTCCTGAAGTTAAGTGCAGAGCTTGTAGCAGAAAGATTAAGGTCAACTGCATTTCTTATTTTGAGAACATGGATTTGCTGACTTGAATGCTGATATGGTATCAGGTTCCTATATATTGATGATTCTAAGATTCCTTGGTGACTTGTCCCTCTTCTTCTTCAGACATAAACGAGTGAAATAGGTATTCTGCAGTACATGGGGACCACAGCATTCAGCCTGCTCTAGAAACTCTTTCTTGATAAGCTGTGATAAGAAGTGAGTCCTCAAATACTAAAGTCTCTCTTTAAAGCAGTAAAGGGATGATAATCACCTACCAAAAACAACAATGCCACATTGCCAAATTAGAGTTTGTGGGAGGGGAAAAGAAACAGATGTAAAAACTTACACTTGGATATTTTTTGCCCCCTTATAGTTGTAGCTTCATTTGTTAGCTATGATATCGTCAAATGAGAAACATCATCTTTCCAGTCTGTTTCCCTCTTAACATTAAGAGTATTTTTGAACCTGGAGTATCCTATGATTGTATCTGTTGTCCTTGAAGGGATAAATTAACATTGTTCCTCATTTATCTGACACATACAGGATCTCAGTGACATCTACTCAGCTCACTCAGGAACTTAATTTGCTCTTTGAACTGGACTGTATTATGTAGTCAAAGGGTCTGGACAAAGGCGCAGGAGGTAGAGAGTGACAACCTCTCAGTCCATCATAAACAAGGCTGCTCTCTTCCAGCTTGGGTAGAGAGGAAAGAATGTGATGTTTGTGCCTTAAAGGGGAGCTAAGGACTGTGTTTGAGCTGCTTCCCTCATGCCAAGCCTCCCTGGAAAGAACACATAAAGGAGGAAGTGCAGGTAGAAGAATACTGAAAGGCACAGGCCAGTGATGGATAGACCATCTGAGCTGCAGAAGAAAATGGACTTACTCTGAGAGCTAAACTAAAACAAATTCATTTCTAGAATAGTTCTGAAGAGATTTTTTTTCCATTTCCCGTTTTCCTCAGCAAGAAACACTAATAGAATGGGACATGGCATCTTTATCCAGTTGTGTAAGTTATTTTATTTTATTTTTGGAGGTGTATAAAGTAGAGCAAGGTTATTATTTTAGGGGAGAAGAATGTCAGTCCTACAGTGTTACCTTTCCAGTTTATGCATTTCTATGCCACAGAAAATTTTCAAATAGGTTCAACTAAATTTACTTCTCATGTAATTTTTGCTCATGTTCATTGCTTTACAATCTCCTTCCACAAGTCCTCAAGAAAGCTAACAAGTCCTACCTCATCCTATGAGATCCTGTTGTGAAGTCATGGTATCAGTACAGGGCACCTGTTGTCCTCCCCAGCAGCACACTGTTTCATAAAAGCAGAATATTTTACAAGAGCTAAGGAAAGCTCCAGCTCACATGTATCTTTCCTTTGGCCTTAACCCACATGGAATCCCCTCTTCTAAAACAGAGTGGTTTTGTTCTAGTTATTATTAAAGACAAAGCTTGCAGAAAAAGTCCATCAAACTTATTTGACCTGTGGGAAACTGTCATTCCAATCACCGGCAAAGAAATTGCCCCAGTTTTGAACTAGAATATTTTTGCTCACTGTATCAGAGCAAATCTATATTCCAAACCAGAAACCAGCTGAGTTTTGCTCTGGTCAGACTTCTCCTAATGTTCTCAACAGGGAGTCCTATCAACTTAAATCTCATGGGAGTGACTAACTTTAAATTAGCCCCATTGCTAGAAGCTGGAAAACTTGGATGCTTAAAAACACAAATGCATGTTTGTTTAATTGGGATTCTTGAGCTTGGGAGAGGATAGGCTACAAAGAGGAGATATTAGAGTATTTAGAGGGGAGTGCCATTATTTGATAACAAGATTGCTGAGAGAGAGAAAGCACTCAATTAATGTAATTACTTTGGAGTTTGCTTCATTATAGGAAAGTCCCCCTTTAACAAAATGAAATAACACAACTCAATAGCTGTTCAATCTTTTTATTCTTTGATTTTATGATAAAATGGGTGTGGTCGTTAAAACTCTCCCTCCAGTGGAGCCCATAAAACTCCAGAGAGCCTGAAACCTCTGTGAAGCTTTGGCAAACTTCTCAGGAAATAACATAAGAAGCTGTTTTCTGGTTCATCTCACTATTTCCACACTTACACTGATGTAATGGGAAAAGTGACACTTTGCATATTCCATTAGGACACGTACAGAAGTTTAGTCTTTAATTCTTAGAGAATTTGTTCCCCCAAAGTGGTCTCTGAAAACATCTGAAATCCCTCAGGATTGTTTCTGACTCCCACTACAAGAAACCGCAGCCAGTAAGGTCCAGCCATGCTGCATGGCCAGACTGCAACCCATGTACAAAAAGCCTGGAACTCACACTGATATTCCTCTTTTGGCACATGCTGTAGTTGAAGTTTAAGGAGCTATAGGCACAATAACATGACTGAAAGTCAAAGAGAATTATATCTTTAACTTTCATGTCCCTCTCATGCTATGCATTACCCAAGCACAAAAAGAGCTATGAGATGAACTCTGGAACTTTACATGGCTGCTTCTGGTTTCACCAATCCATGTGGATAACCAGGAACTGCTGGAACCTCATGCTTTCATAGCAAGTGAGAACTTTGTCTTTAGCATCAATCCAACCAAGGGAAATGCAACCTTCTCCACATTTCTCCACTGCCATCCTGATGCAAGATGTTAAATCCCAGATTATTCCAGTTTACCTGGGTTACCCAGTGGAAGTGCCCACTCTCTACTTTAACTCTTCAGCATTTTGCTCTTAAGACTAGTCAAGTGTGAATGCAGAAATACATCCCTCTGAATTCTAGTTATTGAGGCAAAAAGGATGTCCTTCACTGGCAAGAGGGCTGCAACATCTAATTTATCTCCTAAAGAATTCCACATAGCCACATATTCCACAACCAGTGACCATATTAACACTGATTAACTAGTAACAGGCTCTATAATCCATCAGTAAATCTGATCCATCCTTGACTATTTATTAAATTTGGCTTCCACAACTTTTTTTGAGGCACCGAGTAAACTGGGGGGGAAAAAAAAAATAGACTCCGGAGTAAAACCAGTGCTTTTTGAAAATTGTCCCCTTCACACCAATTTTTAGTATGGACGTTTTTGTGACAGAAAGATGGATCTGCTTGTACAAAACCACGAAATACTGAAATTATCTTGAGACATTTTTCAATTGTTAATTTTATGGCTGGGTTATAAAAAGAGCTAATCCATATCTGTACATTGTTCATCTGGAAATTTGGATTAGGAGGAAAAACCCCAGCAATTTTCATGTTTTATAATGAAGTATCAAAACACTCTTTTCAATCCAAAATAAGAGCCAAAATTGATGTAAAAGCAGATTTTAAATTGCTTCTGGCTGAGTAGTTGTCTACAAAGAAGAAAGGGTGGGAGCATCAAAGAGTTTGCAATGGAAACACCAAGAAGCTTTTACTGCAGTCACACTAACAAGAGCTGCTATCATGAAGTAGTAACATTATCCAGAAATCTTTGTTCATTACCTCATTCCCAATGCCATCTCATTTCACTTGAGTTACTTGGGTCTGATGATGGGGTTAACGAGCGAGGAGGTGTTTGAGTGGGTGTGAATTAGGGGTGCTGCTAAAATAGAAGCTATTTTAACAGTTCTGTGTTTAATATAGTCTGGAACTCAGTAATTTTTTTTCAGGTAAAATACTCACACATTCCAAAGCCAAGAGTGACTTTGGCAAAGCACAGATAATACTTAGACTTACTCATATTACACGGAGTATTACAGAGGAACTCATGCTTCTATTCCTTTTCTACCTCTGTCATTCTACCCACAAGTCTAACATAGATGGAATGCTAATGCTTTCATTTCCTGCGTTCAGAGACTTTCCTCAAAACTTGGATATTATCAGGAACCACGACAGAAAACATCGCTGATAGCTGCCCTCCCCCACCCCTGTACTCCACAAGCCATCCTCACAGCAACCCACTACAATATGTTCTAACATCTGCCTCCTCAGATGATGTACGACCTATTTGATTGACCCTTTTTGTGCTGCTCCAGGACTGGCTGCTCCCTGCAGTGGGAGGGTGAACAGCACTCATTGCTTCTTCAGTTAGCAACTGGTAAATTTAACTCCATTCCAGACTGGGAATGTCAAGCAATATGTGTATTGCATAGAGCAATAATACCCTCCATACAGTCTCTTCCTTTATAATTTTAAAGGATAAGGAATCCAGAACAATCCAAAATAGGGAAAGTCTCTGGGCCCTCTCTTTTATTGTTTATATATGAAACATTTCTGCCAATTAAATTTTTCCGTGACAAATATTAACATTACCCAGTGTTTGTGACTCCAGCGTGGGAAGGATGAATAAGGCAAGGAACAGTTCAGTCCTCCATTACGCAGGGATACTCCTTGTTTTTGCCAAAGTCAGCAACTGCAAAATATCTCTCAACTTCTCCAGTTAACACCATGGCACAGGACAGGCCTTTGCTCAAAGCGATCATATTCATCACAATAAAAGCTGCATCTAAAGTAGCAAAAAAGCACTTGCCAATATCACAGCCATTAAATACAATCCTTATTCTAACCATCTATATTTCTATCGTGTATTTAACAACATTAACATCAAGATCATTGACAATTGTCTAAAGTCATCTGGCACGAAATTGAAAGAATATGGCTATGAAAACAATAGGGAAGCAATGCACCGAGAGCTGCACAACGGGATATTGCCACTGCCCAAGGATGGAAAACGCTACTGACACAGGGAGTTAAAAGTCTGCACTGACTCCGACTCAGTGACTTTCCCAAATTCCAACTGCCACAGAAATACAGAGTCACCACCAACCCTCACAGGAATATTCTGACTTTATGGTCCACCATTACGTGCTTACTAACTGGAATTGCCCAGGAAAATGAAAAAGGAAATTGAACCACAGTAGAAAACTGACACAAAGTGGGAATAGTCTGAGCTTATCACCCTCATCTCCCTTTAAAAAAACTAGAATGGTACTTGCAATATTATGCCAGATGAATTATATGTTAGGCATCCATGGCTAAAGGTTAGTCTCACCCCACCATCCTGAATAAAAAAACCAGGAAAAAAGTATCTAGTCTGTGCTCAGCACGTCTATGTAATTTTTTAAAATTTTGTGTCAGCAGCTGAATTTAAAGTGAAATACATCGGTCCTCTCTGGATCTCATGAAAAACACACCTTTCCTTTTTTCTTGTTATACAAGTCAGATGGAGAGTGACTTTGTCTTCCTCAAAGTCATCCAACTGGTATGGCACAGAGCACAGAGCAGCACAGAGCTGCATTTTCAGGACAGAACATGTGGGGAAGGGCATATAACTCCTCCAAAGTTGCTTGCAAATTACTTTGGCTTTGTGTGGAGAACATATATGTTAACATAAAGTAGAGTGTGAACCCAAGGAAAATGAAGACAAACACTGACAGCTGGCCAATCTTGCCCTTCTTTACTGTGTTTGCCTCAAATATAGTATGTTTTTAAGAACGTGTGAAATACTTCTGAAAATAACAGTTATACTCTGTTTAGTTTTAACAAGCAAAGGAACATACAATTTACAATGCTCTTCAGAAGGATCTGATTTACTAAAATTCATGGAGAGATGTCAGCAAATTCCCAGGAGGAGTTAAAAACCTAACTTAGTCAGTATCCTGTGAATTTTGGAACTTGGGTATTTCATTCTCGCATGTCCAAGGTTAAGGATTTTATTTAACAATTTATTTTTATATTCAACTTAATGTTCCCCAAAGAATCAGGCCAATGCTTATACCATACACAGTATCTTTCTTCCAACGGTGGGGTGTTACCACGCTCCAGAAGGACACTGAACAACAATTTTGTTTTCCCACCAAGACAAGCTGTAGAAGAGGGATCTTTGCCTTCTGCATCCCAGCAGTGACTGGCAGTCTGTCTCTCTCGTCCTCCTCTTAAGGAATTTTGAGAAGGAGATTCACACCACTAGGATACAATGGACATATGCTGCAGGGCTCATCCCCAATTAAGGAAGATCAATTATGGTAAGTTAGATCTTTGTCCTTCAAATACACTTTTATTATGCAACTCCAAGCCCTGTCCTTAATATTTAATATACTGCAAGCATAGGAAGGGTCCACTGGAGCTTTCGATTGCAGAAGTAGAAACTTTGACTGAAAGACAACAGTCATCCTGAAGGGCCTTTTGCTTCAATTTATTGTGTGAGGGGATTATACTGATTTTAATAAGCTTAGGATAAGCAAAGTCCTAGAGGATGTACATCCCAGATTTTCTCGTGAGATTGAAAATATCTTACCTTTCAGTATTGTTTTTAATTAGTTCCAGATTGTTCCCTTAGAATCACTGTTCTTAGATGACACCTATCAGCGTCATCACTGACAGCTCTTTAGACTTTTGACCCTCCTTGAAAGTAAGGCATTGTAAATTGTTTTGATTAGTAAGACTGGTAGCAAGTAGGATATGTTCAGGGACAGTATAATGTGTCCTAGAAGGATTACATGGCATTTGCAGACATGGGGGGACTCCCTTGTTTCAGACCTCCACAGTCAACAGTAACCTCTTTAACAGTAACCTCTGAGTTGCCATTTCTGAAGTACCTGAAACAAGCAGCCCCACAGATGGTATCTGGTCTCACTGGCCCAGGAAACCTAAGAAGTTGTCGGCAGTATTATCCTTCCTCCCTGTCCCTGCTGCTTGTCTTCCATATTCTGATGGCTGTTTATGAGCTCAGCTGTCATTCTTTGCACCAGGGAAAGATAGATGGGACACACCAACCCCAACCTAAGTGACCTTTGGATGTGACAAGATTTTTAGGTCAGTCCTGCTAAATGGAAGCCTTGGTGTATCAAGGCTCGCCTCAGGGTGAAATTTCCAGTGAATTTATTATCTCCCAATGCCCTTTGGACTACTTCCCACCATCAAAAACCATGGCAGCATTCAGAACAGGAAGAAATACATTAACTGGAATCTGATCGTTTTAAAAGGTTACAGCTGCCCAAATATAATTTAATTTCATACTTGCCCTTTGAGGGTTTGGTGTATATTTTCATTTTATGACTGCAAATGATAAAGCTCTTAAGATTCCAGGCAATAAAAAGGAAAAGGGGGGAGAAAGTATTTTAAGGGTTAGAAGTCTATTCAGTTCATAGTCAATGACGAAAGTGACAAATCAGCTTTTTAAAAAAAATCTAACATTTCCTCAGATTTTAGTAGTAATTTCCTTCCACACTTGATGGGGAACAATACCTTTTAGTGAAATCAAACCTGTAATGCCACCCAGTGTGATATGAAAGAAACAGTTGCTGTGCAAGTTGCTGTGCATCTACCTATCTTACATCCCCCCTAAGACTTGCTTCAGAGGAGCAATTAATGGGAAGTGAAATAAAGTAATATGAGCGAACTGTTGCAAAAAAATAAAAGCAATCGGACTTTAGAAATGCTTAAATCTAATCAGAATACTTTGAGTTTTTAACTGCATAGGCCGTGGTTCCTTCTAGAATCCCTTCTAACCTCTTCTGTCTGAGCTCAGGTTATGTACACGGGTCCATCTCCCCACGCCCTCACAGCAGGATAAGAATCAGGGTCCTCAACACTGTATTTGGGACAGTGTTTAGTTTGGTTGGAGTCCCACACCTGTGTGATAACAAAATTCTAAAGAACAAGGATGCAGGATATGACATCCTAGTACACAACATGAAATGCTGGGAAATTATGCTCACTCTCTCTTTTTCCCCACTTAAAGTGAAAGCAAGCACTGAAACACAAGCTACCACACAAATGTGAGTTTGGCCAGCTTGGACTAGACGTAGGAAATGTTAAGCACTTGTGTCTTTCACTGCATCCAATGGAAACTGTGTTACCAAATGAACACCACCTCACCATCAAACAGTCTGATAGAATTTTGATGACTGTTTCCTTTCCACACAACAAAACATGAAAAAAATAAAACAGCTGCAGAAAGGAGGAATGATTAAGTGCGAATGTTGCATATCCCATTTTCAAAGCCACTGTAAGAAATTAATTATTGCTGGGCTCCCAAATCCCTTCAGGGCTCTTTAAAAATCTTTCCCAAACACACATTGATACACACTGCCCCAATTACTCTCACCATCACTGTATCAGATCAGTGTACAGCAAGAAGCAAAGCTGCCATGATAATGGGATAAGCAGGGATGGTATCCTTAAAAGGAACTGTATTCTGAGGCAGCTATTGGCATAGCAGGAGAGTGAGTTAAATCTAATGCCTGAGCAAGGGGATTTTACCCCTCTGCCCTGCTCAGGTGAGACCCCACCTGCAGTGCTGCCTCCAGCCCTGAGGTCCCAGCACAGGAAGGACATGAACCTGATGGAATTAGTCCAGAGGAGGACACAAAGTTCACTGTAGGAAAGAAGAATCTCTCCTGCAAGGAAAGGCTCAGAGAATTGGGATTGTTCAGCCCGGAAAAGAGAAGGCTTTGAGGTGACCTAAATGTGGCCTTCCAGTACCTGAAGGGACCCTACAGGCAAGATGGAGGAGCATGTAGTTACAAGACAAGGGGATAATGGCTTCAAACTGACAAAGAGTAGGTGGAGATTATGTATTAGGAAGAAATTTTCCAGTGTTGAGGCTCTGGCCCAGGGAAGCTGTGGCTGCCCCACCCCTGAAAGTGTTCTAGGCCACCTTGGATGGGGCTCTGAGCAACCTGGTCAAGTGGAAGGTGTCCCTGCCCACAGCAGGGGGGTTGGAAATGTGTGATGTCTAAGGTCTCTCCCAACGCAGGCCATTCTGTGATTCTATGACTCTTATATATTGCTTACCCTCAACACCAATAGGCCTTAGTTCGTAAAAAAAATTTGGAATATTGAACAAACACTAATGCAGAACTACTGTGGAGAAAGCAAGAGATTTTTAAGGACAGTTTAAACTACTATAAAATGTAGCACACCTATCAGTGTTTCTAATGCGAATTTTCTAATTTTCAGAAGTTCAGAGTTTAATGGTAAAATCTACATGAGAGATAAACTAGGACTTTAGCCATGTTCTAGTGCCAAATTCAGCTAGATCCCTTTGGTTCCCTTAACGAAAAAAAATATGCTGCTGTATTCTGTGGTAATGGCCTAAAACACTTTAATAACACTATCACAAGCTGTACGGTTTTGGTGTATTAACGGAGAACACACTGTTAAATTTACAAAGACAGTTCTGAGCCATGGAAGGGGAAAGAAAGAGAAAGGGATTTGTTGCCAGGTGCAATTTTCACACTCCAGCATGGAGAGAGGAGTAAACTGCAGAGTTGACACTTCACCTTCAGAAGGGCAGAGAGCCACTGGTGTTGCTGCCCAGGTGTGCTGAGGGACAGGCATCCTTCCCCAGCCCTGCATCCACAGGGAGACATACAGGAATGATGCTTTTTTGGACCCCTGAGCATATCAGGTGGGGGTACAGGTACCACCCCTCATGGCACCCCATGTCTCTGAGGGATTAACCTTATCCCCTTGAGCACAAACTGGCAGCCCCAGGCCCCTTTGGGAGAAACAGATACTGTACCTATATGAAGGAGCTGGAAAAAGCCACTCCACAGCAGTCCCCAAAGACAATTTGAGTACCTCAATATGCCACAAACAGATTGCCCCTGTCAGTGGCTGCTGGTGTAGGATGTGGCACAGCTGTGGTTCCTAAAGCAAAGTACAGCTTGCAATATAGCGAGAAGCCTCTGCTGCAATGCAGATTTTAAACAGAGAGAGAAATCACTCTAAACAGCAAGACACAGAGGTGCAGATCTAGGCGGAAAATGCTTTTGAAAATCTCACTTTCTACTACCATGACAGCGTTTGAAACTTTCTTGCTGCTTTCCTGTTGTATTGATAATCATAGGGTACTGATTTCTAAGCTTCCCTCCACTTAAAAACACACACTTTTTGAAAACCACTTTTCTTTCTTGCATACATGCCTCTTCTTTTGCTTTTTAGTTCCATTTGTATATTTCCCCATTAGGGAAAGACAACTCACACAGTAGCTTTCTGACAGCCCTGCTCTCTGTAATTCCAGAGTCCGTCAGCCTCCAAGATAGATGACTTAACAAATTTGCAGCATATTTCCAGTCAGGTAACTCATCTGTGATGTGACCAGTCTCTATGGCTAAGGGTTAAGAAATGTAAATCCAGTACTCTGCAGTACTTTTCTCCTTAGTTATCCAATGAATGGAATGGAAACAGACCACTGGTGAAAACAGCAAACAAGTAAGGCAGTTATGCAAAGTGAAAGGGGTACTCACAAGCTAGTCTAGGAATTAGACTCCAATGAGCAGAGCTCACGCAGATTGCAAAATTTAAAAGCTAGTCTTGAGGACTACCAGGAGCTACAGGTACTGTTGCCTCCAAGTTTTCTTGTTCAGACTGATCTTACAAAATTCACTAGAGCTGAAAGCATTAAGAACCTCTGAAAAGAGAAAAAGGATTTGAGGAAACTGAGCCTACGTATCGGGGAAGAAATTGCACTCTGACTCAACTTCAGGAACAAGCTTACGCTATCCAGGCACAACAGAATAATTAAGTTTAACACTGTGAAAGCTACATCTCCAGATACTATGGTATCTTTTATTGAGAAAAGTTCAATTGAAAACTTTGGAAAGAAAAACAGAACAAGCATCCTGACCTCAGTGGTTTGTTGTCTAACGCTTTGGTCTACACTCTACAGTAATTAGGTATTTCATAGTTTCAAACTGTGCCTAATATTAGCCCCCATTCATAAAAGGGTGATCAAATATCCCGGCTGGCAACTGTCAAGCCTGGCAAGGAATCAGACTTAATAAAAGAGAGGGTAAGAGTTCAGAAACTTCTAAAGGCTTGCACTGTTCTTGCCATATGCAATTTATATCACAGGCCAGTGATGCACTCCTCATGTACACATTTACTATTCTGTTTGTTTACTTCTATCCCATTCTGCCTTGTCAATTCAAAATGACTTAAACTTTGGACAAAAAAGAATGGTCACAACATAGACTGTAGTAAGAAATAAGGCATAAATTGAAATTCTTACACATTCATATATTATACCAATCTACATCTAACAGCAAACCATGTCATCTAATCTAAGTACAACAGAGAGGGCAAGACTTCAAGAGAGAATTTCTTGTGCTATGTTTTAGGATGAATAAAATATAGTAATTTGACTAGTGTACCTAAAGAAGTAAGTATTTATCAGGAAGTACTTTGTTTGAGTAGGTTTGTCAGTGTTTCTCTCTGCTGTTATTTGTAGCATTGTTCCACAAGCACTGGAGCATGTGCACATCACTGATCTGCAGTTTTCCTGTGTGTTTGTGTGTCGTGATGTTCTGCTGGGAGACCGTAAATACACCCTACTGTCAAGAGTTCAGCATGAAGACAATGAAATATTCGGAAAAATTTCCTAGTCTGACTGTAGCTTTCATGTTTTACAGGAGGCTCATAACATCCCCAGTTTGTAGCTTCAGAGCGAGTTCCCCCACAGCCAGTCAAGCTCCACTCAGTGTGGCTTCCCCTCCTCTCCCCCCGCCGGACAGTTTGCTCAGGATTATACAATCTGATTTGCATGATTATATAATCTTCTTTTCAGCAACATCCCTCTGAAAAGAGCAAACAACATAATAGGAAAACCAGTAGCATAAGCCAACTCTTTCAAAACCCAGTGTCTGGAATGTGCAAAGGACACAAAGTAGAGAGGGAAAAAAGTTTTTTTGGTTCTGTTACCTGATTTTTCATACAGACTTTTCCCAGGAGCATTAATTCCCAATGAATGTAAGCCATTAAACAATTTGAAACACAAACATCCCATAGGTCTGCACTGTTGCCAGTATAGGGAGGGAAGCATCTCAAGGTATGTACAAAGGTTGTTATTTTCCTCTTTTTCAATGGAAGTTACTTTGGAGCAGTGTAACAATTCTCAGATGGTTTTTCCCCACTCTGGCTTAAAAGTGCTGCCACTGCTGCTATTTTGACACTGGTTTTGTCTTGCAGCTGGTTGAACTCACAGCTTCGACACCACAATTCAAATGATCCGAAGTCTCGGTTCTATCACACAGAACTATAAACAAAGTCTTAGCTGATACAGATGCCTCCACTCCTTGTCTCTTCTTTCAAACACTTCAGACTTTGTCTTAGGACGTTGTGTAAGTGAAGACTGTCATATTCCAATCTGCAAACAGGCTCTTCTGCTGGCTGCTAAAACTACTTATGATGTCAGTTACTTCAGCAATATTCATCTAAAATTAATGCCTTATAAATAATCAAGGAGTAATCTGCTTCCGTCTGTCAGGCTAACCCCAAAAAGAAAGAAGTGTAACATTTTTGCAAGAGAAAAGAAATTAAGGATGACCTGACCTCACAAGCACACTTGCCAGACAGTTACACACTCTTCCCTGCATGACCTATTTTTCCCTGCTCACACCACCGAGACGTTTCAAACAAATGGCCAGTAATTTAGGCTGCTTGAAACACAGAGGGTTGCCACCCAAACAAGACAGTTGGGCATCTTAATGGCTTTGTCAGGTTTCCAAAAGTTTTTAGTGACTTGTTATCTCTTCTCAAGTTGAAATAGAGCTCTGTTTAACTAGTCCATGAAGGTCAATGTTAAATGTCTTTCTTTCCAGAAATTAGGATACTGGGCATGGATCATAGCCTAACATTTTGTTGCATATTACGGTGTGTGAATGGCCTGTATGGAAAGCATACTGAGTACATACATGGTGTTTTAGTTAAAACACAAAGTAACATAGGGAATAACTTGCAGCTAAAAAACTTGTTTATGGCTTAAGTTAAATGTTCTTATAACATAAGTTCCAATGCTGCAATACTTCCAACCTGCTTTTGAAAGCTGCTCAAAACTACTCCCTAATGAATTCCTAGGAGATTCAGAGAACATCTGTTCCTATTACTAGAATCAGATTCTGTACCAGTTATCAAGATCCCCATCAGCTGTGGTATGAACCACTGGACACCTGTGGGTTTTCATCTTTTCCATTTGAGAACCCCACGACTTTCTTAGCAGAGACAAAGACCAATGTGTCATGATAGAACAGTCTATCTAAAATAGGTTAACTTCACTGAGACACCTTTTAGATCCGTTAAAAAGGTTAGTTGGTCCCCTAGCAGAAAATCACTGAATTATATTATGATCAGATATACATGGTCCCTACAAGAAAAAGGCACAGAAATGGTCATCTTGTGCTAATTCACAAGAAGAGAAGAGAAATCTTGTGGCAGAGAAGGACAAAGCAAAATGGAAACAACACAAGCGATGAGGTAAAAGAAAAGTAAAATAATTGTGTGCACACAGAAGATCAGGCAAAGGATTTGCTATCCTCATGCTGGGGCTTATATGTAAAGAGACAACAATATGAAGCTGAAAACTGGTAAATAGGAAATAACACAGAAAAGATGTGCTATTTCCATTGTCAAAATGTCAAACGTGTACTAGGAGCCCAGGGGGTGGTGGGAGGAGGAGTAATAGCTGCATAAGCATCTCGTAACAGGTTCTTCTCAAAAGGGATTTCTTGAAAACTGCTGGGCTCTGACTCTGGCCCATGTGAGCTCAGGAAAGACAGAGAGAACGCTGGCTGCACTTTTTCCAGGCTATATGCATATGTTCCTTAGTATGCAGAATGTCTCTGTATGTAATTGAATTGTTGTTTTTGCCTCTATTAATACATATGCAAATGAGTCACTCCTGCAGCTGTGCTGTATTAATCATATGTGTGCTTCTGTCTGTCTGCCCTGCAGGCTCAGGGTCGGAGGGAGGGGGAAGAGGGAATTCAGTCTCTTTAACCTACAAGGAAACTCACTCATGCAGACAGAGGTCTGCTAGCAAACAGCAGGCCTGAGTTACAACTGGAAGGCAGACAGGCTGGTCATTTTTCAGTCTTTTTTCATTTTTCATAGATATGGATGGAATCTGAAAGTTATGCCAAAATTACTGTTAATCTAGATAAAATGAATATGCTACCACTACTAATTCTTTCCCCTGGAGAGGGGAGAGAGTTTTAACTTGACAACCCACAGAGTAGCCACAATATTATTTTACCATGTGTATTTACTGCCTGTAAATGTCCACTGTGCATGTGCTCAGATATTCACAGTGCTCAATAAAACACAAAGCATTTCTATGTAGTCTGCTGTAATCACTGTCTTTCCTAAACTGATTGGATTCTGATAAAATGATGTGATCAAGCTTTTCATTCAAATCTATTTTAATAGAATATATTGAGTTTACCCATAAAATTGTATAAGATTCTATCAAAGGCAAGAACGGGCTATTTAAATGCCAGCTACAAAGCACTTTTACCCACTATGAATGAGATTTATTTGAGCTGTGTTCTGTGGTTCATGCTTTTACACAATCTACCACAATCTCTAGTTCTCAGCAGGTATCCAGAAAGTGAGGACTAGTTGTATCCTGGTGCTGGCAAGGCTTACTTTTGAGTTAATTGAGAGGAACTTTTTCCATTTTAAAATGTAGGGATTTTTCAAAGATGCTCTTGGCAATCAATAGCCTCTCACCCCGCACCTTACTCACATAGTTTAATGAGTATCTTAAAAGCATCACTAAGACTTCATTAAAAGAAAAAAAAATCTTGGAAAGATACAATTTTTCAAAGACAACTTACCCCACAACAACATAGAGATCTTCACCCTGGTTAGATGGTTGTAGCTTCTTTTACATGAAGAGTTCTGGGCCCCACATTTTTCTAGCTGAAGGACCTTGGTCTTCACTGATCTCTTTTGAAATAGACATCTTGGCTACCCATTTGCAGTACAGGTGGCAAATATCTAGTGGTCAACACATTCACTTACAAGGCCAGAAAGAAGTGGTGGACAGAAGGAGGGAATATAGAATCTGCATTATGCAACAATTTAAAAACTATCTAAAAGCGCATCCAACAGAAAATGTTGCTTTATTACTCCTGTTATTATTGTTATTTTTGACGGCCATCAGAAACAGCACAACCATACACCGAGCTAATGGCAGATGGAAAACTGCCATCTTTTGGTTATGCTAATGACAAATGTCACTTTTCATGTACATAGTTGTTTTTTTTCCCAGATGTGTGTGCTCACAGTGAAAAACTAATTCTACTTTTTTCTATGCTTAAGTGGATTGCATGAGTATTATAATATTGTAATTAAACTGTGCACTCATGATTCATTCCCTACAAATGAAGTCAGAGTCCAATTAATGAGAACAGGTAGAGTACAAAAACAAACAGGGAAAGGATACTGACTCTCACTGTTGAAAAGCCAGCTTACATGGTATTTGAAGGAAGACACTGCCCAGCAAAAAGAAGGAATAACCTTGCACTGCTAAGAAACAGTTTACTTTCTTGTAAGCAAAGGAGTGGTTATAGTAATATTCCAAAGTGGTCATGAATGCAGACTGCAGAGTAAATGAATAATGGATAAAGTATTGCCATCTCTTGGCTACATTCCGTAGAGACAATAATGGGGCACCAGACTTTCCTTCATCAGAAATAATTCATATGTCTTTCCAGCTCCGGCAACTTGACTCCCCAAAACAAGGAAAGAAGAAAGTTTTCAATATTCAAATGCATCACTACAGTGTTTGTACAGCTTTTTCAGAGTCTTCTTTCACAGATTTGAGGTGTTATAACACTGGAAGGTCAACCCCTTAAACTGGCAAAACTGGTTATAACTACAGTTATAGCAAGAAATCAGAAAGAGATATGCAAAAAAACCCCAATTACTACATGTGCTTGACAATTAATGCATGACAATATGGTAACATCTCTTTAAGAGCAAGGGGAAGTTTTGTCCTCATCAAAATTTCAAATGAAACTTAAGGAGATACTTCAGAGCAATAGCCTGAACTGACAAATGGAGATACGTAGCTCAACCCTGCAATGGTGCAGATGCCAAAAGGAAGCTGGTATGTAAGGAAAAAAAAAAAAAGATATTTGACTGAGAAGGCTTTACTTTTACTTTTACTTTGTGCTTTACTTTTGTTTCATAGGCAACAGATGTTTTATGGAATACCTGTATGACCATCGGAACACTCTGCCTCCTCATCAGTCACTGCATACTCGTTAAAGTGCTCTATCCTTTCCATTTCCTTCATGTAAAACAAACATGGAGACTACAGATGATTATGGATCCTTAAGATAACTAGAAGCAAGGTTTTACAAAAGAAAATTTGTACTGAGTCAGACACCTAAATAACAGCAGGATGAACAGCTTTGCAAAACCCTCAAACTCCAAATGGGCTTAATTTTTCTCAGAATTGAATCTCTTACATCAATGTCCGCTCGTGGCCCAAATATTTCCAAAACTGTGGTCCAGTTTTTAAAATTCCATTTAAATTTGGTCCTCGGTATGCATCTTATCACACAACTAAGAGAAGAGGTCTCTGGTAAGAAAAAATTAATTGACCCAAGTACTTAATATAGCAAGTAGAAACTAAAAAACTTGGCCAGACTGTTAAAGGTCTAAATACACTCATCATCTTTATACAGTCAGTCAGAAAATACAGGACTCTCCTAATGACTGGTGTTCAGAAGTGAGACACAGCTAAAATGCTTTCATACTTAAGACACTGATGGGAGGTTCTCTTGATTCATACAGTGACAGATTTGGACATGATGTTGAACACAACCACCAATAATTATGAATTCCTGTTTCATGCTAAGATGAAGAGGCAAGAAAGTTTGAATGCTGGCACTCCAAACTTTTTGGGGTGTTTTTTTTCCAAGAGCAGATGTTTGCAGGAAGTCTGTATTACATCAGACTGCTATACTGTTTTGACAGGACACAAAATGTCCATACAGTAAGACTACACAGGCAGCTGTCATTATTCATCCAGCATTATCTTTCAATGGAGTTATGTGTATATACAGCATTTGTGTAACTGCCAATTAATCAGTTATTGTCACTATCTGGTTATCAAACAAGCAATCTGGGAAATCTGAACCATTCCCACTCCCAATGGGGTGGACTCCTCTCAGTTTTCACACCGTGTGATCAATTCCTTTGTTTCCTAATGCTCAGAAACTACTAATGAAATATTTTTATCAGAAAAGAAACTTTCAGATACAATTTTATAAAGAATTTTCTCAGACTTATGAAAACATCTATTTTATACTTAACTAGGCCCAAGATGACTGGTACCAGAATAAACCCTTCAGTTTAGTTTGTATAATACTTGTTACACCATATCTATCTTTGCAGCTTTGAATGTTGATCTTCAAGATGGAGTAACTTAATTTCCTCATCTGCTGAACCATATAGGAAAATATCATGTTCATATAAGGCTTACAGCAGTACTTTTGAGTCATTAGCCTTATTCAGTAAAACAGTGACAATTTATGTTCAGGTTTTTTCTAATTTATTTGAAACATAATCACCATCCTGCACCACTCTTGAACAACAAGACCAGATGATGTTTATGAGGGGAAAAAATTGACGTAAGAAACTCACGTGCTTACCCAGAGGGATTTTACTGCAGTAATGTTCAGGACTGAGTATTCTCATTAACAGAGGAAAGCTAAAACCACTTTTTTTCCCCAAATGGCATTTTTGTCATTAAATGTGGGAATGAGTGAATACACAGGGCTGATAGCACTTTATCAGAGGACAGCTCCAAGCTTGCACTGTTAGTTCCAGCTTTTCCAACATGGCCTCATCCATCTACTCCCTTTGCAACATCTAACAATGTAAGTTTTAGCTTCCACTCGCAATGAGTCATTAGTCTCTCTGTGGATACTGGAAATCAAGGCAATCCTGCATGGCTAATTGTGGCAGATATCAGATGACAGAATATGTACACCCCAGTGGGGACTCAAAGGCAGGGAGAGAAATGGAGGGCTTCGGATTACAAAGCTGTCACTGCGAACCAACAGGGGATTTCAAAATGAGAGATTACGTTTTCACTGACAAAGAATTTCTTTGCCACAGAAAAACAATCAGGTATTAGTTCTTCTTCTATAAATACAGTATGCATTTCATTTACAAAAACAAAAATTCAATTTTGACAAACAGGGATAAAAAAAGGACTTCCTGTTGATCTCACAGTACACTACAAATGCCATGACCCGATCTAAAATTCTCTAATGCAATAATGAAGATATGTTTATTGTTACACAAACAAGAAAAAGTCCTTGGCTTTGTCTTCACTGAGATAATGTTGTGTATTGAATTTTGCTGGGAGCAATAAACTGAGCACTGTGTCAGGTCCTTTGATCTCCCCTGCTTTAAGTACACTAAGTCTGAAAGAGGAGTGATAGGGAGGATAGAGAAAGAAGAAAAGGAGGAACATTTCACTTTTCTGACCTTTTACTGTCTGATGACCAGGTGGCAGAGGGTGTGCAGGGAACACAAGAATTATAGGTAAAGCAGGGGAATGTCTGAAGTAAGAAGAGTTCCTCCTTGAAAGAGACTGCGAAGCCATTTAAAGGTGAGTTTGGACCAAGAACATCATGGACCTTTCTTTATGACTCAACAAAGTCATCACTGAGCTAAACTGGATTTGAACAGAGTTTGGAAGGCACAGTCTTTCTCGTCTAGCAACTAAGTTCAGCTCCATTCATGTTAGCATAGATGAGCATCCATTGTAAGTCCTGTATGATAAAACCTTACCAGAAGCAAATCTAGCCTGACTCTTCCAAATGGCACCAGAAGTTATGAGGCATGTCCAATTTCTATCAGATAGATTGCACTGATAGCTAAAAATCACTGTTAATACGTGAAGAAAAATCAGCTTCAATTTATTTCTAGCATATACATGGCTTTAGAGATCAGATCTGAAAAATTTAAGAGAGTCTACTGATTTAGCAATTTGAGCCTCTCCCACTGACTGGCTGCCAAACTCTCCCTCTAATTCCAGACATGTAGCAAAACAACATAGGTGAATTTGGTCAATATTTTCATTTTAATGTTCTCCTTTGCACAGAAACAAGAGGCCTTTGAGGTTCTCAAATTTTCCATAACCTAAACTCATCCTAAGATATTTATGACTGCAGTCACTTTTGCACAAAGCCCACCTTTTAACAAGAAAACTGTCATTGTGATAAAGCCTATTTTAATCAGGATACTTCAGCCCACAGCATGCATAGATACAGCCCAAAGCTGGTCCTGAAATGAAAGTAAACCATCCTACCATCTTACTGGAGCACTGATGCATTATTTTAGGACTAGCTTGAATGACTGCAAAAATAAGAATTAGAATCAGACCGTTGTTTTCTCATTGCTAGCTAGCTCCATGTTTGTTTTTCCTTTTTCCCTCCCTCTTTCTTCCATATGTCTGTTCATGTGTTTGACTATTATGAGCACTTTATCAATACTGACGTTATGCCTCAAAATTCATTTCAGAGGGATGACTTTTATGGCTCCCATGATTCTTAAGCCGCCTACAGTATTTGTAACTCAGAGAATCAGAAACTAACACACAGACAATGTTGCTTTTCATACAAAGGCACAATAGGAATGAATGTATTAACCTCTGTGGTGCATGGAATGTGTCAGCTTACACACTGGCAGCTATTTCTGTGAAACTCAGCTAACTTCCGCTGGCTGTGTTAAAATAAAATAAAAAAAAATTCTTCCCCAGAACTATATCCCACGCTCTAGTACGCTGGCCAAACAACTGAAATATCTGATGTCTACTTCATACTGATGTGGGCCAAACTGAGCTGGAGAATACATTTCACACATCCCAGTTATAAATGCTGAGCCTTTCCAAGCAGGTATAAAGCTCTGCTGTTCCACGTGACTTGGCAAACAATAATGAGCAGGGAGATGCATTTGCTACGGAGAGCTTGGGGTTTTTTATGTTTCTAGAAGAGAGTGGCAATCCAGACTTTGCAGAATTAGAGATGATTCAGATCTTGATTTTCTCTCAGTCCCAAATATTACTTGGCTTCATCCTACCAGCCAAGAATACACGGCAGGTAGCAAAATTCACACGGTGGCAATGGACATCACATTTGCTTAATTCCAATGACTGGACAAGGGTTGTGTAGCTGATCAGGAATATCCAAAGACTTGCTATCATTAAGACCCATGGACACTAATGCCTCAAAAATTCAGGATACTGACAGTCTGAATCAGATAAAAGAGGTCAACTCTTTAATGCAGCTGAAAAAACCCAAACCCTTTTGTATCTTTCCACCTGTTTTCTAATTGTCTATGTTAAATTAGAATAGTCACTAATTATCTGCAATACAGAAGTGCCTAAAATGCTCTGGGTACCATAAAACACGGTAGGAGGGGCCAGTTATTGCTCTGAAGAGCTTATGGCCTAAAAGGATATAATCACGTTAACGACTTTTAAGCAGTTTAAAAGTGCTTGTCAGGACAGAGCTTTTCTGCCTGACAATCCATTTCCTTTTGGTATTTTAAAGCCTGCATGAGAATGATCTAATGGAAAAGTGTCCCGGTTTCAGCCGTGATAGCATTGGCTTTCTTCTTGGTAGCTGGTACAGTGCTGTGTTTTGGATTTAGGATGAGAATAATGTTTGATAACACACTGAGGTTTTTGCCGTTGCTAAGTAGTCCTTACTTTAAATCGAGGATTTCTCAAGTTTCCCATGCTCTGTCTGTGAGAAGCTGCACAAAACACTGGGAGGCAGCAAGGCCGGGACAGCTGACCTGAACTGGCCAAAGGAATATTCCATTCCAGAGAACATTATGTTCAGTTTATAAACTGGGGAGATTTGCTCAGGAGGGGTCAACCACTGCTTTAGGAACAGTCTGGGCACTGGTCAGCAGGTGGAGAGCAACTGTTTTCTTGGGTTTTATTTTTCTCTCTTTTTCATTACTATTGTGGCTATCACTATTATTGTATTTTACTTTATTTCAATTATGAAACTGTTCTTATCTCAACCCATGGGTTTTACCTTGTATTTCCCGATTCTCTTCGCCACTCTGCTTTTGGGAAGTTAGAGAGTGGCTGTGTAGTACTGAGTTTTGTCTGCGGTTAAACCATGTCATTAAGAAAAGGAAACGTACTGCTACGAGGAAATTCAAAGTACAAACTTAGAAGCAGTTAAATTGACAACAGAGACACAAAAATGTAACAAAAACTTCCAGCAAGGTAAAAAAGAAAATGTGTTATCATTTGATGACTCTTTTGCTTCAGATGCAAATTTTATGTGACGAGAACAGCCCCAAAACCCCTGTTAATTGCATTGTGTTCCAAAGGAAGAGAAAACCGGTTTTCATATTTACTTAACCTTTGCCTCCTCTGCATTGTGCTGGGACTTACCTGCAGTTGGAGTGGGCCTAAGCCCGGTGTTGCTGCGGCAGCAGCTGCCATGGTAGTTGGGATCAGCTGAACGGGGTAGGGGTCACCTAAGTAAGAGAATAATAGAGGCGTCAGCACCTTTTATCTACTCTCCACCTGCAAATTAAAGTCCTGCATTCACTCTTTCCAAAAGCCTTCTTTTGTGTGCCTTGTTGAGGCCTAATGAAAAGCTCTATTGTGCAGCCTTTTACTAACACTCTTTTCACAATTCTGGCTGAGAGAGGAATGTGAATAAAAGGCACAAGCAATTAAGGCGGAAACCTCATCCTTTTTCATGATGTATTTAGGGAAATGGAAAAAAAAAAAAAAGTGCACATTGATCAGAAGGCTGCACTTCAAAAAAAGTAAAGAAAGAAGATGGGGGTGGAGGAGAAGAAAAGGAAAACAGTACAACCTTGATAACATCACAGCATTAGAAGGGAACAAATTTACAAGCTTGTCCAAAATACTAAGTTAACTAAACTCCGCTCACTGTTAGTAAACTGAGCCTCACACAGAGTAGAAACGGTCCTCAATTGACTACTTTGTTTTCTTTTAGGTGAGGAAAAAAAAAATCTCACTTAGTGGCAGGGTTTGATCCTACAACAGGAATAAGCACGTGAAGCTAAGGAAATCAGATACAAGCGTTGGAAATCCCTTCACCAACTCCACTTCATGACTTGAGATTCAATTTTGCTTCTGAGGGAAAACGACTTCAGTTTTAGTAAAAACTGCATTATGCTTAATGAGGTAAAGGGACCCAGTAAAGGTTTTAAGAAAAATTGCAGGCATTTATAAAGGAAAATTACCTGAAATGGCAAAAAATGACGTGGAGACTGGCACGTTTTAATGATATGGAGTGCTCACTTTTGGTCCCTTCTAACATCTCCGATTTGTTAAAAGAAACTTCACACTACCCCATCCGCAAAACTATTATGAAAACTAGCAAAAATAATAAGAAATGTTGCAAACATTATATTGCTTCTCCAAGTGATAAAATGTTTTAACACTTTCCACCAAAATAAGGCTCAACAGAGCATTTCTGTATGTCCCTAAGTTCTGGTGGCAAGCCTGATTTCTGTAGCACAAAAACAGCCGCTGGAAATAAGATTACGGAAAAAGCAGAACACTCTATCAGGAAAATCTACCTAAATGTTCCTGCACATTTAATTAAAAAGGTAGATTAAAAGTTTTAACCTTTATTGTGCTTTTTTGAATGAACTGGGTGAAAAAATAAAAAAATACAATTAAGGAGGTAATGCAGGGTGTTCTGCACAATCATTAATAATTATTATTGAATGAAAGTTCAAAATGTTATCAAGCCTTAGTTACAGGAAACAGAAAACAAAGGGAAAGAAATTTATCTAATTTTTTTTTAATGGTAGAAATAAGCTGTGTTGGTGTACACACATTCAGGAAAGTGGCTAATGTTTATTTTTCCCTTTTATAACGTAACCTTCTTTAGACTTTACATTCAAGGATTTTGATCTCCTCCTATTAACAATTAAATACCACAACTTCTAGTAATGGAGGAACAGCAGAAACTTGGCTGGCAAAGCATTTTAACAGATATTTAACTTAAATATCTTAACTATGCACGTTTATATCTAAGAATATCTTATGTAATGCTTTGCTAACTGAAGCCTCACAGTGTTTCAAGGCTGACCAGCCAAGCAATGCAAACCAAAATGTCCACCCAGGCATCCCCATTCCCAAGTGTCTTTGCACCAGCCCCAGGCCACAACACTTCTATTTATTTATTTGTCGATAGGCAACAGATTTCCTGACTTGCTTGGTTGTCTTTTTCTTCCCCAGAGAATGCCATTGTTTTATGTTTTCCAATTTTATTTTGCTTTCTGAGGCACCCACCTTCCTTTTCATATCATGGACTGAATCAAAAATTTTTCTGACTTGAAATTTTCTGGAGAGCTATCTTGTGACCTAAGCAGTGGGCCTTAAACATGTGAAGACACAGAGAAAAAAGGAACAGTGAGAGTCAGGGTCAATAGTGTTTAGCTGCTTCCACACCACCAGTAGCCCAAGGGCTGATCTCAGCATCATTCCAAAAGTCTCTCTAAAAGAAGATATTCTGATCAAAAAACAGCCATAAAAGAAGATATATTTTTAAATTTCTCAGCTGAAAAAAAAAACCCCCACCACCACCACCAAAAAAACAAACCAAAACCAAAAAACAAACAAACAAAAAAAAACAAACAAAAAAACCCCAAAAAATCAACCAAGAATGAGGGAAAAGTTTCTCACTAGGATTCTGATTCTTACAGCCCATTAAAATTTCTAGTTTTGAATGATTTGTATTAAAACATATATATTAAAACATCAGCTTCCATGCACTCTCCCACATTTCTCTCCACACACATGTACAAACCTCAGTCCAGCATGCTAATTCATAAATCCCACTATTCCCACCAATAGCCCAGTGGAAGAGCCAAGACTAAAACCCACAGACAACTCTTCAGACACTTCTGACCCAGGGAAGGTTTTGGGACCCTATCCGTGAGGATGCCAAGCACTCACATATTGACATCATACAGTGCAGGAGCAACTGCCAGCCCTCAAAATACTAACAGAGATCTCAGGTCTTATCTGATAAATACACATTTTTTGCTGTTACTCTAGAACATATTACATCTTTCTACAATCCTTAAATTTATTCCCATATAAGAGTGAAGTTATTGACTAAGCAGTTTTAGCTAATTCTGAAATCTGCAAAATGCATGACTTAACTATTTCATTACATCTTCAGTAAATATCTTATTTTTAGATGTAAGAAGTAGCTACATTTTTTTTTCCCAAGCTCTAGGAACATTTCAGAAATGTGAGATGACATACAGTTCTTAGAAACGGGTATTTCCCAAGCCATTCACAGGTCTGTACCACTGAAAACACCAATAAAATGTCAAACAACCATATTACATTTCCATTTACAAAATTCATTATTAATCTAACGCATGCAGGCAGGAGCATCTTTCAGCTACCAAAAGAAACATTTTGTGCAGTCATTTCATGTTCCAAACTACCTCTCTTGTTATGTGTGGACTTTTCATACAAACAAAGCATCAGAGAGAAGTTTTATTGTTGTTGTTTTTCTTTAGTAGGCCATATGGTAAAATCTGGAGCAGATCAAAGGCTGGGATTTTTATGGTGACAACAAGCTAAAAATGATTTCATTAGCTGATGTATTATTGCCTAATACATAATTAGTTTCCAGCTAGTTGGTGACATCACTTTGAATAACAGAATTATTAAAGACTGCCTACATAAAGAGAACACAGAATGTATGCACTGGTGAGGCAGCAGCTCAAGAAGGGAAGAGGAAATGTCAGCCTGGGGGAGCTGATGAGGAATATTAGAGGTGTTGGTGCCCACTGTGGGCAATGCCAGTGGATCAGAGAAGAACAAAAGGCTGAATCCTCAGTTCTGTGCCAATACTTGATTTCTCTGTCCTTCTTCTGGTCTGTCTTCCACAAACACACCCAGAACCTCTTTCCTGATAATTTATGCACTGCAACTTCTTTCAATTTCAAATCACACCTTCATCCTTGCCCAAAATATTCTTCCAAGATCTTGCTTACAAGAGGATTTTTCATGAAGTACATTCACTTTCAAACCACTCTTTCTATGAACTCTCCTATGATCCTCCACTGAAAACACTTTTCTGCAAAAGTTAAGTTGTGGTACAGAGCCAAGTGGACATCCTGTCCCAACACACAAAATAACAGCCCTGTGTTTAGGAACTTGATTTTCAACTGATTGGCTACCAAACTCATGGGTACGAAATGATTCTGTACTTGTGGAAATACAACAATGGCTCTTAAACCATTTATACATTTTGCGAATTTTTATCAAAGGAGTTTTTTATGTTAAAAAACATTAAGACTTCTTTTTAAAAAGTGAAAATAAAGCGTAAGAGCACCATTCACCAAAACTCTTAAGATGTTTTTTGTATTCATTTTTCTGTCACTCATTTCATTTATTCTCCTTCATGGTGTTATCCCCCCTAGTGTCTTGTCTTGTCTCCTGACAGGCTGCAAGCTCTTCAGAGCAGGCACAATTGTCTTACTTGCTATATAAATCAAGTTACATGCTAATGTTAAATTATAATGTTTTGACAGGATTTTTAAGTTTAACCTGATTATATGAAACAACAGAACATTGACTTTTTTTCCTGAAATTTTCTTCTCTTATAAAATAAGGATACCAGAAGAGGAGAAGTAGGACATTTATTTCCCACTATTTTAAAAAAACTCATTGTTTTCCTCCTACCTATCTTTCGGGGACAACAAATGAAAAAAAGTTGGAGGTCACAGAAGAAGAAGAAAGAAGAAAAAAAAGAAGTGTAAAGAATATGAAGAGCATGAAACAAAACCTAACTCTTAAATTATAATTTCCAGGACCAGTATGCTAAACTAAATTCCATGAAATACACCAAAATAACCATTTTCTTATAGTAGATTCTGCTGAATGAAAAGGGATTCTACATTCTCTTCCCCGATTTTTGACAAATCCTAGAAAAAGCCACAGTAATTTTACACTCAATTTATCACTTAAGTGTATTTATAATGAATAATTATAGCTGATGGCCAACTGACAGGTAAGGCACTGCATCTCTTCTCTCCACTCATTTATTCTCAACCTCATTTTCCTTTCATTTTCTTGGTGTGATGGTGGACATGCATTAAAAGCAATGGGAGACTGTGAAAGACATAAGCAGTGTTCACTGACTTCTGCCTCTAGTGATCATGTATTTAAATTAATAAGAAAAAGAGTATGAAGAAGGTAACACCAGTGGCGTTCAGAAAGAAATCCAAACTGGTTCCCTGATTTTCTTTGAGGGTTGTTCTGGACAGTATTGGCTGAGACATTAGTCTGTTTTGTTTTCTAGAGAAACAATTCAGTCTAGAGAAGGGATGGTTTTGGAGGGATCTAAAAGCAGCCTTCCAATCCCCAAGAGGTGATCAAAAAGACAGGCCAGGCTCCTTCTGGCAGGGTTTGCTTGGAGGACAAGAGCCAATGGACATAACGTCAATCAAGAGAGGATCAGATTTTCCCCACAAGGACAGCCAGATGTTGAAACAAGTTGCCCAAACAGGGTTATGCACTCTCTGTCCTTGGAGCTTTGCAAGCCCCAACTGAATAAAGCCCTGAGTAATCTGATCCTATCTCCTTGACGACCCTGCTTGAAAGAAGAGGTTGGACTGCAAGCCTTCTGAGATCCCTTCCAACCAGAATAATCCTATGATTTAAGGATACACATTTTTTAATGTTTTTCCTATACCTGTTGAGTAAATTACACGTATTCAAAAACTCCAGCTTCCAAGGAAAGCCAATGTTTTTCCACGAAGGTTTGTACATGACCATGAATTTAAAAAATCAGGACTCTATTTTGTTGCCCCACTATGGATAATAGTGCAGTAACATCAGACATCTTTCATGGCCCAGAAACTGAGCTGAAACTACCAGCCTGTTTTTACAGGACCCCACCGTTTTGCTTGTCTGCTTTGTTTTTATTAGAATTATTAGGAGAAGCCACACAGAGATTGGGGGCTATGGAATTCTTACATTTAGAAACAGTCTTTATCTGTGTTGTTATATTTTGCAGCCTTGTTTCCTTCCGTTGCGTTTGCAACCTTACGGAACCGACACATTCCCATGGATGTGGAGAGGCAAAGTTGTTACCAAAAATTCCTCCTTCTTGCTGTTTCTATCCACAATGCTATTACTCTTCCCTTATCCTGGGGGGAACATGAGGGTTTAGTCATATGCTCATTCTTTTCCAAGGCATAAACAGTAGCCCTGGAAGATGACTAGCATCTTTATAAAGAAGCTACAGTATGTGGTCCTCACAACACATGGTTTCTATTTTTGTCATTCTGATAAAAGCATAGCAATGTCAATAGTTTTTTCTTGTGATTTGGTGATTGTCAATGACCCGCATGTCAGCTGACACAGCTGACACAGTTAAATCAGAAATAAGCACTCAAGTCTCTTTAGAAGACAGAAACACGGGCACTGAGCACAAGTAAAATTATAAGACAATCCACATGATACTCCATTAAACAATGAAACATGTGACTGACTGAAAAACAGAGACATATCAGCAAATTTCCCCGAGGAAGTTTATGGTATTTAACTCCTAAACATTAATTTTATTGTATTATGTGAGGAACCAGTTAACTGAGAGCTTCATTTTTATCAGACATCAGAATTATTGTTCAGAACATAGATGAGTGGTAAATTCAACATATTTCAATTTTATTAGGCTTGACTTGTTCATCTCTCATATTTTGCCAATTTTAAGAGGTAATTAGATATTTCATCAATAACTTTCTGTGCATTATTTTATTTAGAACACTTCCAGCAGCAACAAGCTGATATGTAAGACATATACAATGTACCTATTGTATATTCACATTTTTCCCCTCTAATTGGATATGGTTGAAATAGTGATTAAAGTGCTTTCAAAAAACCTTGTGTTGACGACATCTGACTGCAAACACAGTATGATTTGCTACAACAAATTATCCACAGGGGACAGGAGGGATGGGCAAAGAAAAACAATTCTTGTGTCCGAAATCTGTCTAATTACCATAAAAATAACACAGGTATCAGCAAATAAAAGGCTATCTAGAAGCTTTCCTGAGAATTTGTCAATAGTCTGGAAAATGTACGTGGGGTAAATCCCATTTCTGGAAATACAGACTTGGCAACTATTGTTTCCTGAGAAAAGAAAACAAATCCTAAAAATATTAAAATAATTCAATTTCTTGCACACCTCAGTTTAGAAAACAAGGTGTGTTGTTCTTTACCTTCTACAGAAGAAACCATAAGGAATTAAACAGCTTCAATCATCCTGAAAAACCTCAGGACTGCCAGAACACACCACACTGCTTTAGGTGCAAGTCAACATTTCCCTTCCCTTTTAACATGATGATCAAATGTTTTAAGAAGTGCTGGAGTGCAGTTTCCTAAATTAATCTTACTTAGCAACACTAATTAGGGAAGACCCATCAAAGTTTGGGCTACTCTGTGTATTTGAATGGAAAACTACTGGCAAACAGTGCTGCAAATGTAGAAGCACAGAGACATTCTGACCTGCTCCATTCTGACACTTAGATTTGTTGAAGAAGACCCAGAGAACACTGTTCTCATCCTAACTCCTTCTGCCTTTTTTGTATGCCAGTCCCCAGAAGCAGTCCCTTGTGCTTTCCCAAATCTTTATTTCATTCCCTTTAGTATCTCTTATATAGGAGATACAGCCATGCCTTAATATTCCACATACAAATCCATACATATGTGCATTAATAAAAGGATCACACTACCTACGACTGACGAGCAGCCTGCTCAGAGGCGGAACTATGCAGTTTTTAAAGGGCACAATACAAAACTTCTTCACTTTTATCACTTGCACCATTTTTATGCTTTCAAAGCACTTCTCAAATATTAATTAGCTCTAAATAAATTCTAATTATTTCTAAGAGTGGCCCTAGCAGATCTGTATCATCTGGTGTGAAATCTGACTTCAGTGAAGTCAACAGCAACAGCTCCTCAGACCTCAGCAGAGCTGACATTTCCCTTGCCATTGCTAAAATCCTGGGAGTCGTGTCTATTATCTGGTAAGTACCATGAGTAGAGCTGAACTAGCAACAGCAGGAGTAACAAGTGATAAGGTTATGGAATGAGAAGAAAAGAAGGGTTAAATGACCTGAGCCAATCTGTGGAGCCCAAATGTGGGAGAAGCTTTGGGAAATGCAGTACTCGGACTCTGATTTCAGCATCAACTGAAATGGAAGGTGCTCGCCTGCTACTAAAACCAGTTTAAAGAGTTGAGATACAGGGGTCAACTCCTAAAATTTGCTCATGCTTAGTTAACTAAGTTAACTAACTTAGTTAACAACTCGCTTTGAAACATCAGCTCTTTATAAAAATATTTGCATTATATATCTACCTAAAAATTACATATTATGTGTATAATAAAATAAAGAGGTTTGCATGAAAAATCAAAACATTTCAATTTCAAATAGCACACATTGCCTGAGTAACTAATGATAGGGCAAATAAGTAGGTAATCAGTATTTTCCTTGCTAATGGAGGACAATATAGCCCATCATATACTGCCAACTTATTTTTCTCATAAGAAAAAATACTTTGTTTGGAAATAATATTAAATATTTTACACATGCAATTATATCTAGGTATGGAGGTTAAAAATTAACTGGAACCACAGATTATGAATCTTTTTCTCAAACAGAAATGTAGTCCTAATAGAAGTTCCTCCCTTCATCTCTGCCAACTTTACCACCACACAATATGCCATAGAGAAAAAAGGGGAAGTGTCAACTCGTGTAAATTGTCCCTTATGTAATGAAAACCATCTGTTTAAAAAAACAAAACAAAATGAAAAACCAAACCACTCCCAAGCATGATCTGCTATGGAGAAAAAGAAAGAAAAGGAAATACAGTACATCAAATTGAAAGCCACAGACCATGACCTGCCATGTAACCACAGAGAAAATATTTACCCCTCTCCTCCCTTTATTTACCCAATTTTGAAAAAGATTTGGAAAAGCATAATTGAATCATTTGCTCTGCACATAATAGAGACTGATATTGCTGTATTTTTTTTGAGCATTTCATCTCTCTAGAATGTTTTCAATCAGGTTGGAACCAAGTAGAGGAAAACTCTTTGTTTTCAATAACATATCACACAATGACGCCACCACTGGGTTAGAAGGTCCCTGAGTCCTCAGTCACTGGAACCTGGCAAAGGGTGAGGGATAAAGTATCAGTACACTTCTGCCCTGTTCTTCTAGTCTTCCTTAGGTATCTGCCATGAAAGGAGTCTAAATGGACCACTGCTATTAACCGTTACGATTATTTTTGTGTTATCTTCAGTCTAACTGCTCAGAAAACAAAGTATGTCTAGAGAAAACAGTGATCTTCCTTTCTGGCCTCTGTCTGGTAAGTCATGAGTCCTTTGGGAAGCACTGCCTGAGGAACCCTGCCAAATACATGCTCTGAAACCACTGGAAGACTGATATTTGACCCTCTGTTGGGAGGTACAGGTGAATCAGAAAGCACTGAATAAGTTAATTAGGTTTTATTATTTAAACTGAATGAAAATAAAGCAGTAGTATAACTATTCATCATTTCTTCTCTTTTGCTGACCCTGAGGCTTGATCACATTCTCTTTCTGCTCCAGCTGTGCTGGCTGAAGGGGCCACCATCTCCAACCACAGCCCCCTGCCAAAGGTTACCACTGTGACCAGGCTGCTGCTGCTTCTTTAATCCCTTCGTGACAAGTTTCCATGAAAAGGACCATCTCAGTTTAAGTAATTTTAACAGAAAGTCCCAGCCTGGACAGAAGCAAGTTTGAGAATGCTTAACCAAGAAGCTTGGCCGATATGTTTCCTTTTGGAGGTATGACTTCTCACAGGGGCAGGGTGCAGAATAGCATAAATGTCCCTTTAAACATGTCTCCAACAGATATTCAGAATCAAGGAACTCTGCATCACTAGCTAGTTCTGAAAATATTGGTTGTTGCAATAATTCTCTCTTCCTTCCCCCCCAAATTTTCAGATCTCCCTTTTTATGAGGAACAGTATGCAAAATCTTTCAGTTTTTTCTTATTTGTGACTGAAACTGAATTGTTGCATGGCGTTTTTTATCATTCCTATGTGCAGATTCTTCATGCTATTAAGTAACAGAATCATCATTAGAGAATTTCTATCAGTCAGCCACAGAAAAAAATTCTGAAAAATGTAATCAGTCCAGCAAGAAGGGTAGGTTTTCCAAGAGGACTGGGAAGATGTAGAAGCGAGATTCCATTTTTGTCAGGCACACAAACTAATTTTAAAACATAGAATGGCAGTCATGTACAGATGATGCTAGTGGGGTCTTCAGAAGTTCCTAGGAAAGCTTGCTTCCAAAAGTAAACTCAGTGAAAATTAGGCATTTAACACATTCAGAAGCTGAGGAAATTAATCTGCTGTACATTTTCTGTTGCAATAAAATGCTGGTACCCACTTCAGCTCAGCTCAAGACAGCACAAGGGACTGCACTAAAGTTTACAGTACAAGAATTTGCTAAATGCCCCTAAGACTTAGATCCTAGTGCCTTTGTCACCCTTCAGATGAAGGTTTAGTCTCCTAAATCACTCAGGCACTTAACAAAATTTTATCCAAAGCTCTCTGGTTTACAGTCTTTACCAAGTGGACTGATACACAGTAGGGCAAGCAAAAAAGGGGGAGAAATATGTTTTAATGATCTGTCAAAAACATTATTTGATGTGACATGTTACGGTTTGAAGGCAGCTAGGTGTAAGGCAGCTAGGTGAAGCTTGCTAGGTGTAGCTAAATGTGTATGCAAGTTTTTATTTTAACTAGATGGTGAGTGAAAGGAAGAAACCCTTTGGACTACTTATCATTTCTCCTCAGCTTCTCGGTCAAATTCAGCCAAACATGCCGGGCAATCACCAAACACAGAGCTGTCTTTTTCCACTGGCTTCTGCTCAGTCCTAGATCTTGGCATACTGTTAATTCCAAGCCTTACTGCCAGGAGCAGCAAAAACTTTGCTCTTTTTGCCTTTTAATTTTCAAGGTTACACAAACACATAATGTCATAGCTACTTCACAGATGTGAGGAACTATAGAACTATCACGGAGTTAATGTGCATGTAGTACAAAGAAGGGGAAAAAACCACCTCAACTCCTTCTTTCCAAACCGGACTTCATTAACATGGAACTATTATAATCTGCCAGATATGTCTAACAGTGTGCTTTCCTGACCTTTTCCAGACCTACAGTTATGGCAGCATTCATATTCAGTGTGGCTTACAGTTACACATTCTCTAATGTGAATCACTACTTCTCCCAGTCGAGAGAGACTGAATGTGAAATCACTGGAAGAACTGAATGAGACTATGTTTTGGCATTGCAGCTGCTGAGGGATGTGAAGTGTTTGGAACAGTACTTTTCAATAGTGGTCCCAGTCAGTAAAATATCAGGAAAAGGTGTTAGCGGCCAAAGAAACTCAAGTTAATGTTCAAGTACTGTGTCTCCGATGTTCAGAAGCTGAAAGAAATCTGAAATTGTGGGCTAATCCAGCTTAACTAAAGAAATCTTTTTACGTTCTAAGTTTACAAAAATGCAGCAGTGGCAAGTGCTGAGGAACTCAAACCAACTGATGAATTAATGAGTTAGTCAATGATACAGATGGATACAGAGACATGGACATAATAAACACCCATACTAGAGACAGAGAAGGGTAGAACAAGCAAGTTCTGGATAACCCAGTAGAAAACTGATGGCAGAAGAGTTTTACAAGCAGAAGTGCATGAAAACAGGTCTATGAAATTCATGCTCCAGCTAAGTTTAGTCATGGAAATAGAATTCCTTCATTATTTCTTAACTTGTATTTATTCTAATCCTGTTGACAGGAACATGAAATCCTATAGAAGGCTTAAAAAAAATTTCAAAAAAATCTGGGGAATGTAGAGGACAATACAAATCTTTCAAAGATTAAAAAAGTAGATGCTATATTTTTTAGTGTTAGGCTCTCACAAATATCCTCAGAGTTTGTGTTAGTCCATCAAACTGAAAGGCATATGCTATCTTTGATCTCTGTGCAGAACCTCCGTTGAGATTAATGTGAGTTCTGTGTGAAGAAAGAGACTAGAATAGGCCCTCAGTTCACAAATAGCAAGCAGTCTGCTTCAGGAAAAAAACATGTTTTCTTACAACAGTGTTGAAATTTATTGGGAAGTTTCAAATAGCTTCTCTTCAGATGCAAGTTTGTGGTCATGAGCATGTTCACTTGTCAGAATGACTTGCCAGAGAGAAGGTGCACCTTCTACCTCTTGTGTGAGATGTTTGGCTGTTATGTTGAAACACATTCTTCATCTCTGACAACTTTTTCTCATACTGTAACAACTAATCCTCTGTTTTACACTCATCTCTGCAACTTAATGGCTTTGTCCATCGGTGAGGCGTTATTTTTATACAGATTGGCATGAAATTGTGCCCTATACCCACTTCCAGCTAAAAAAAACAACAGGACTTACTGCATCCCGCCTTGTAGCTGAAACCGGGAGGAAGAAGGAATCCTTGCTGTGCAGCTGCTGCTAGGGTTCGTTGGTCTGGAGGGAATACGGGAATCATTAATGGAGGCAGTTGACCCTGGACCTGCTGAACAGGAGACGGAAAATCAAACACAGAATTTTTTGGGGGAGACAATGTCTGGTAACATGCTTGCTTTCACTTCTGATCTGAGAGGTCTGGTTTGAATACCCCTCTTCATATTGGGGTGTTCCAGCAGCATCGAGTGTTCAGCTTCATCTTCATTACCAAACACTTTCTTCGAATTACATTAATCCAAAATAAACTGAAATATTCCACTAAGGCATATCTATATCCCACTTAATTATTCCCCCCACAGTTCATGATGACTCACTTATCTCTGACTGTAGGGTGGTACTTTCTTCTCTTCTATTGAACTGTGTAGCACTATCTGTCTCAGACAGTAGCTTTCACCCTGACTGAGCCCAAACACAAAGACACCCCCTCAGAAGGAAAAATAAGTGCATAAGTAGCACACAGCACAGCCAGTACTATTTTTCTGCTTGTACACATGCACTTATTTGTACATGCGAAAAGATAAAATCTCTGGGATGGTCAGAAAAAAGTCTAAGACACTTTATTGACAAATAAAACATAGTGATGTCTGAAGTGTTAGGCGTTCAACTTTGCACAGCAACTGTACACAACCATGCAAGTCAGGAAGTGGAAAATATTATATTGTAAGTGGATACTGCAGGGGACTTAAGACATGCAGAAAATAGTCATCAAAGCTGGAAGTGGGCCATGGCACAATGTCTACTGCTGTTGCTTTTACCCAGTTCCATTAATAGTTTTTAAATGCTAGAAATGGAAGTTGTCTCTGGATTTCACACAGATGAGAAACACAACGTTTGCTGGATTAAAATGCTAAATGACTAGTTTTAATTAAAAAAACCCACTGTATTGACCATACACTGTCAGTAAAGAAAGACTGGCTCTGTTTTTAAGAGAGCTCATCTAGATTTTTAATGGCACTGTAAAGCTGAGGCAGTGGATGTAGATAGGTTTTTGAAAACTGTAATTTAGTTTGTGGTCTGTAGCCTTAGGTAACTTAGGTGTCAATAGACAACCTTCTATGAGGGGTGCAAGAAGGTGTTACTCCCCTCATTACTGCCCGGACAGTAGAACTGGCAAAAGAGAACCTGCAACAGTCCTTGGCTGCCACTGTTCAGACTGCACCATTTGCACTTAATTTTATTTTCATTTAATCTCCTGAAAATCCAGGACATGTCTTGGTTCACCCGACACCATTACCAGGCATAATAGTGATACAAAATTTGGGATTACCATCCCTTTTAATTTATGCCGGGACCTGTCAACACCCCTGTGTGTGCTGACTGCATCTTTATAGTCTGAAACCATTTTCAAGGATGGAGTTCAAGAGACTGTTGACAGAAATTCTTGCAGTGGGAGACTAAGATTGGGACTGAAGACAGAGTAGATGTAGCTTGACTCACTGAACTAGCTAGATCCATTTTTTGTTACTTCAATATTTTCCTTTCTATTCTGATCCTGTTAATTAGAAGGCATACATGCTTTCAACAGAATTACTGGAGAAAAAAAATACGTAAAATGTGATTTGTTCTCTATCCCCATTCAGTTATCCTAGAACTGTCCAATACCTGCCTTTTCTTCATGTGTTTATTTTCTGTTCGTTTGAGGTTTTGTGGTTTGCTTGCCTTTTTTTTTTTTTTTTAAGACAAAGACAAAGTAACTGAATTCTTTTAGAACAAAAATGAACAGCCATGTGGAATTTTTGCATAGTACTCTTCTTCGGCAAAAAGCCACAGAACTTTTTTTTTAAAATGGTTTCCAAGGATGAAAGTGACTTTGCCAAGCGAAGAAGCTTCAAAACAGGACTCAAAAACACTAATAGAAAGACAGATGGTTCTACTAAGTGCTTGGCTGCCAAAAAAAATATAAAAAAAAAAGTGAAAAAAATGGAGTGATGTTATTGAAGCTGACTGCAAAGTTCTCTGATGACTGCAAATACTCTTGTCCCACTGCAAGTGTTAACTCTGCCTCCAGGGCTAATATAACTAAAGCACCACACACACACAAATTGTCATTGCCAAGCCCACAATGTAGCACAAGTCTGCACTTGATTCCAAGTGACTGCCAAACACATGAGCAAAACACCACACTGAAAAATTCCCATTTAGGAAAACATTTACCAGGAAAATGCCCTTTCTTCCTAAATCTGACCACCGCATTTCATTTTTTTTCAAATTGCTGCTCCTCTTTAACTCTCCAAGGGGCCTTACAGCCCTTAATTTCAAATGACACAACCCCGGTTGCATTAAGGAGGTAAAAACTATAGAGTGATGAGGATGGTTTGCATGGGTTCGAAATAACGCAGTCAAAACAATGTGAATTTCATTCCAGGATGGAATGTATGTAGCAGCGCTCAGCTACACTTCATTTTCTCCTAAACACAAATAAATGCAAACATTAGTTTATTTTAATCCAATTACCTGACACAGTATCATACAAATTATGGACTCTTCATTTTTATGGCTCATTTAACTACTGTACCTTAACTCTTTTTATGTTTATTATTACTATTAACTGGAATTGCTAGGATACAGCTGTTTCAAGTGGCATCGAATACAGGCCCTCCTTCTGAGTTTTACATCAAAGGTGTTTCTCTTTTTTTTTTTTTCTTTTCAAGGTATTACTACATCAGTTAAATCTCTCAAATGTTTTTTATTATAGAGCTTACATACCTTCCAATGCTTTCTGGATTGTAACTTCTTGATACTGCATTTCTAATTTTAATATAATGGATTGAAAATCAGAGCTATTTTCCAGGCCCTTCAATTTGTTCTGCTAATGGACATATGTCCATAAAAAGAAATACCTCTTCAACAACCTAATAATTCATACAGCTGTTAAGATTCTCCACTGGCCAGCCTCTCTATGTGATTACCTCTTCTCACTCATAATATCCTAAAAGAGAAAACTGTGTTTTAAATCCTCACAAAATTCCCAATGGATTTAATGAGCTACAACTTCACCTCGTAACTTCTTACCTACTTTATGATATTAGTTTGGATGATACAGATACAATCTTCCAAGCCCCTGTTTTTTCATACTGTTGCCACTGTGCCAACTGATCACACAGTTCCCTGATTTTCCTTTTAATCTGAATGCCACATTAACTAGAATATTCTTGTAGTGCATGAAAAACTGCAGGGGTATGGTATGCACAGAAAAGGCACATAATGCACATAACAAAGAAAAGGACCAAATGTCATGAGAGCCAAAATATTCTGTACAATCAATTCTCTAGTCACGGAATTCATACTTTCATATCTCTGACAAGTTATTTGGAACAAGAGGCAAGCCCATGTTACAAAGAAAGAAGCACCACTTGCCATTTAGTTTATGAGAAATTACACCCCTCAAGGAAGCAGATGCACAAGAGTTCAAACAGACAAAGTCAAGTTTCTTTCATTCATAATGAGGACAGTAAATCATCTTCTGTAAGGGCAATGTATTTTAGGAGCATGAGAAAATCCAACCAAATGTAACCTAGAACCAAAACCAAACCCAGGTGTGTTGGTTTTGCACGGCCTGGTTTTTGGTAGCGGGGGGCCACAGAGGTGGCTTCTGTGAGGAGCTGCTGGAAGCTTCCACCACGTCCAGCAGAGCCAATCCCTGATGGCTCTGAAGATGGACATGCTGCTGGCCAAGGCTGGGCCAGTTAGAGATGGTGGTAACACCTCTGTGATAAGGTATTTAAGAAGAAATCAAAGGAAAGTGGGGCACAGCTTTTTCAATTAAGAGAAAAGGAGGAGATGAGAACATATGAGTGAAACAACACAGCGACACCAAGGGCAGTGCAGAAGGAGGGGCAGGAGGTGCTCCAGGTGCCGGAGCTGAGATTCCTCTGCAGGCCGTGGTGATGACCACGGTGAAGCAGCTGTGTCCCTGCAGCCCACGGGGATCCATGGGGAAGCAGAGATCCACCCGCAGCCCGTGGGGATCCATGGGGGATCCATGGGGATGCAGAGATCCACCCACAGCCCCTGGGGGAGGTGCCCACGCTGGAGCGGGCGGATGCCTGGAGGAGGCTGTGATCCAGTGGGAGACCCGGTGGAGGGAGAGGGCCCCTGCTCCCAGGCTGGAGCAGCCTGTGCTTGGAGGACTGCACCCTGTGGAAGAGTGACCCACACCACAGAGGGAGGATGCCCTGTGGGAGGACTTTGTGCCCATGGGAGGGACTCACGTTGCAGCAGTTTTGGGAGGACGGCTGCTCGTGAGAGTGGAACCATTCTGGAGAAGTTCATGGAGAACTGTCTCCTGTGGGAAGGGACCCCACGATGCAGAAGGGTAAGGACTCCTCTCCCTGAACAGTGGAAGAACTTGGGTTCCAAAACCCCCATGCCCTGTCTCCCTGTGCTGTCGGTGGGAAGGAGGGAGGGGTTGGGGGAAGAAAAGGTGTTTTTAGGGGCTTATTTTACTTCTCATTATCCTCCTCTGACTTTGTTAGTAATACATTCACTTTGTACCTCTAAGCTGAGCCTGTTTTGCCCTTGGAGTCTTTTCTCCCAGTCCTTATCTCAACTCATGAACCCTTCATTTAATTTTTTTTTTCTCTCCTCTGCCCAGCTGCAGCAGGGAAGGGCAAGTGAGTGGCTATCGTGGGTGCCTGGGGTTTGGCCAGTGTCAAACCATAACACCAGGAAACCTTCACAGTTGCCACTGGAAATCCAAAAAAGAGATCACCCCTAAAGAACTTAACAATGCAAAACCCAGTATAAGCACATGACAAGCAAGTAATAGTAAATCTACTGTCCAAGTGGGAAACTGAGGCACCCAGAGTTGCCTGCAGAGACTTTTGATTTTGAAAAATGCCTCAATGTATCTTTATTTGTTTCAGTGCCTTTGAAAAATCTGCCCCTAAATGGCTTACTATATCAAAGGAAATTTGTTGGCAAACTTGGAACCAATTCAAGCTGTTGAAGCCTGGACCAGCATCTTCACAAATCTGTGCATGTCCTTTATGACTTGACCATAACAAATCCAACCACACAAAGACATTGAATTCAACATAGTCACAGTTAATATTTCCAGGATTCTCAGCTTCATTACAATTGTAGTATTTCCACCTAAATTGTGCTCTCCTACCTAATTCTAGGAACATACTATGGTTACCACAGCTACCTAAGCACCAAGCAGTATGTTTTTAACAGTTACCCCTACTGTTTGTTACTAGCTCCTGCTGTGACTTACACAAATTTAGACTGCAAACACTTGACAACTACAGTTCTATTTTCTGTAAAAAGTCATGTGTGCTTTGGGTCGCTATGTAAATAGCTACACAGGGAAAATAGTTTAAAGAAAAATTAAGATTGCAAAGTTTGACATTGGTGGCTTAGGAAATGCCGGAATCAGGGAAGCATGCATGACCTTATTTTGGTCCTTTATGCCCCTGCATTCAGACAGAAACTTTAAAGTTCAGAGTTTCCCCTCACACATGACTCTTGCTTAATCTAGAAGGCTTATACCATTTCTCAAGTAACATAAATCCATACTTTCAGCACACCTAAGCCCCTAAAATAGCAGCTGCTATCAGTTTTATCTATTTTCTCTTCACACACTTCCACCAATTTCACTTCCGCAGCTACTCATTACATGTTTATTAGCATCAATTTTTATATAAGTTTTCCTCTCTCCAAGGTAAATATCTCAGTGCATTTCCCAGCATCCATATATATAACATTTTCCACTGAGGGGCAAATACTTCTCCTGCACCCACCTCTAGTTCTTCAGAAGCAATTCTATTCATTTTGGTGAGACTGATGATGGATAACGAATTATTCAGTGTGGGTAACAATAGCTGCTAAAAACAACACTCTCTTCTCTACAACCTGACGAAACTCTGAACAGTACTTTACTCTTGAACTTTTCAGAAGATGCCCTTCAGGAGCTGCATGAGCATCTTTGCTGAAATGGACTCTTATGTGGCTTCTTCATGTAGAAGTGTGGCTAGTTTTTATTTTCATTTGAGTTACTCTCAGCTGCCTCAAATAAGTTCAGATTTTACATTCCTAGAACAGTGGATGCACATGAATGATTTGATTAACTTCAAACTGTTGTATGAATATCTCCTTGCTTGTGACTTGTAAGCATCTCTTCTACTGTACAGGAAAGAATGCAATGCACATTTCACTTGCCGCAACATAAATCTGTCCTTCAAAAATGACATGTTTAATTGCATTGGTCCCCCTTCCTCTAGAAACACTTGGCTCTCAGTGACACACACTCTGCTGAAGGACTGGATTCTTTAATTAGCACATGTGTTGGCCCTCTTTCTACCTCACCCCCCTCCCCATGTCTATCTTAAGGGAAATAAAAATATATGTCCTCATATAACTACAATCTGCTATTTTCCCTTTCGGTGATGTTTAAAATAAGAAAAGAAAATGTTTTTCTCTTTCTCTTCTCTGTATCAGTTCCCTAAATTGACATAAGCATGTCCTGAACCTGTACAGCAGGAAGCCCTCCCTATCCAGGTTATGGAATGATCCCTCTTCCTACTGAGTTTGAGGTGCCTTTTTATGGGGTGCTTACTGAATGTTCAGGGTGCAAAGCAGAAGGCGGATGGCACGAAGTAGAGATGCGTTTTTTCTTCCTAATCACCACCTGTAAACTCTTCTGCAGTCGATGATTTGGGCCCTAAATATTATTCTTCCCTTTGCTGTGTATGAGGCTTACACAATTCATACCAGTACTTACCAAAATATACCCTGTCCAAATGTCTGAGTTCACTCAGCAGTTCTCACTGTTCTCAAAATTGTTTGCAAACAGTGATACTGTTGGTAGAAAACATGCTTTCATAGTGGTGATCTTTTAAGGAGAATAAATGAGGGTATTTGGGGAGACACCTCCATCACCCACCACACACACCTAACACATCCTCCCTATTACAACTCTACTAGCATAGGACAGTTTTATTTGGAGTGATGGCGTGGAAAAAATGATTAGTTTGATGGAATATGGAGACAATCCCTAACAGGAACTTAGCTCATTGAAAACACAAGGAACAAACTTTCATAAAAACTGAAATGCATCTCAGGGAAATACATAAGCATTTTTCATTTTAAAAAAGCAAGGCTTTTCAGGCTGGAAACTTTCTACCTTTGCTCAGTCCTGCAAGAGAACCCAGGTGTCACTACCAGCATTCATCTCAAATTCATTTCATCATTAAGTCTGTAAATGAACATACACTCAGCCTTTTTAATTAAAGTGCAGCAAAGTGCCTTAAACTGCCAAATAATACAGACAGAAGCTGTTTCCATGTTGATAACTTCCTTCTAAGGCTTTCCTCCTCCACTTCATGCCACAGAACAAAATGCAATGTTGAGAGACAAACCTCCAGCAGCACTTTGCAGGACAGAAGCCAAAAGGACCTTTCACATTAAGGAATAACCCTTGGACACTTCCAAAGGAAAAAAGGCAATATTACTTGTTCATTTCTGTAACTAAAACCAAGAACTTCAAAACATTTTTTTTTTAAATATCTGATTTAATATAGAAAAAACATAGAGAGGAGGAAAAGCAGTAAGATGACTTTTCTGCATTTGGGATGAGGTTTAACAAGTATTCACGCTTGTGCAGCTTAGCGTGTAAGTTACCTACAGGGCAATTCTGCCACAAAGGTATTGGAACAAGCAGCCTAACTGAAGAGACTACCTGAAATAAAAAGAACATAAATTGGAATTCATTCCAATAGGCAGCTTTTTTAAGACAAAAGACTAAGAGTTCACACAGGAAGGGCTGCTCCACACTATATAACGCCCCAGTGAGTGGGGCTCTCCGGCAAAAGCAGGACTTTCAGAGCAAGCAACTGTAATTCAGGTAACAGCTACACTGGAAGACTGAAGTGCACTCTCAAAAGAACCCTTTCTAACCCAAGCTCAAGAGCAACACTAAGAATAATTTGTTCTTTCATTTTTATAGGAGATAAAGATTGTTTGGTTGATTGAGCTACTTGTTTCATGAAGAGGTTGAAGTTAGCAAATGGGCTTTTGAGGTATGACGACCACAGTTTCGGCCAAATTGACTTATTTCGCCTTACTTAATATTCACACAAACACTGTGTTTCTCATGGCATAGCTTCCAAGCACCTGAGCACCTCGTTTAAATGTTAGTACCCTTCCCAGAAGAATAAAGCAGGACTGTAAGGGAAATCTGCCACAAACTTTTAGCTGTCAAAACTGCCAATTTATATGCTGTATTGTCCTCTATTTGTGTTTTTGTTGGCTACCAGCAACTTGCTCCTAAGTGCAACTGTCATGTAGCAAGAGTTAATCTGCAAAGTCACTTCTTTCAAAGTGGAAAAAATCTGAACTTCATTAATGCCTGATGCTACCTCGCAGCGTATGACAGAGCACAGAGTTTCCATATGCCTGGCTAATGCTTTTCCCAATGAGGTCTGGACTAGTGCTGATCGCTCCAGCAGTAAGCTATCCAGTGAAACATTTGTCAGGGAAAAGAAAACAGGTGTGAGATTTCCTGATGTGAATTAAAAGACAGCATGTAGGATAATTCCTTGAGCAGCACGTGTACTCTTTTCTACAGTTAGCTGATCTATGATAGATCGGTTCAGTTATTCAAAATAAAATGAACTATGGGTTTATTTGTACATGCCAGAAAGAATCAGGGATAAAAAGCAATATACTTCCCTTGTCACTGTTCGTAGCAGCCGTTCAGAAGTCACCTGTACACTTTTTCCTTCTGATTTTCTACACACTGTTTAAAAGGACTGAAGTGGCTGAGTTTTGTCATGTGTGTGTTAATCCAGCTCTCTTTCTTTTCAGAGCCACTTCTTTGGTGACCCAATGCTCTCATTTTACCAGATCCAAAGTTTTTGTGCAACAGCATCATGGCTTGCTGTCAAAAGAGCTCCAGAAAGTAGGTCTAGTAGGAAGCACTGCTGCAGAGGAAGCAGGGAGAAGCAAACAGGACAGTTTTGCTAACAGGGGATGTTTCTATTTGAGGATGTCCGAGTGGTCAAGAGAGGTGTGCAGAATCAAGAAAACTTTTCCTGTATGAGCTCAGGGTTTTTTCAAGGTTGACTCTGCAAATCTTAAAATGATAAATCAATGTCTAGACTATAAAAACAAGTAGGAATGGCTCAGAAGTGGCATGGGATTTAGAGGGGGAGAAGAGGAAGAGGAATCAGCCAAAAATGACTTTTCAAGAACTTCCATGAATATTGGAAGTCAACAGATTCAGTCGCAAATAAGGAAATTATAAAGTAAACTAATAGGAAATAAACTCTAGTGTTACATGCCATCACAGGCAGGAAGCCTGGCTATTTTCTGACAGATAAGTTTTGTGACCTAGGAGAAATGCCCCACCTTGCTATCTTTTCAGTGCTTCTGAGGCCAACTTGGGCTCACCCTGACACCAAAGTATTGCGAATGTTTACGTGCAAAGGATGCAAACAGGACCATAAAATGCTCAGCTTTAAAACTGCCCAAAATGGTTTTCAGGCTGAGAATGCAGCTTAGGTAATTTATTCTAGGTAATTTTCTAAAATTATTTCTAAATTGTTTCTCAGTGTTTTCTAAATTTATTCTAACCGGGGTTCTTACTTCCATGTAGACTGAAGTAATACAGCTTTTGGGCACTGAGCCTATTCACAAAAGATTTCTTTAGTGTATTTTCCTGAAAAGATCAAGAAATGGGTGGTAAGAGCAAGGCTGATGCCAGTACACTTAAAAAAGTGGTATTTTTTGTCATTTGAAGTTATTCAGAGGCATCTGTCTTAAGGCCAGCTGCTAAACCTCCCCCTTTATCCCTTGTTGATTTTTCCATAATATATTCAAACATCAGTAACTAACCATTTTGATGTATAAACTGAAGTAGTATTTTTCCTGTTCCAAACCCCCAAATTCTTAAACTGAAACTGGGAGAAGAGTTCAGATTAGGAAACCATTGCACTTAAGATGGTGTAGAGATGATGGCCAGTTCCATGATCTAATTTTTGACACAATGCTAAGGGTATTCTTTCAAACAAACCCCTAAGGTTTCAAGATGTACTTTTCACTCAGTATCTCTTTGACAAATAGAATATCATTAATTAAAAAAAATACAGCAATTTCAGTGTGTGGGCGACAGGGAAGAAATAGGGGTTATTTAATATCATGTAGTGGGCAGAAATTCAAAACCCATTCGGCTGCTGAATAGTGCAATGCTATAAACAAACAAGAAAGTCTTATCAAAGTCATCCATTTAAAATCATACTATCTAGAAAAAGAGAGAAAAAATAGACTTAAAGGACTAAAAAAAAAGTGTTTGCACTAAAAGTCATTACCTTCTCTTGCTTTCTTTAAATTGAAAGATTGAGACTTAGCTAATAAAACTGTATACAATCTAACACACTAAAGGGAAAAAACATCCTTCATGGTTTGATCAGTGTGGGCTCTTGCAGAACTGGGTCTGCTCATAAAGTCTTAGACTAAAATCCACTGACTACACCCTTTGAATGACCCCTCTTTTTTCCCCAACTTTATTATTATTATTAAATCAGATACATGTTTCAGTATAAATGTGGTCTCCAGTGACATCAGTTTCAGAGGACAAGTAGTTACAACAACTCGTCATTCTCTTCTGAAGACGATACATTATCATTATTATTATCATCATCATCATCACTATTACTATTAAATATTGAGTTTTATTGCTTTCTATAACATCTTAAAAACCCTTGTATGATGAACAAATGGCCAGGAAAACTCCGACCACATGTTATTAGAAATCCTTGCAGCAAACACAGCTTTAGTATTGGATAGCCTCTAATTACTGCCCAGAGAAATGCATAATAAAGACCTCTTTTCAACCTCTCGGCTGTTCAGACTTGTTTCTGACTGTCTCTTCTGCCAGTGGAATTGTTCCTCAGCAGAGTTCAGGTTTACCATCAAAAGTTTGATTTCAAAAGCAAAATGGATTCAAGTTGCAGAAGAAATACTATTTAAACAGCTACATCACCACTCTTACATTCACGTCCTGATGCTTTTTGAACCCTTGTTACCAAAATCCTCATAAAAAAATGTTCTTCACAAGTTTTGTTTGGGAACATTTTTTGAATAGGACTGAAGACAGTCTCTAATTTTGTGCCTACAATTTAGTGACAGCAATACAGTTAAAGCACAATTAACAGTAGACGGAGTGATAAAGTTTAGACATCTCATAATTTGATTTCTGTGTACAGCCAGGTAAGCAGCTAGCCAAATTCTGCAGCTTTTTACTCCACTGAATTGCAGGTACAAATATTTTGATTGCTCAAAACATTTTATCTTTTTTTCCTTGCTGTCACCTTCAGTTCTTCCTTGTCTTCCTCCACTTCTTTTATTATTAAAAATATGAAGAAAACCACAAAAAGGAAAAAGAAGAAAAAAAAGAAGACTATATGCAATTGTTTTCTTGGCACTTGCAGATACAGACCATGCACTGGAGAAGAAAATTGTCTACCTCACAAGGGTAGACATCATAAATCAGTTTTTAATTTTCCTGGTGGATTACAGCAATCAGATAAACATTTGCTGCCTGCATCCCCTTGATACTGCTGCTTGAATGGGCTTGGCCCAAGTTGTGGTTGGGTGTGGCAGCCCTACCTGCCTTACAGTCCCAGAAAATTCCTGATGGGTGTGCAAAAGGGGAAAACAGAACAGCATTCACAGAGCACAATACATGCATAATGTACGAAAAGCAGGATCTCACTAGAGGGGAAAAAGTACAGCACAATGAAAATGAATAATCTTTGGGTATTTTCTTCCTAGTCTGAAGTAATTCTTGAATGTACAATCTTTTTTTTCTGGCTTGACTGCCTTTAAATATATACACACCATACTCCTAGACCAATTTTTAAGCCACTATAGGTATTACAGGACAATTTACATGTGATTTGCATTTTTTTTCCTCTGCCTGTGGTTTTGGTAAGTCTTCCAAACCTAATGACTGTTCTTTTGGCCAGCAACATAAATGCTGTAATCACACAATTATTGTGCTGGGAACAGTTTAATTCAGCATTTTGTTCTCAACCACAGAACAATTACTCAACAATTTTGGTTAACCATACTAGCTCACTGCCTGGAGAGCAAGCAGAATATTCACAAAATCTATTGTCTTACATAAAGGCGGTGAGCAGATTCTTATCTATTGTAACTTTCCAGCATCTCTTTGCTTTTTGAGGTACTCCCACATACTCGCCATTAATGAAAATAAATTATTAGCAGCACACTATATTAGCATATTCATCTCTACCTGTTGAGTGCTTTTAATTGTGCATTTGCATACTAAAGGGAAAGGTAGATGGGATGTGTCTGGGAGAGAAGGATGCAAGGGAGCACCGCAAAAAGCTCCGAAATTACTACAGTGATATTATCCATCTCTTCTAAGCATAAACCTTGTGCATTCAGGCTTCGTTTTAAAGTTCTGCTCTTAAGCCATCAATTTCTCTTTAGTAATAAAAGGAATTTTCTGGTCAATTGATTTATTCCTAGTACCGTTTCTATGGAAAGACTGACACTGAACAGGCTTTGTGTGGTAGACCTGACTCACAATGAAGTGAACAGAAGTTCTGAGACCTCAGCAAGAACGGATTTAATTTAGTTACCCAAGTTATCAGGATCCTTACAAATTTTCTGCTCCGAATTTCAGTTCTGGAAGCATTTTACCAAGCAAATATAAATATTTTAGTAATTTCATTTCCACTTTTGTTTTTTGTTTTGTCTTGCCAGTCACTGGGAGTATTTTCATTCAGAGCTGTGAATCTGAAAAGTACAACTCTGGCAATGCTGCTGAACAAGTAAAATTAAACTAATTCAACAAAACTGACTCAATAAACTTAATTTGATAGCTATATAAGGAAGGAAACCAGCAGTAAACATGATGAAAACATCAAGTAATACTTGATTTTTTTAAAATGCCTTTAGCTTTTAAGAAGTATTCAGCTCTTAAAAGGAAAAGGGACTTTGTAATAATCATTATTTTTTTAAGGGCAAAATTTGACCTGTCGGAACTTTGTGTTGAGTTCTTGCTCTGCTGAAGCCAATACAAATTCACCCCCAATGGCACTCAGCAGAAACAATTAAAAAAAACCCCTTTAATTAAAAAAAAAAAGCACGAGGCATCTATGGAGCAGAACACAGTCTCAAATGTCATCATCAGCAGGACACTGAGCTACGACACCTATTTTTTTTTCTCCATTTTTGACATGAGCAATACATCTTGTTTTGCTTAAAGCTCAGTTTCAGAAGATGTGGAGAAAGGCTTTGTCTTTTATGAGGTGGGGGAGACACAATGGGAATTGCATTAAGGACACAGAAGTCCCAATCCAGTTCTTTCCATTTCTTCAGCTTTCACAAGGACACTTCATTTAAAAAAAAAAAAAAAAGGGACTATCCCCCTTTTTTAACTGCAGCATGTGGGAAAGGAAGCCACTACCTTTCACAATTCTGCCATTGTGCTTCAGGCACCTTTTGGGTGCTGCTAATGCTGCTCTGCCTCATTTCTGGACTGTGATGACCCTTAGGCAGGAGCTCAGCACTCAGGTGTTTTACCCAGGGCAGATCCAGGGCATGCACATGAGAAACACAGAAAGTGCTCAGATCACACCAGCAGGTGCTGTGTATGTTTAGATGCCCTCAAAGCTTCAGATCTAAGGCTCTTAGAGGGTCTGTCTAAAGGATGTCTGGACAAGACATGCATGGGAACTCTGGAAGAGCTTTTGGGTCTCTCCATTTGGATGTTGCCAAAGACTATCTGAGTACTGTTACCAGAGAGTAAATTCTCTTTTTTGATGTTACCCTAAGCAATGTTGGTAAGAATTCTACAGAAAAATACCTTTCCAAGAAAGTTGCAGCTATGTTGGAGTTACTAATACTATTAGTAGAATATGAGTGTTCTTTGCAGGAAAGGTGATAAAAAGACAGCAATGCAATACAACACCACATTGTTTCTATCTGTGCATGGACACCATTAACAAAAAAACAGCTGCCTTCCTGCAGCCAAATGCTTTTGAATAAAACAATCATGGCACCTAAAGGAATGGTTCAGGACATAAATTGCTGGTTTACTCAGTGGCCTTGAAACCTCTAATGTTTATACAAGCACATTAGTAACACTTTAGTATCCCATAAAAAATCAGTAAGTAAAGGTACGTCTAAAGTGTGGTAAGACAAATAAAAACCTATCTAAAGTCTTTGAGTTCAATACCTCTCTCCAAAGAGAAAAGGATTATTTTAGCAGTTTGAGCCTACAATATTTTGCCAGCGAGTTTATTCATTAAAATCGGGTCACTTTAAGACTAAAAGTCAGAGCTGTGTGCTCTGAGCCTTTTCATCAGGATGACTCATTCATTCATGGGCAGCATGGATTGTATGGCTGGCTTATGGTAGCACTCTAAATTAGTACTCACACAATGGAGAGCTTATACAATTGCAGCAGTCCATATCCAGTAAAACTGCCTTGGTGCTTTGAATAATGGGCCTTGCTAAGTCTCTAACAGTTCTGTAAGAACCTCTAAACAGCTGCACACAACACATGACCTGTGCCATCTTTACAATGCCTGCTAACCATGAAAGCAAGCTTTGGGAACTATTTCCTCTGCACCCTCACCATTGGACAGCATCAATCCCTTTGCTTTTTTGAGAACAAGGGGATTTTATTTTCCCCCTCCTCTTTTCTCTTACTTTTTTTTTTCTTTTCCTTTCCAATCAGCTCTCCACTGATCATCCTTCACACTTTAGCCTCTGCCCCGGAATACTTTGGACAATAGTACTGATTCCATCTGTGCTCTCCATTAAAGCCCTGGTAATCCTCCTCGGAACAGCTGGACGCTCCGGCTCCACACACACAGACACTCCTTCTGTGGGACTGTTTGGCTACAATTACGCTGAGCTTGTGCTTATTTCAAGCTCCTGCCTGCGAATGCCTTTCATGGGGTCCCCCAGGGCTGCGCGGCAGAATGTCCTGACGCAACAAATTGAACAATGTGTTGAGACACACAGGCTCGGGCGAAAATACGCTGCTTAGTCACCTCCATGCCAAGCAGCACTTACAAGGCATTTCACAGACAAATGACAATATTAATGACAAACTTCAAACTCCCACCATGCCATTAAATAATCATGAAGAAGCATCTTCAGTTAATCAAACGGTTTCAATACCTTTATTTTCAGGTCTGAAGTGCTGCAATGCCTTAAGTTTAGCTTAGAAGCCTTTTTTCAAGAGCTGCAGTGATTTGGCTCTGTCCTGGAACAGCATCTGTTCAAGAGAATGATCTGACAATGTCTGTCCTGGCTTGAAATGACTGAATGTTAGGGAAGGACCAGCAGAGCATACCCACAGGCTGGTCAGGCTGCATACCTTGATTTTCCCAGGGATTTAACTCGCCTGAGATTCAACCAGTGGATTAAGTCTCCATTACATTTCAATATGCTCAATTTGTAGTCAGAAAAATGCAAGAATAACTAAGTTAATGATCTTTACAAGAAGTCTATGCTGATATTTTAATAAAAGTTCATGGTGAGTCCTACAGATCCAAGTACACCTAATGCATTACAACATGATGCATGTTTGCCTGTGTCTGGATCCACACACGCATCATCTGTGCCCACACAGACACATAAACACACACATTTCTCCAGTAGATGTGTGTGCACACGTCTCACACATCACACAAGCAAATGAGGGAAGCTATCTATAAACCTCCTTTCTGGTATTTATTTCAAAATGTAAATGTGTGTGTATGTGCACATGTACTGATATTTACACATATATTTATACACACCGTACCCACGAAACAGATGCCCCATGCACAGGAGTCCACACGCATATGCAAAGCAGGCAGGCATGTACCAGAGGAGAGATGGTGCTACCCAGGGGAAAATTCAACTCAGAACACAAACAGCATTTAGCACATACATCTGACAGCTTCACTTGCACAGCACACACTCTCATTGCTGAACGGGGATGGAATTGTGCTACCCCAAGGCTCCTGGAAGTGTATTTTCTCTGCAGCCCATTGACAGACACATGCCTTTTCCTTCCCCACTTTTCACATAATATTACCCATACCCAGTCCTAGGCCAGAGAGACTTTTGAGCTTTTCTGTTTTGTAACTCATAACAGATAAAAGGGAAGTGTTTCTATAAAGTACCCTGCCAGAAAGACAGAGATGGCTATTTACAAGAGCATGTAGTAACAGGACAGTGGGAATGGCTTTGAATGGACAGAGAGTAGGTTTAGACTGGATATTAGAAAGAAATGCTTCCCTGTGAGGCTGATGAGGCACTGGAAGAGGTTGCCCAGAGAAGTGGAGCATGCCCCATCCCTGGATATGTTCAAGGCCAGCTTGGATGGGGCTCTGAGCAACCTGGTCTAGTGGAAGGTGTCATGGCAGGAAGTTGGAACCAGATGATATTTAAGGTCACTTCTAACCCAGACTATTCTATGATTCGACGATTATTAAAAGAAATGGACTTTCCAAAGCTCCTTAATGTGGCCCACAACATCTGCACGTAGCCTTGAGGCAACTCCACACATGAGACTCCCATCAAAATGTTATTTACAGAAAAGCTAATCCATGTAAGTTATGTAAGTTTATTTGACTATGGTACGAAACAGTTTAAAGGTAGATGGACTCAAAAATGTATCCCAATAACTCTTCTAAAACACTCCAAAACCTATTTAAACAGATGTTTAAATTAAGCTCCTTTCATACAACATGTTACAATATAACGTAGCATAAAAGTTTCATTGCTATTGAAGATATCAAGCAAAACACAGAAGTGGCAAGTAACACATCTCTTCTAAGCAAGTCAATTAAACCCTCCCTAGTGCATCAATCCAGTGCATATTTCCTGGTCTCCTGCATGCATTACAGACAGGAGGACAGGCAGCCCACAGCTATGAGCAAGATTGGCTTTTTGTTGTAAACCCAAGAGTTCAGAGTGCATGGTTCAAAGCACAGATAAATGCACAGATTAGATACTTCTTGACTAGTTCCCCCTATCTCTCGAGAGGTCATTTATCCTCCAAAGTCTTTACAGGTGGTCAGCTGTCAAAGAACATACTTTCAGCTGAATTACAGGCGACTTGCCCAAGATCTTTTTGCGATATGGGATTTAGAAAGAGGTGCTAATCATATTTTGAAAATTCTTCTAGGGCTCCTTTGTGCCATATTACTGTGTCCTAGAAACTTCAAATGAGGTTTATACAAAAGATCTTGGCAAGATCTAGCATAAGGAAAGGCATGTTTGGGAAGTAAATCTCAGGTGCATTAAGAACATCAGAACAGTCCGTCAGGCTCTAGCAGATTTTAAGGAGTGCCAAATATCTGAGGAGGAACTAAGTTTTTTTTAAGGGGGGGGGGGGAAGTTCTCTCTCTGTTTTCCTTGAGGAAACACCTTTAAAATAAAAAAGTTCCAATGAGTTCTGTCACAGCATTTTTGCTGGATGTCTTCTCTTAATTGCTGTCATTTACCGGGCCTGAAAAACCATACCTATTCCTGCAAAAACTAACTTGAAGATCAATCTAACTGCCTACAGAGGCTCTCCGGGTTCCTGTTCCCATTGTTCTCAGAACCAGGATTCCCAGTTACAGCCCTGTAAGACACCAACAGCTTCCCAGTACAGGTTCTTCAGCCACGACCCACTTCAGTTCCTTGGATAAAGTAGTAATATTTTGTTGCTAGGCAGTACAGCTACTTTCATAATGTTTTAAGTCTATCAAGAAAGCAAAAGACCACCAAGGTAAAAATTCAGCAGTTGCCTGAGCAGTGATACCAGGCTCTTTTAATACATCTCTAAGCCACAAAGTTCCAAGTCTCAATCCAAATCTCCACAGTGAAATCAGATCTGGCATTTAGGCTCAGCCTCCCATAAAAGGTCAAATCCTGAGAAAGCTGTATCACAGTTTGAAGGGTTTGGTTCAAACATTCTCTAAACATAATGAGTAGTTTCTTCCATGTCAATATGACCTGTAAAGTTCATCTATTATGGCTCAACTAAAAGCCTATTTACTTCAGTTTTATTAAGAATTGCATTCAAACTCTTTATTGATAATACTGGAATCGTACTGAAGCCGAATCCAATCTAACACTCTAAGGCTGTAAAATGGGATGTTGCAGGAAACAGTGTTTTTATTTCAAGTAAATCTTGTCTTTCAGTTTTGGTTGTCCTGCTTTTCCTCTTCTATTTTATGGCCAAATTCTGCACAGAAGTACACAAAACCAGATCATACTGACAACGGAGGGAAGCATACATGTACAGAAGAGGAGAGATTTAGTCTTTCCCGTTTATGAAATAACTTAATTTATCCATGTTTTCTTCAATACTGTAACTACCATGGAGAGAAACCCTAATGTATGCAATGTGCATACCAGGAAGATAAGACGACCAAATGGCAGTTTTCTGCATGCTTTTTTTCTAATAAATTTAGCTAGACTACAGCTTAAAATAACCCTTTTAGTTCTAATGTCAGAGTAGCTCAACAGTTTACAGAATACAAAACTCTTAGCTCACGAGGAGGCAGAAATAGGTAAATTTTTCCTCTATGGACCGAATTTTTACATAGGGAAGATTTCAGTCTCCTCTTTCTACTGATCTAAAATGAATGGGATGTCACATACATTCACCTTATCTTGGACAAAAATAGTTTCTTTAAGAACTTCACAAAATGTCAGACCAGTTCACCAGATAGTGGAAAAGCACTAGATGATGATGATGTGACACAGGACTCCTTAAGAGTCACAGATAAAGCAGTCCATTTTTTAACATCCCACATTTTATATACAACATTAACCAGGATCAACCATCAATTGTCTTTGATTCCTTTGTAGATGGTCAGTTGGCATTCATAAAATTTTTCATGCAAATCAAGGACAGTATTTTATCTTTAGAAGACACCACATTTCTCTGGGTTTTATGAGAATACGCACTATTCTAGAGTGTGAAAAAGGATCACTGAGAATTCTGGAAAGATGTAATAGACCAAATCCCATGAAAATTGTCTGGTTTAGGCTGCAAATCTGAATGATCTGATTTGTTGGACTTATGCTGATCCCAGGACAAATCAGTGAATCCATCCATACAAAGCTCATTGATGGTTTAGGCCCTTGGACACCAAAAGCACAGAGAAACAAAATCAAAATCACCAGGCACTGAGAAGGCCTTGAGACTTCCAGGGGGAAAAACGTAATGAGTGATGTAACAGGCACGGAAATAGAACTTAGGTGAGGGAAGGACCAAAATTAATGGCCATTTTGGTAAATGGCCTCATAGTTCAAATTACAAATGAATTTACAATCTATTTAACAGAAAAGACCTCACTGCAAGCTCTGAGAAATAGTTAAAGAAAACCAGGAGCTCCTTATAAACTTGCAATTGTCCATGAGTAACCGACTACGAGCCTGAATTCCTGAAAGGCTGAATCTTGTAAAGTGAACAAGATAGGCCCATATTAAAACTTTTAATGACTTTAGTTTAAAAAAAAGGGGGAAAAAAAAGGAAAAAAAAAAGGTGGAACTTTGCAGCCAGCTGGCTCCATACCGAAAGCCAGGCTGCACAGCTTGAACTTAAAGCTATCTTAACATAATGAATAAGTGCCAATAATTAGCATATGTAGTGTGAACAGGTTTGCTGGCACAAGCAAGTGAAAAACTCCAAGGTAAAGTTATTATTAGGGAGTAATTAGCTCTGTGAAGTAAATGAGTGAAACAATAGCTGCCAGCACTGACAATATGGCTAACATCTGACTATGTGGAAGATAACATTGTAAAGTATTGCTCCCTGAGCTAGAATCTGTTAATAACCATATGTTAGTGTAATTAATGCAGAGTCTTTCTGACCTGTTGTCACATAAGAACAATACTTTCTGGGAAATATTCAAACAGGCAGCTCTAAACTCGTGGATGGCAAAAAATAATTCGGGAAGTTGCTTACAAACACCTTTTCTTCTGCATTTCTTTAAAAAGAACTAAAAGACAGTAAATGGGGGAAGAGAGTAGGAAAAAAGCCCCCACACTTAAGAACCAACTTCTTTTAAGGTAGATGACAAAGAGGTCAAACCCTGGATTGAGGCTTTCCAGACCATCTAAATGAAACCCTAAATAATACTATTGGATTTTAGGGGTGCTTATAATCCATGCCCAGACCAAATTCTGCAATTTGGTTAATTATATGGAGTGGCTTAAACCCTCTATGCAAAAAAATCCCTGAACTCAGGAGTGTTCAAATCTGAGACTGGGTTCTGAATTTTTTGGCTTGAGCCCATTTCTAAATTGAATAGATCCCTCCAGGTGTCTGACATTCATCGGACATTCTGCCAAGGTCTTAATATCCTGCTAGATACGGAGGGTCTCTACTGGTCCCCCACACAGAACATTCACACCTCCAAATAAGTGAATTCTGTGACTACAAAGCGCAAGGATACAGACAATTTCTCTTGAGAAGGTACTAAAAATCATGCCTAGAACTTATGAATTTTCATAATAAATGGTACTGATGCAATATTTTCCTCCCATCGTATCAGCATCTCAAAATGTTTCAAAGAGGTCTAGTAAATACAGTTTGCTCAACAAGCCTTACATAATTACTGTATTTTCAAGTCAATGTGCTGATGCAGTGCATCCTACAGAGAACACATATCCCGTGACAAGCCACTGTCTCTGAAGCTCCCTGGTAAAGAGACCTTTGTAATTTAATTTGAATATATCTCTATTCCAATAGAGCATCTCATATGCACCTCATTCATTAGAGCATTCACACTCACTGGCTCACTGCAACAGTTTCCTAGAGAGGGCAAAGTGTGGTCATACATCCCAAAAAAATAGCCTTCATTTCTAAAAGAAGTTAAACAACTTGAAGGACCTGGCCATATTTGATTGCAATTTAAAAAAAGTACAAAATTTAATGCAAGCTTGTTAGTAGGTTCCCTTTTCCCTTTTTAGTGGGGCAGCTGAAAAAAAAAAAAAGAAAAAAAGTTTTTTAATGCTTCACAGCCTATTATGGCCAGGCAAAGGAGTCCTGCATGTCTGAGATCTCACACATTCATCTTCTTGCTAAACATCTGTTTAAGGCTTGTGTGATCTACCTGTCAGCACCAGTGATCCATAAAGTGTTTGAACCTCCTGTCACAAACCCCAGTGCTGGTTTGATCAGAGGCTTTGTGCACACTAATCACGCACTTTATCTTTTCTAATGCTAGGAGAAAAAAACCACAGCAAGGCTGTCTTCCAAACCTGAATGTAATTAATCTTTCCAAGGGGGAACCTGCATGGTTTGAAAAAGCAAGATCTGATGGGCTGCTGTTCTTTTTCTGCAAGGGCCTTATTTTTCCTACCAGGCGTCTTTACACGTGAGTGGTACCCTTTACAAAATACTTTAACTATATCCCAGTGACAGTGAAACAACCTTCAAGATCATCTTATGAATGAAACTGCTGGTAACTTCGCTGAGAAAAAGGGGCCAGTGAAAGGAGTTTGACAGAAGCATGTTTAAACGATTCTCTCTTTATAACTGCATGAGAAAAAAAGGGAATCAGAGTAAGAACTGGTCCCCTTTTCATGTTTCTCTTAAGGTGCTCTCTTCACTAATAATCCCACCGCTGCCTTTCTTTGACTCAGCTGCGCACAAATATTCTGAAAGCTGCAGGAGTTCCGAAAAGAAAACAGATAACATCAGGCGGGTTTTGGGTTTATTACAGCTTGCCTTTTGCCACTATTTGCTATCTGTGGCATAAGGGGAATGAATGCTGTGCGTGATAGAGACGACAATTCAAAGTGCAGTTGCAACGAGGCCCATACTGAATGGGAATGGGACAAATGATTTTAAATTTGGTTACATCTTCTCTGATTAGAAAAGCTTCCTCTGCTCCTCAGCATCCCTGAGTCCAGGCATTAGTAGCAACATAAATTCTAGTGAGCAGATGGTGGGCTGCAGCGAGAAACTAATGCTGCAAAACCAAATCTGAGTACAGATTTCATAGAAATCCTCAACCTAAATAAGGTCAAAAGCCTTGAAGATACATGGATGGATTGATCCGTGAGTATGTAAATGGAGTTCATTTGGATAATTAACTAATCAGAAGGAAAAACTTTAGGAATTTGTGCAATAAAGCAGCAAGTAATTGGTGGGATGTGAGTCTCATGATCACATGGCTGTCCAGTATTACTGAAGGCTCTTTAACACAAGGCTGTGTCACACAGAAACACTCTTAGAATCCAGGTCGATTCAGAGAGGAAAAAAAGTGCAGTTAAATGAATCTTCCTATTACTGTCATCATGTATTACTTAGACTGTGAGGAAGTTCAAAGGACTCCAGAGGTCCAGCATCTGACTGTGCATGATCAAAGAGAGTCTTGCATATTTTATATATTTTTTTAAGACAAGATACCACAAGTGGGAAACATCATATCACGGAAAGGAGTAGATGTCTACCAATATTATTTAGGGTTCTGTGCTTGGATCCAGTTTAGATTTCATGATCTTGCTAATTGTCTGCAGGCAACAGCAGCAGTAAAATTTGATAAATAATCTGGGCAATGCGGAAGGCTGGACCCTTCTGCACACACTTGAGGTACTTTGGAATAAAGTGCAAGACAGCACAGGAAAAGCGAACAAACAAAACAATGAGGTGTGTGTGTGTCACCAACAGTGTAGATCAGAATTGGCATGAACTATGGAGAGAAGAAATGTAATTGAAAGACCTGTGAAGAACCTTGGAGAAACAACACCAAACTGTAATTCCATATTATGGAAAACAAGGAGCTAATGCCTAGGCTGAAGGAAGGAGTTGGGTCCAATAATATCAACAGAAGTGAAGGGATTTTTGTGTTTGGGGAATGTCCTGCCAGGAGAACAGGAAGACAATGGAAGTGTCAGAATGACACAGAATGACAACAGAATGAAAACAGAAGACTCAGTAATCAAGTTGTAAGACTGACAAAAAAGTGGCTGAAATTTTTAGGCAGAAGAAAAAGCTGGATTTTAGAAAACAAGGTTTGAGAAAGCAGTCAAAATGGTTTCCTGGAATATGGATCTGCTTGACAGGGAGGAAGATGATGTTGCTATAACTTAAAGAACAAGGGAATCAGAGAAGCTTTGGGAAGAGAGTTAATGAGTTTATTTGAGGTTAGTGACTGTCCAAGATTTATGTTCCCTCTAGCTAGAGATTAAGACACTTGAATCACAACTAATTTATCATCTTTCTTACTTGCTGGCCATGAAAAAGCACCTGGTATTCCAGACTGGTGCCTAATATTGAAGCTTGACAGCTAACTGTCTATAGAGTCCATCTAAATTTGATAAAAGACACAGGTCAAACTTCCAGATAAACTCTGTACCATATAAACTTTGATTATAGAGTGAGGACAAGACTAAACCGGTATCTTATCCAGTACACAATCCAATTGGTTTAAATCTGTATCTCATTGACTAATTAAGAGTTTAGAAGGTCTAAGATTCTACAGAGGCTATAACGTGCTGCAAGCAGCAGTGTGGATAGGATTATAATGTTATTAAAGAACATTCTGTGTATTTCAAGGAAGAAAGGGAAAAGATATCAATTCTTTACAACATCATTAAAAAGCAACAACGTAACTAATAGATTTTTCTTATATTTTGCTGCCTTATGATTTCTAACCCCTACCCCATCTCACTGTGGTATGATCATATTGCTTGACAAAAAGGAATGATGGTAAAATAGCTCCTTCAGAGATCAGTCCCATCTGAGGAACGATATGGTCTTGTCTTGCTTAGCTGTAAGAATCAGGTTTCTCTATCTTAACTTGAAATTATTAACTCCTCCAAACTTCACCTTCCCATATGTACGAATATAAGGCTTATGCTCAGTGATGTCAGGGAAGTTAAAAATGGTTTTGTCTTTTCAGATTTCTGTGCATGTGTGCAAACACACTTGAAGGCAATGGGGCTCTCTTGCTCAGTACTCTGTAAAATCCATTCTCCTGAGGTCTACTGGCTTTGGAGATGTGCTTGCAAACACTTATCCATAATACACATCCAAGTTTGTACTTGTTAACTTAAAGCCGGCATTTCTAAAGAGCGCTGCTTGGGAAAGCTGGCTGCAACCTGGTCTGCAGAAGTACAGTGTTTAGCCAAACTGATCATATAATAGCAGTAGTACAATAAGAAGATGCTTTCCCTGCAGAATTCAGCAGATAAAGAACCTACAGTCATGTGAAGAAAACCAACTATAGTTTTATTAGGATACAATCTAAGGAAAAACTAAGTCAACCTCACCTGATTTACTCGGAAAACTATTAGAACTAAAACCGTTTCTGTCCTAGTGGCTTGCAGAATTGTCAGTGCTGACTTACACATGCACACACACGAAATGTTCAGCGTAGAGACATTAGCCCAGCTGAAAAAAAATGCATTATGCTGGTGACATGTACTTTTTTCCAGTGGCAGCAATGAACAAAGCACTCACAAGTGAATTTCGAAAGGCTGGAAATTTCAGTAAACATCTAAGCCTGCTCAAAAATCAAACGGGCAGTCTAAGAAGATTTCAATTTCTTTCATATGTCTAGCTGCTTCTGACACTAACTGAACAAGAAATTAATTCTCTTTCTGTTTTTCCTCTGAAGTCCAAGAGCACCCCTCTCCTAGAGTATGTGAGGCTGCTAAATAAAATCATCAGATGTTGTAAAGCAACTTAAGTGAATTCCAGAAATGCAGAGAAGTATGTTTGTATGTGAACATGCAAAGGAGCTTAAAGAAAGTAATAACCTTTAACAAACACCCAGAGACTTCTGCCTTGACCACCTGTCCTAGAGAAATTTATTCTCCTGAAACAAGATTTTTTAAAGGCAAAAGATTTTTATTACTGATTTTAATGGGTGCTGTAATTATTCCTTGCTTTCTAAGACTTCATGCTTAAAACACTTACAGGCAAAACTCTTAGTCTTTCACTAAAAAAATTAAAATTTTATCAATGCCGCAAGTTTTTATGCCTTAGATTGTTCATCACCCCATTTTAAAACAAATGCTGAATCCCTCAATTTCCTGCACAACCTCAGTGAAGTGTTTTTTAACCTAACAAAACCCAATACTTCTACAAGTAGCAAAACAGGCACAGGTGTCTTGTGAAGAGAGCTGCCTACCCTATGAACACCTATTTCCCATGGCAGCAGAAGATTAGAGTAACTATGGAAAATAGAAACAAATGAGGAAAAAAAGCAGAGCCCACTATATTCCTTCATTCCAGAGGGCTAACAGTTACAGTGAACAACGGTTTTAGCCAGACCTATAGCTCCCTTTTCTGACTGATATTTTTAGCTGGAGTTGGTAGAGATGAAATTGTGCTGTTCTTATAAGGAAGGATGCTTTTTTCCACTGGCAAAATTTCAAGCTTTGAGTAGGATTATCAGCATTATTTCTTCATCCATACTTTCTGAAACATCAGCCAGCATTACCTTTGCTAAAGGTAGTTTGTCAGTCAAATATTGTGCCCCTTCCTAAACAAGCAGCATATGGAGCAAGTAGAGAGACTGAAAAGCAGAAAGGAACAAAGCAGAAAATGTAGTGTCAACCTCAATAACCATTTCACAGGGCTAAAACAATCATTTTATTTTATTTGCCATTCAACAGCTTAACTTCAAATAGGTGTTTAATTAACTCAGAGTGGCAGTCTAAACGTTTAGCCTGAAGCTGCCTGACAAAGGAAAAAGTGTCTACTGCACTTGCAGATTTAGAGCATCAGGCTCAAGAAGAAACTGTTAATTGCATAACGCAGAGAATTCGTATGACACATACACACAAAAGTGTAAAGATGGAACTCCCACCATAGTAAAGTTTCCCCTATGCCAAAACTTCATGCAAGTCTAAAAAGTCTAAAGAAAAAATGAGGGCACTTATGGGTAAAACCTGTTTTCACAAAATAAAATTCTACTGGATGTGAAGTAACAGATTTATTAAAAAAAAAAAGGAAAGACAAATCTAGAAAAGCATTTTTATAAAAATACAAGCACAATATGTTCAGAGGAGGATGAACAGGATTAAGGATTTTTCAAACTTAATCCAAAACACTATAATATTGGTTTAAGAAAGCATAAGGGCTCACAGTCACCTAACAGAAGCTGGGCATCTTACTATGGAGATGGGAGAAACAGGGAAGGCAACATATATCTTGCCTCCACTACCTGACATCCTATTCAATGGCAGAGGCACAGCTTTAGACAGTCCTCCATCTTCTTTCTTGGGGCCTTAACAAGGGACCAAGCCAAATTATAAGGAAATTATTGCTCTGGCAGCTGATCATTTTGAATATTTGACTTCTTGCCCACCACCCTGCCAAACAGGTATATTCCCAGCATGCAGTGATACATGGTGTCCCTTAAAATTAGATGGCCCTCAAATATTTTCTGTTCAAGTACTTTCAGTGCCTTGGCAATGCAATAATCCTCCTCCCTCTTTAGTTTATTATATCAAAAGATGTCACACTGTGACTGTTTTAATTAGCAAATAAACAAAGTGCCCAGCACCTGCCTTGGCTTCTATTATCATAATAATCCTGTTTTGTTTTTTAATTCTAAAACATCAGCAACTCACCCATAGGTGAGCATGTGTTTATACCGCCCCTGCTATTGCCTTTGTGGTTTCATTATTAGCAAGCCATTAAATGAAAAACAGGAGAAGGGGGAGAGATGGGAAAAGCAGGCCTGAGGCACAGCCATTTGTGCCTGGTAAACTCAACAAGCTGGCCTTAGGTAACCAAAGCCCCGAGACTGGCACGAAAGCAGGGTAAGTACCAGAAACTGAGAAGAAAGCAAGGCAGTGAACAAATCACTGTGAGTTGGAGCAGACCAATCCAGGACAAGAAATACACATGGGCAGGCATCCCACTGGCATTTAGTACAGCCAGAATGGAATACAAACCTAGCAGTAGTCAAGGTGAGGAGAGGGCTCATGCATAGTAACCGGTAAGGGCCTCACATTCTGATTCATTTACGCAGTTTTCACGGAATCGAGGGGTGTTTGAAAAAGGAAGGTATGTGCTGATAGTCTTGACTTTGCTACAATGAATGGATCTAGAAAAACTGAAACACAGCAAATGCTAAAAATGCAAGGAAAATTGTTTTCTTACCTTGAAGAGGGCAGAAACAGAGCCTCACAAACTTTTTACCACTTATTCGCTTACATTTTACTGATGGAGCAGGTCAGGTTTTCTGCATTAAACTCCATTGATGTGATTCAGTGGAGTGGCACCAGCATAAATCTGACTCTGGGACTAAGAGCGTCTTTTCTGCCTGCTTCCCTCCCTCATTCTCCCCCCCAGACACTGCAGTCTGCATTCAATTTCTTTCAGTGAAATGGGAAATTGTATAGAAAAACAGCAAAAATGGAGACAGAAGATAAAAACCTAGAAGGCCTGAATCTTTGATAACTCTGCACTTCAGTTCACATTTTGTATTGAGGCCCAATGGGAGACGCCTGACAATCTGGGTTCTGTTCCTGGTTCTGGCAATGAGCTACAGCCTAACAATGTGCAAGCTGCTTCCCCTCTGTCCTCAATTCCCCTGGTCTGAAAAACAGGATGCTTTAAAAAGAAAGAAAGAAAAAAAAAAAAAAAGAAAGAAAAATATTCCAAGATCCAGTGATGACGGTGCTACATAAGATCTGGATCATACACAAATATTGGTGCAAATAGACTGTGAAATGCAAGTAAAACGCGGTGATTTAATGTTATTTTGTAGAGTTATTAGTAAGCACGAGGGATGAAAAGGCAGAGAAGGATCACACCTGGCAGTTATGAAATAAGGGATGATGCTTCCAGAGCAAAGTTTCCATGTACAGGGAGTAACATTTGAATTTCGAGTCAAATGTGTATTTTGACATCTCTTTCTACTTTTTAATAGGCTGTAGCAACAATTTATCATAGTTCCTCTAGGAGGTGTAAAACAAAAATAGCCAAGCATTGTGGGAAATCTACATTGCCAAAGCTTCTGAAATAATCTGAGTGAAGACAAATCACAAGTTCAAGAAAGCGTCCTTCATGTAAGTATTTCAGTTTCCTTCTGAAGCAGTAAGAACCTTAGAGATAAGGACCAAACTTTCTACCCTAATCTTTATTTCTAAAAAAAAGGGATTGGGCAAATAGGCTCAACATCTTAAGGCCCACTTTTCCCAGGGACTGGATAGAATTAGATCTGAGTAGGTTTATCTCAATCGAACTAGGATAGTTTCTATTAAAAAAAAATAAAACCCCATATTTTAACCAGCAAAGTTTAATCCCTTCTTTTCCTGTGAAAACTCAGATAAGTTTGATTTTGCGCCTCTTGCTGTCTCCATACTCCAGGTATTATGTCATTGCACATTAGACTGTGTCAACACACCGTGACTTCGTTCCCGCTAATGCAAAACCTCAGAAAACATGGAGCCAGGAGATAATTTCAGAGTGCTTTTTTTTTCTCTGTTTAATGTAACTCGGTATTTATCCTTCCATATTTCTGACATTTTCATTGAGTGATAGTTCCAAAATGAAGAAAATCAGTCTTTTGCATGCAAAGCCGTCTTAAAGCAATAGTGAGTAGCAATCTTCCTGGGCAGGTGAGCTTCACACATGTCTCAGGAAGCATCTCTCTCTTGTGAAATCCAGGAACAGCAATGACAGGCTTCCAAGGAAACCTCCTCAAGTCCCCCTTTGGTGGAAAGAAGGCTTAACCTCCCACAAAAGGGCACCTCCTGAAGGAATGAGGAGATGACGTCTCAAAAAAAACCTGTGTGTGAGGCTCTTAGAAAGTGTGCCCACACTCTAACTGTGAGCGAAGCTTGCATGCCTGAACTTAAGAAATGGCTGCTTCCAGAACAGTCTGGTTTTTCAAAACAATCTTTTTTTTGTATTTAAGTATTAAAAAAGTTGCTCAGGTTCCTTAAAAATGAAGAAAATTAATACAGAGAAAGAGCCATGTGGAACTTGATAAAATTGTAACATCACGTTAGTCTCATCTGCATCTTGGTCATTTATTTCAGCTCAAAGTGTCTCTAAATGCTCATGTTCAGATTTTGTACAAGAGGAGGGGATGTAAGGCTCCTGCAATTAATGTGTTATGGCAAAATCAAGTAAAACTTCACGGGGTTTGAGTCAAATAATGTAATCATCGATGTTTATTGCACTAGGTAACGAAACACCACCAAAACCAGACAACATATTTCACAAGAAAGAAACCATTTAGGAAATAGTATTATATAGCATTATTAAAGTCCCATCTTCCACTGTTAACTACTGCATGCTAAAGCATGTCAGCCCAGGAGGCTTAATGTTTCTATATTAAACACCCTTCAAACACACTTTCTGACAGTTATCTTCATATTTTCCACAGATGCTGCCACTGCCTCTGCCACAGAGTGAAGCACTGAAATAGATCCAACGCTAGTGTCACATCCACGCTGTGCTGGTACCCCTGCCACTGTAACTGCAGCCAGAAAACTGCAGGAGGAAAAACATGCTTTGTGTAGCGGGCATCTGATGGCACTGTAGATAACATTTTGGAAGCTTGAACCATTGATCAAAGCAACAGAAAGTCACCAGCAGAAGGTTCTGCCTCAGACTGAAAGCAAGAATCCATCTATGTTCATTCCCTAGATATGCACTATCTCCTGAACACTGAAATGCTGTAAGTTATTCGCCTTCTGCAGATTCACAGGGCAGACTGTACAGATGTAACATTCTCTAGAGGTTTTGCTTACCCTGTAAATCATTATGCCTATATTCTTAATTGTTTGGCACAGCTCCCAGGACATCCATTACATCTCCAGTGACTAACAGAGATTTGTATCTGTTCACCCCTGGGGCTTCCAACCAATAACTGTCTGGGCATAAAGAGAAGGGCATGAAAATAATGCATTATAGGTCAGCAATATTCTGTCAGGACACCTGAACAATATGAGCAAATGAGCCAGACAAAAACATTGTATGAGCCTCTTGCCCCTCTTTGGTTTCTTCTCCTCTGGCTTAACCCCCACAGAGTCAGTCACTACGATTGTACTGGAGTGTAGAAGTCCTATTCTAAACAAAAACTTGGAAGAATATTAAATGTACATTAGAGAAGGTGGCATCAGGTACTGATTTATGTGTACATTCTGCCTACTACACACCTAAGCTCCTGTCACAACTTCCAGACCTCCCCAAAGTATTCCCACAACTAAGCCACAAAACCAGATTAATAGCAGTGGCTCCTACTCCACAGCAGGTGAGGTTGTGTGAAAGAAAAAAGCAAGGCAGGTAGAAAAGTATCTGTGGTACCTATAACCCACTAGAGCAAGACCTGCTTCAGTAGATGCAGAGAAAGTGCTGAGTCTCTAACCCATGGCTCCCGCTGAGAAACTCTGAGGAAGCTTCTCTGAGGCGAGATGATGGTATTTGTACAGGCAATAATAGGAAACACCGGGAAAAAAGCGAGCTCTTTTTGCAGAAACAGTTTGCCCTTTTTAAACCATTCCCATGGCTGCACCCAGGCTCTGAGGGGAGTACAGTATTGGGAAGGTAAAAAGGAATCAGTTCTGTGGAGGCAAACAGGAGAAAAGGCAAACACACCCAAACCAAAAGAGAGCCAGAGAAGCAATGAGGGCAGAGGGATGGAGGGCATTTGTGCAAATACAGATTTCATGTGCAATTCATTTAAAGGCAGTGGCATTTTTATCACAAAGAAGAGTTTAATCAAAGTCTCAAGAGATCTGCCATAAAGGAAGCCCTTGCCTTGCTGCCTGGGCTGTCTGAAAGAAACACCTGTTACGCACAACAAAAAAAGACAAAACAAACAATAGGTATAGAAAGGAGGCCATGGTTCAAACAATGGGAATTGGAGAAGCACAGTTTTCTCTAAATGAAGGACTAGAATCCTATCAAATGAACAGCTGGGAAAAGCATAATTCTTTATATTTGCAGGGAAGTTGCACAGATTATATGATGGCAACAAATACAATACATGTATCTGAGCTCTGCTTCCTAGGCATCAGAAAGGACAGGAACCTCCTAAGATATCTCTGAGAGGAAGAATAAACTTGCTTGAGCCCAGCTCCAGGAAAAAAGATAGCCAGCTTTCAAAGGAACACAATGGACAATTTTCCTCCCATGGGATCTTTGCAAGAGTTTCTGCTAAGAGGATACTGAGCTCAAAAAACTTTCTCAAAAGGTGCAGAAAGCAAACTTGTGATTCACACAAATCCACCCAAGTATGCGAAGGGGATGTGAAGAATACTCAAAATTGATGTTTTGTTTTAAGTAAGAAATGCAAATATTCTAACACAGAATACAGAATTCTATGTCAGTATATTGATTACAATTCCAGTTTCTTTATTCTGATTGTAGCAAAAAGACAGGAATTCTGAACTGTGCACTAAGAAATAATGCAAGGGAAGGAGACTTAAAAAACACCCTGAAACTCATGACACAGCTAAAGTTCTTGAAAAATATAATTTCAAGTCTGCTTTTCCTTTCAAATAAAAAGTAAATTCAAGAAATTGAGCGTAATTCTAATTTTGGTCACTAGAATATATCAGCTCTCCAAAACTTTGCTTACTAATACAATGATAAAGAAATTCCTGGATTTACTGTGTATCTGGTGAGCTATCCTACCCAGGGAAACCTCCTGCTGCCAGAAATGGGTTCTATGGAAAAATGGAAGCAACGTTTATAGGGGTGTCTACAAGCCATAGAGACATTCAGAGAATCACAGAAGGGGAAAATAAGAAGTCTCAAAGTTTTATTTCCTGAATTTTTTCTAATTTGAAGCAATTGGAGTCCAGTTCTGCTTATATTGCATCTTATTTTACATGCATCAGTCTGACTGTGTCACTGGGAAATACTGTGATCATCAATGCCTTGCTCTAAATTAAGGGTTCTCCTTATTTGCCACATTCTCAGATGAAGAGGAATTGCCAGCACGGCTGAAGAATTCATAAAGCCCTGAAAAATTCACAACTAAGATCAGTTGCAATTTGGTAAGTATTCATAACATGTGGCCCCCACTTGGAAAAACATCCTTCCTTCCTCCTAAATTCCTTTAGAGGCATTAAAAATCTATGTTCAGAAAAGTAAAGTAGTCATGTTTGCAATTGGTATCTAAAATGGGGCATTTCAAATGCATGCACAAAAATGCGTATAAGGCAGCTTACTTCAGTGTATAAGGTGAGAATGTAATCAATTAGCTGTTTCATAGATGCTTACTTATTCCTGGACTACAAATTTGAACTCCAGCATTAAAGAAATTGGAAATCATGCTTAATTTAGATGTATGTGATGCTTAGAGATGTTACTAACTTAAAACTTATTACATATGGTACATGAAAAAGCCCCTCTTGCTGATTCACAGCAGCTCAGAAATGCTTAAATGGCAGACAAGATTCTACACACAGTTTGCAAGATAGGAAAACATATTCTTACCATGGAGAGCTTTAAAGGGACAAATGCTACAACAGGTTTCCATCAAATACCGTACCATCAGCCTCAGGGATTTTTTTGATAAAGCACAAAGAATGTGGTAATTTAGGAGGAAAGAATTGATTAGTGGCACAAACTGATCTGGTGCCAACCCCACTGAGGGAGAATGGGAGGAGCAAATGGAGGGTGCTGAAAAAAAGGAGTCAAACTCCATTTTCAACACAACCAGCCCAAACTCAACAAAAGCACTCAAGCACTCAATCTACCTTTCCAAAGAGGACGGCAATAGGAAAAAAAGTCTTCTCTATTTTGATGGAGACCAAAATTAAAAGAAATAACAACCCCAAAACCGGAGGAAGAAAGGAAATGTGACACGGAAAAAGAGGGGACTTCATAGTACAGGCTCTTGTCCACCACAGCCAGGGAGTTGCTCTGTCCTGCTAGCCCAGGAGAACACAGCACTTCTCCTGTAACTCAAGTGCCATTTGGCATTTCTCCCACGCTGACATTTCAGGGTTCAAACTGACCTGGCGATATACTGTAAGTGGCTGGTATATCAGCATTCTGTGATTTTACAGCCATCATAACCACACAGAAAACCAGTTACAATAATGCTACATTGGATGAAAAGTCAAGGAATCAAACACTAGGGAATGTCAGAATTAATTTTAATTTTCCCACTTGTGAGTACAGTTTCCAATTATATTATCATGTAATTCTGGAATGCCATTTTTTTAATTCAACATGTATGACAGAGATAAATGAGAATAAAATAAAGATATCTATTTCACTTAATTCTGGCACTTGTAACTTTCAAATGCCTTACTTTGTTACCTAAATGATGTATTTCTTTGCACAGAATGTTCACAGCACACAAGAATATAGAAGTATCTTGATAATTTCTGTCCAAATCCATTTTAAATTGATATTTTTTTGAAAGTATCCAAGTTCCAACTTTGGAATAACTTGCTGAACACTATCATTATCATCTTTTAAAAAAGTCATATCTGATAAAAAATATTTTGTAACACACACATTGTAAAATTAGTTCACTCACTGTACCAAATATGTATGAACTCCAGGTATTGTGAATTAAATTTGTCTCATTTCACTATTATTACTTTTCATTTAAGTCTTAATTTTATAACTTTATTATGCTTATCTTGGAACTTAAATTCTTTGTTTAACTTCTAAATACAAGAAACTCTGACATATACCTCCAAGTCTCTTCAAAGCATATTTTAAATAAATTTGAATAAAGATGTGAAATGGTTCCTTAAAATTATTTAACCGTTACAAATTTTCTTCAACTTTCATATGTGAAAAGTGAAATTAAAAGGAGACTATACACAAGATACAAAATAAAGACAGCTGACACGATATCCATAACCCTCCAGGTAATCTTTGTTCAACCAAAACTTTCACAAGACAACTGTACCTTTCCCTCTCTTTCTCCAAAATTTTAAGCTGCAGTCACTCACGTCGTCTCTCCAATCACAACCCTTCAAGGAACTACGAAACGTTTCATTTACTCTTCTTACAAACACCAAGCACAACCAGCTGCCTTTCACTTTATTTTGCACATTGCAATTCAGTAGCAGATATGTGACAGAAAGTGGACAACTAAAACAAAACTGTTCCCCTTGGCATCTTGCACCAGTGAGCTCATCTTGTCTCTTAAGCCAGGCAGGGTAAGGCATCATCAGCTTTTGGACACCAGATACCTAAAGAAAATCCAAGGTGGTGAAGACAATGGTGTTGATTCAGTAGGTGGAACCACACTCTTCCCTCTGAATCATTTGAAACCATTATCCCAGGAGAGAGTTTGACGTGTTCTGTTTTGAATGAGCCATCAAAACACAGTTGTGACTACTTAACACGGCAAATGGTGAATCAGAAAAGCAAGTCATTGGCAGTAGGAACTAAATGATCCTCAAATCTCTCCCTCCTGACACAGGTATGGATGCTGGTGGCAACCTTAGAATGCCAAACATAATCTGTATCTCAAATATAGCCATTTTGGCTAGAAAAGCAGCCATTTTAGGTAGAATCAGCTGGACAGAATGAGATGCCCAGTGCTTAGAATCATAACAAGAGATAATGGTCCTTATACATCAATACTCCCAGTAAGAGTTGCAAACCTGACAGCAGTTTTTTTGTTCGAGTAGTGCTAATGGATGCAGATCAACACCATGTATGTTCTATCCAAATTCCAGTTTGGGATACTACACACTACTTGCTTGTGTCTCCCTAACCTCCCATTAGAGATTCCCATCCCATCTCAGCTCCAAGTACCTGTGCTTGTATGTCCTGCTAAGGCAGGGGGAAACATCACCACCTCCAGTGGACCAGTCCAACCCTACACTGGTTGACACCACTGTCATTACAGTCAGGACAAGAAAATGTACCCTCGTACTCTCGCAGGTCAGAATCTCCTAATATACGTATCACTAAACAGTAACATTAACAAACATTTACCAAAAAAATTACATCCTCTATTCATGCTATGCATCACTACAAAACACAGTAACTCCTAAAGAAACCTTAAGAACCATTTTCTGAGTAAAAGCCATGCAATCCCAAGCATATTCCATAATACTGAAGAGGAAATAAATGAGATCTGATTTTAGCCTAGACTTTCATTCTCTTTGGGATCCTTCAGGATGTCCTGTGCCACATAAACTAAATATTATTTGGCCAACAGGGTCAAAACCCACCACTTTAGAGAAAGCACCAGAATCATATGCAGGTGTGAATTTTAAAAATTTGTTTTGTTTTGGGGGTGAGACCCTACAATAAATGCTCTCCAATTACGCAGCCATCTGAGTCATTTTGCAACTGGTGACCCTTATAATGATGTTCTTGTTTTCAGAGCCAATGTGATGCCACACAGCGATTTTTCTGTTAAATTGAATTTTTGCCTCTAGACAGATAGATAGATATAAAGTTTATTTTGAAATGTCTCCTAGTGCTTCTGAGCCTGACTGATGTGAGATGTTATTTTGAACATGCCAAAGCATCTGAACGGCTCCAGTCCTTTCTTTTCAGCGTGCATTCCTTGATAAGTGGCAAAGCTTCCCACTTATCAGTCACTCAAAGTGACTGTGGCTGTCAGTTGTGTACAAAGCGCAATCAGTTTGGAAGAAGAGACACCAGCATTTTTCTTCTCAGTTTGAAGCAAACACGTTTTGACTGCTAGTCATTCAATTTTAAAGCATCTTCAATTAGGGGCGGATGAAGATATAAAGAAAACACATCCTAAACACCTCTGCCAGCCAGCAGTAAAAAATTTATTGTTATCTTCTGCTCTACCTTACTGCAGAGGCAGCAGTAGCAGCCTTTTTTGGCTGTACAACAGAAGTGCTCAGGATTGCACACACTCCACACAGACAAGATCAGGGCCATAAAAAGTTCATGCTCAACTTCTCTTACACGTGATACCTTCTGCTCCTGGGCCTCTGCCGCCTGCTGTGCAAGTACCTGCATGGGTACACCAACATGCACAGAGCTCACATGGCACCCCATGCCACCCATTCTGAAAACAAACATTCACAAAATGACATATGCTACTCTACAGCCAATAAAATGCCAAACAAAATCATTAATAAGGCCGTGGAAATACAGACAAGGAGGGGAAAGGGAGGGCTGGCAGAAAGGAGAAGTTGCTGTGAGAAAGGGTGGGGCAGTTGCATAAGAAAGGTTACTCAGAATGAGGCAGCTGAAAGTGAAAGAAAATGGTCAAAGTTGATGGGTGAGAGATGCAGAAATTGGAGAGGGTATATGAGAACAAAAAGAAAGACAGGGCCCTGAAATGCCTGCTGAGGAGAGAGAGACCAAGAGGAGGCCTTGGAGCACGATGCTGCCAGCTGCAATGACTGGATTTGACCGCCGGCCTTTTTCTTACAGTCTTAGCTGCTGGATTATTTTGGGTATTTCAGTGTTCTGGTTTTGAATAAAAAAAGTTTCTGGCCTTCCCTTGTGATTGTGTGAGAGAACTGGAAAATGGGAACACTGAAAGCTCAGTAACAGAAAGTAAATTAAGAAAAGATGCTAAAACGGCAAGAAAAAAGTCATGAAGTTCAAAACAGTGTTATAATTTGAGAACATTTGGACCAGTAACACTGGAGAAAGCCAGTGCTATTGCAATCAAGTAGCTCAGTATAGGCAAAAAAGCTGATTTACCTCAATCAAACATGCCCTTGCATTTTCAATAAATTCAAGCTCACAGAATCACAGAACATTCTAAGTTTGAAGGGACCTACAAGCATTCAACTCTTCAGGGAATGGCCCATATGGGGATCAAACCCCCAACCTCGGCAATGTTAGCACCACGCTCTGACCAACTGAGCTCACACAAGTTTTAAGCAGATACTCCTGCTTTGCATGGGCACAACTACACCAGTCAGGAAATTTGGATTGTGTAAGGGTATATAAAAGGCCTGAGACCAAACCACCTATAGAAACTTGATAGAAGGGCTATCTTTGGAGTTAAAACTGTGGTACCTTGGTGCAAAATGATACTCTTCTCTGAAAGAAGTACAGATAAAGACCTCAACAATCTTTTACATAACTTTCCTGGTAATGGAAGAAAATGAAGGCCCACAGGTTACTCAGAAGTCCAGTCTAACTCAAATGTTACTTGCTGAAGTTGAGGGGACAGAAAGCAATTAGCTCATTCTGACTCTGATTTTTCTTTTTACTCCTTCCTTTCCCTATTTCCTCCCTCAGACTTTTATTTTGGTTTTTTTTGTTTGTTTGTTTGTTTTTGGTTTTGTCTATGCATGTGTGTGGTTTTGAATAACTTCTTTCCCAGGGAATTTTTCCTGCTCAAGGGACAGGCGAGTTGTTCTGATAACTGATAGGGCATCAGCTGCAGAGCTTTGTGAGGAACAATTGTTTTGCCTCTTTGCTGGCAACCTCAGTGGTTTGGGAAGAGGTTGTAAAGTCATGGGAAAGGCTGTATGTAGTGTGATTCCTTTTTGGGTCTCACTGAATCCAGTATGCCTGTGTTTATAAGTTGCAAGAAAACAGCTGCTCCTGACACATGATGAATTTGGACAAAATGTCCCCATATCCACAAGACTGCTCAGTTTGACTGTGCAGTCATAGCTTGTCATATCCACACCGGCAAAACAAAACAAAAGAAAAAACAAACCATTTCAGTGGACAGAGCCTGTTCCAAAAACATTTTGCAGAGTAAGGAGGAAGATACTTTCTCACAGTTTCCTACTGAAGAAAGGTCTCATTAAACTCCCACTAATATGAACAAGAGCCTTTTCTCCATGTTCAGTGGGAGTTGGATCAGGCCCTCACTTCAACAGCTTTACTGTCTTACCAAGGAAACCTTTTGTCCTCACCTCTCTCTGATATGCAAAGAGGACTCTAATTATGGAAAAACTAATACTGTTCTGCCTTGCAAAGGGCTTGCAAAGGGGTCATAGCACCACAAAGCACTGCTCTGCTGTCACTGACTTCTCAGAACAGCAGAATTCCCAGGGAAAATGGGAATCCAGAAGCAACAGGCATTATTAAATCTGCAACCAAGCCCTTCTGTAGCAGTTGCTCATTTTGTGTCTCCAGTGAAGGACTCATTATCTCCAGCCCTTTAAAGCCTCTAGAGAACTCTGGTTACAGACGTGAGAAGTTGGGAACCAGGAAAGAAATGGCCCAAGACCTTGTGGCTGCACTGAGGAGACACTGACAGGGCAAAGATTAAGAGTAAGGATCTCTACCCTCCTCAGTATAAGCACAAAGTTCTCCGAGTATTTAGCTCACATAATGGCCTACCGGAGTTTGTTTTCCAGCAGGAGACACAAAATGAAAGGATAAGCCATTCTGGAAGTATAATTCAAGAGTGCAAACTTGTTGGGGCAGGGAAAAAATCTTCACATTTCTTTTTGTACAATCAATTAATCTGTGTTAATTGATTGTAGAGAGAGAAACGGGTACCTTCTACAACAAAACAAAAAGAACATGAACAGGCCTAGATATCACGCAGCCAGCTCTGATAACAGATGATTGCTCACCTGAGGAGTTCAAAACAAACAACAAATCTAAACAACAAAAATTATTGCCATAACTGTGTGGGTAAATTATGGTATCTAAAGCACTCTGGAAGCAGGTCTCTACTACTGTTTTGGAAGACTGGAATCAATCCAGAATCTCTTGCTGCTTGGAAAGTTTTGACAATAACAACAGTGTCATTTCAAAACTTTGCATGTTAAGCTTAAGAAATATTTTGCTGAACTTCTGTGTAACTCAGAAACCAAATACTTCTTTCCTCCCCAAAATACAGCTACATTTTGAAAAACAGATCTGGCTGAAAAATGGACTAACCATCCTACAGGAAATTCTAAGTTGAAGATTTTATTACATTCCAAATTGGAACAACATCTTAAACCTCAGAAGGTAATGAGAATGGGAATATTCTGATTTGAGGACATACTAGCGCAGCCAGGCCTCTCCAGATACCAACACAACTCATGGAGAAAGGGACCCAGCCAGCTGACAGTGGGTGGGAGGATGGAAACCTGGATTCAGACTCATAAAGGAAAGCCGTCTTTGGAGCTGGGAGGACATGCAGGGCAGCTGAGTGATTTAGGAAAGCCAGAAAGTTTGCAGCCCCAAGGCTCACGACGCCCGGAGGGCTGTGGTACCCACACTCCCTTCCAGACAAGCTGCTGGAAGGGTCTGCAAAGCTTGAGGCCATTGAGGCCACAGCAGACTTTCCACCTAGGAGCTGGCAGGTGTGATACTGTAAGGGTTAATTCAATTTTTACTGTGCCTGTGAAGTTTTTAGCAAAGAAACAAGGCATGCAGAAGCTGCTTTCAGCAAGGACAGCTGGGAAATAAGAAGAAGACATCTGGCCCAAGAATGCAGTGATAGACAAAACAAAGGACTGAATCTCTGGGAACTTGGGGTGGGATTTACGGTAATGGGGTAAATTGTACTATGCATGGAGAGACTGTATATAAGTAGCCCTCTTGCAGAATCATATGCCCACGTTAGGTTAGAATCTCCTGTGTGCACCTTCAGGCCTGAATAAAATGATTCCCTCTTTAATACAACTTTAGTGTTGGAGAGATTAATTCTGTTATTTCAGGCACTTGATAACAGGTGGAGTGGGCCAGAGACACTCCTTCCAGCTTTGCATCAGAATTTAGTTGGGATCCCCTCATTCTTAGAGGTCCAAACTTTCTTACATAAAAGGGTCCTATCAAAATAGGACCCTCTAGCTCTGAAGGAAAATGAAAACCCTCTACTAAAACACACAGAGTCATCAAATGGTTGCAGTCTGGCAGGAATGGCTCTCGAGTTTCAGAAAGCACTTGGTTCTCGGGCTAAGTATGTCACTCAGAAAAGAACACAAGTTAGTAACCAAGTACTGACAGTGTTAAACTAAAAAAGTCAAACAAAACTATGGCCTAAATGTTAGAAACACTGTAAAGCAGCATTGTTGCTTCCTGCTGCTTTGAGATCTTAGTTTTACATTATTGGCAACCTGAAGTGTTCCAAGATCTTGAGCTGGGCTCTCCAAAAAAAAATTTTACTAAAAATCAGAACAGATTAGAAAACAGCATTTGGCCTCCGTTTTGTTTGCCTTCTAATTTTGGAACTTGTAGTGCTCATGGTTTCAGATTTTGCCTGGAAATATGAGAGCTGGAAGTTTACATTTTGGAGAAATGAAAGCTGGCATTTTTGTCATCACATGACTCCAAGAGCTGGGGCTTGAGGGAAAAACATAAAACATTGTCAGGTTTTCTACAAAATTGTGAGATTAACAGTATCAGTTTTATCACAATTTAGGCTGCAAGGTTGACCTATTTTATCAACAGTGCCCTACTGAATATGAATTGCTTTATGAATTTTAACAACCACATTTCATTTTAAATATAGTTCAATTAAAGTGACATTCATCACTGAGCTTCAAAGCAAACCCTTCCATCATCATCCTGGGCTAGACTTTTTCTCTGAGCGAGTGAACTGCATGACTCCTCCAAACTTTGTGTTTCAGAGACACCCTTTGAAGGAGGACACCACCGGGGTGTACTGGGGGACTAGCTCAGCATCATGAGCATCTTCCAACTTTCTTCCACTCTCTGCCCACCTGACGTGACAGCTACAGAGCCCGCGACTTCCCCAGGCTCTAGAGTAAGGGCACCAGGAAGCAGATTATGGCCCCACAAAAGATAAGAAGGTAACCAGGAGAGTTCCCTTGAGGCCCTGAAGGACAAAAACCAAACTGAATCCAAGAACTTGCTGAGGTGTACTTGGTGTCAGCCTGTTCTACAGCTGCAAATCACTACCATTCTAAAATACAGTCTGAAATCTTTGGGGTTGTTGATGCACAAGAGCTGACAAAACTCACATTCCAGTTCCATTTCTGGTAAAACAGCAAGACTAAGGGGTGCAGGGGGGAAGACCACAAATACTCAGCAGGCAGAAGCTGTTCCAGGGAAAACCTTACACACAAAGATTAGGCAGAACAGAAAGCAGTGTGCATGGGAGGATGCGTTCCAAAGTGGCATAAAATCAGATGGGGGAGGTTTGGTTAATTATTCAGACAAACTCAAACCTCTTCACAAATTAGGTCTAGAACATCCTGAAAAGTAGAAAAAATTTATAAACATTTGCCAAAATACAAAATCCCATCTAGATCACATTTTAGCATTTTGAGGTTGTACAGATTCTCAAATTTAATCTAATCTGCAACTTTTCTCCAGTTTACTTAACTCTCTATACAAACTCCTTGCCTTCTGCTTTAGTGACACCTCTTTCCAATTAATTCAGAAGAGATGGACTTGGAAAAGACATAATGTCAATTAGAGACTCATATGCCAGGTACATTTTTCTAAGCTCAAGGAATTAAAGCATCTTTCTCCAGCATCAGAGAAGTGCTAGTTTAATTGAGCTGTAGTTACACTGAGCATTTGCAGTCTTCTAAGGAGGAGAGAGACGTTCCAGTCTCTCTGTGGTTACGTATTGTGTATCAGTGATTGTGTGATGGGGTAAGGAAAGACAGAACAGTTTCCAAGTTAGTGCACTTAGAGAAAGGGCTCATAAATCATGGGGTCAGCCAGGTTATGCTTTTTTTAACCTTAGGGTATTATGCTTTCAATAAAATATTTCAATAGCTTTTTTTTCTGTGTAATAATTTATCTGGAATTACGGCAACTCTTACAAGCTTAGAAAAAAACTGGTTCAAGTAAAACGATTCCTTTGTCACAAGCTGTGTTGTGTTCATAACTGCAGCATAATCATTCAACTGCATGTAAGTCAAATAGTTATCCAGACTTTGTAGGAATATTTCCCTGTCAATAAATCTAATGCTATTTAAAATCTTCAGGCCAGTGTGACAGAAGCCTGTTTGATTAATTATGGCAAAGTCAGAAAAGGTGAACTCACAGCTACATTCCTGTCACAGTTTTGTTCCACCTACCATAACCCATAAGCTGACTGTAAACTCACTGACCATTTTAAACACAGGCATGTTATGGTGAGTTCATTGTCTTCATTTATATACAAAGGATGATTTCTTTAAAAATTGTTTCTTCTCTGACAGTCAACTAATTGAGGGGAAATGTTTTGCTTTGTATTCACTCTCAATAAGGGTTTTTTATGTGTTTTTCCCTTCACAGTTATGGGCTTCAACCAGGGTTCATGAGACTTCAGGATAATACAGGCATGGAACCGTCCAGATTGTCTGTGCAGTATAACCACTCTGTGGGAATGAGACAACAGCACTGTCTCTCTGCCTGTTCAATTCTTGACCTTTCTTGTCTGACCATCCAAAAGGAGGGTGCCACAAAACTGATGGGGTTTGTGTGAAGTGGGCCCTGGAGGTGAAATTCTGACCTCGGCAGGGTCAATATTTCATCTGAAATCCCTTGAGACAGACCTCCAAATAATTTCTAAGGATTGCAGCTTCTATCAGATGGTAGTTGGCTCACTTTCATTTACTACTGACTTAGGTCAAACTTGGACCAAGGATCAAGAGATGAAAGGCTCTATAACTCATTATCAATAACCAGGGTTTTCTTCACTACCCTAAAAACAACATACTTCATTCTTATCTACAAGGCGTCAAAACTTAAAAGGGTTGGGGTCAAATTATGTTACTTCAATTTATTTTTATTCACTGCTTATAAAACAACTTCCTCTCTCGCTGCCATAGCTAAATACTAAAAATATAAATATTTTCCTTGCTATTGTACAGGTTCTGCTATTGTTTTTCTTTTAAAGTCTTATTAAAGATGCAGCAATAAAGAAAATTCCCTCCCACACACAAATTAAAGATGTACAGAGGTCAAGGCCAAACCAAGCCTTACCAGTCTCAAAATTATTTTCAGCAAAGCACATCTTGTATAGAAGCTGCCTTATAACAGAGGGGTGGACCTTCCCAGGAGTTTTTCATAAATACGCAAGTCCTGATAAAGACAGAATGTCCTCTGAAATGATAGAGCCAAATTTTCTTCTAGTGTGAAGCCATACAGCTCCTCTGATTTGGCTGGAATTAAGTTTTCTTAAATGGGTTACAATTGTGATTGATAGTTTTAGGCAACTCACTCTGAAATATTGAAGAGAAGCTTTGGAAGGAGAAGCCTGTTGCTACTGAACAAACAGAACACAATCTACAGCAACTTGCAATGCTCTGTACAAAACTGCATAATTAAACAACCAGAGATTTTACCCTGATCCTAGATATCTGTAAGAAGTCAAACCTCTCCTTTGTTATTCTGTGAAAACCTTCACAGGCAAACTGATTTGCATTGTTCCCAAAACAGGGATACGCACGTGGAAGAAAAGTAATGAAATACAGTCAATGGCATGAAAAGAAACTTCTGAATACATTAATGAAGAAAGAGGCTAAATAAAGTTTACTGGTTTTGGTTTAACAATTTTAACTACTACTGGGAATAAACCTGTAGATACCTGGAACTTACACAGTTGCTCTCTAGAATCTAACCAACCTTTTGACTAGTTTCTCACTCAGATAATACATCACCACAAATAAAAATTTCCAGACTTCCAATATCTCAGGCAGAGGGAAGAAGGTACACTTGATTATCAATCACTGAAGAGAACTGCTTCAGCAAAACCTCAAAAACAGAGCTGTAGAACATCAATTCCAAACAAACTCTTTCTGGCAATGCTTTTGTCACTCCTGAGGAAAGAGGATTTGGTCCTGCAAACGTTTGCTTGCATGACCAGCTCCTCTAACACCTTCTTCCTGATCCTATAGGAATCATATTAATCATATAAGGCCTTCCAGAAACTGACCTTTTTTCTAAATGACGGGTAAAATCCTTAAGTGTTTCTATAAACAAGATGCCAGCCAACTGCAAAGATTCTTAAAGAAACTATGGCAATAATGGCTGAGGGAAAGGGTGGGGAAAAGGAAAGGAAGAAAGAGAGATAACAGGGGCATGGGAGGAGATGTGTCTCTGACCTGGATCTGTTGCTGAAGAAGGTTAATTTTGTGTTGCTGCTGCAGAAGCTGCTGCTGTTGTCTCGCAATCTGTGGAGAAATTGCACAGAAGAAACATGAGATACGGATCACCATCCCCAGAGTCCATCCATAGGAATCTTCCACCCTGCTTAGTTCTTTAAACCTCTCCACTGAGCTAAGAAACCTTCAAGTGCAGGTGGCAGCAGCCTGGACTGTTGCTGAAGCAAGGGGCACATGTTCAGGAACAATTAATTGCTAGTGCTAATGGGAAAGGGAATGTTATGGAAAATGTTGTGCTGGATATGAAGACAAGGACCTACGCAAAAATTTTACTGCAATGGTATGGACGCTGAAAGGCCTTTAGCAGAGAAATCCTTCAGTAAAATGCTACTGTGAGAACTCTACTTTTCTCACAGAAACTATGGAAAACACTGATAAGGTTTTTGTAAACTAAACTTTCTGTCTTGCACCTGCAACTTGTTTTTCAGAGTTTGTTATGAAGTTAACCAGAAAAATATTTTTGAATAGGTGTTGTGAGTCTTAGCCAATTGGCATGAGAGGTGGATAGTTACTGACTAATGATCTTATGCCATCTTGGCGAACTAAGGTTTTTAAACCTGTCAGAAATTCATTAATCGACTGCAGAAATTAATTAATAAATGGCATCACATCTTATGGCCTCCTATGGCTCATTCATGATTCTCGGAATGGATTTAATGTAATTATTGCTCTCGGACCACAGAACTCGGCGACACAATGGCACTGCTAAAATTCCTCAGGGGGGAGAACAATACTAGCAGAGAAACTGGAAAATAGTGGAGGAAGACAGAAAAGGCAAAAAAGTAGGATGGCCAGAAATACTCTTCTGTTTGGCACCACCTGCTCAAAAATTAAAAAAAAAAGGCAATCTGACACCATGGAGGACGGTTCTTAGCATACTTCTTTTAATGCAGAAACAGGCAAAAAGAGACTGGAACTGAGTTTGGAAAAATCACTGGCTCTTCAATATGTGTATCAACTGCAAGAAACTAAGGGCACAGGGCAAGGCTACACGGCTCAACATTGAAACCGGTTTATGGAAGTGGATGGAGTCATTCTTAAGTCTCCTCTCAAAGCCAAGTGCAATTTTCCATAAGGAATTCCATTCTCCTTCTCCACTAAATGATTGTGAATCCTACTGTAGACACATTTTATGGACAGTGAAGGAAAAAACAGACATTAACAGAATGGAATTAATAGCTCTAAAGGCTGGAGGGAGATAAACCATTCTTGAACTTAAAAAGAAAATTCGAAAAACTTTCATTTAAGTAATCATAAAAGCTCTGCTCTCATGAACAGCCAGTGCAGCAGTACAAACATTAGAAGGAGCTCTGCTCTTCCCCTCTGTTATGTGTACACTTCTCAGGGTCAGTTGGTAACTTACACATACTTACCGGGAGAAATTTTGTGCATTCTTCCCCTTAGGTATTTTCTTTTCGTTCTATTATTATTAGACTATTTGCTTAAGAAACACTCACTCATAGTTAGCTCCACATCTAACAGATCAAATAAATGTTTTCTTTCTGGAGCCTTTCTTTAAGAAAGAAAAATAATTTTTATCACTATATTTTTTTCAGAGTTTAGATATTTTAATTTCTGCATAATACAGAAGTATACACAATTTCTTCAATTAAAAGAAATCCTAGTTATCCTAATTTTTCACTTCCTTTTTCCTTTGTCTTCATTTTCTTTTCCACTTTCAAATCCCTCAGCCATCCTGTGGCACCAGTGATTTTAAAAGGCAGGGCAAAGGGAATAGCTCATACAGGATGTCTCCTTGTGAAAGAATCTTGCCAATTCCACCTTCACTCCTTCATCTACCTTTGTCGTTTTAACAACGGCATGACACAAATTCTCCAGCTTAAGGTAAGTCACTTCCATTCTCCCTGTGTGGGATTTCAGGTGTGAGGCCAAAATACCCTTTGTTTAAGATAAGGTATTTAAATAATTAAAACCGGGGAAAACCAAGGCTTAAATGTCAGAAGGTATCAGCAGTGGTTTAGAAATCTTAAGACTTGCTTAAGTATAATACCAACACTGAATATGACAGCTATGACAGATTTCAAAGAATTTTGTGAGTTTCGTAAAACTCACATAGCTGCAATTCCGTGATAAAATTTTAAACTAGATATCTAAATATTCTCTTCTCAAGTTCAAGTACAAAAGCGGACATTAATTTGTTAAAATCTACACAGTGCAAATCTGGGAGAAAAGTTATGTTTTTGCCGATAATGTTGTATGTCCATGTATGCACATTGGAACTGATCACATGAAAACGATGTTTGCATTTCCAGTGAAGAACATATTTGCAAGAACTGAAAATCAAGCTTCTCAAGTGTAGAAGAAAAAAAGTCACACTTGTTCACTAAGTTTATATTATCCTCTGCTTTTTTCCACAGCTGGCAAAACCCAACCTTTTCATTTCTCACATTACAATCCAAGAGCTGCATTTTGTTGTTTTTATACCTATTCAATATGACTGAATTCAAGCAGTTTCGGTGGATTATTCAGGAGGGCTGAATTTGCCTGTTTATTTACAGATAGTTAACAAACTCAAACAGTATTGAAAGAGAATACAGAATCACAGAATATTCTGAGTTGCAAGGGACTCACAAGGACCACCAAGTCCAACTCTTAAATGAATGGCCCATGCAGGGGCTGAACCCCTAACCTTGGCGTTATTGGCACCAGGCTCTGAACAACTCCAAGACGGAGATATTGCAAATTAAGTCATTCTTCTGGTATGTTTTTGTTCAAACTTTTTCACCTTGGAGAACAAATGGAAAAAAATTTTGGGTGCAGAGAAAATTTTAGAGTATGAAGCCTAAATGATAAACTGCTGGAAAGTCCTGCTAGAAAATCATTTAAGCTGAAAACCACTGTAATAATCACTCACCTGTTCTTGTTGCTGCTTAGCCAGCTCCATTTGCTGGCGTTGTTTCTCAATCTGAGATGCAGCCAGCTTCTTCTGTTCATCGTGAGCTGCTAGCAGCTGTTCCCTCAAACTGGTCAGCTGATTGATCATACCCATGAGCTGCCTTTCTTTCTCAGCGAGGCTTTCTGGAGTCCCTGGGCATCATATGGTGGGGGAAAAAAAAAAAAAGGGTAAAGAGAAGAGAGGAAATTTAGAGCAATCCAGCTTTTTATTTTGCAGCTTTACTGTAAGCAAAGTTTTAGGAGAACCAAAGAGCAGCGGCAGCATATTGCAATATGCTGCACACTAAGACCTGTTCCTCTACAGGAAAATGAGCCATGGAGGATAAATCTGTACACAGGCTTTGATCTGGTGTCCCCCTTCAATGCTTCTTTGCCCTTTCATCTATTTTCCACTGCCTTTTTGTCAGATTAATAATGTGAAATAATACTGCGTATTTTGAGGAAGTTTCAAGTTTTAAACACTGGGGATCAAAATCAACCCTTCCAGGTTTGTAAGACAACTATATTTATGTCAGAAACTTAGGACAAATATACAGTTTCGGTAAGTGTCAAAGGGTGAAGATGTAGGGTGAATATTAACATCCCTTATAACCTGTCGTATCATCTACAGCTGCCCTGATTAGGATGAAATGATACAGTATTTAAATTGTCAGTAACTCCTATTGTTGTTGCTGCAAACAAGGTGCACTTTTCAAGGAAAAAGTCTTTCAGAAACATATCAGAAAACCTGAGTTAAACACAACTCACCATCACTCTCATTTGTACTGTTATTAGATGTTTTTCAATAGTGGAATTCAGCAGACACAGGCAGAGGAACTCACTACCTCACTTTCATAACTGTGCTGAAAAAATTCTTTTTCTACCCAGGACAGTGGTTATAAAGGAAGGGAAGAAAAAATTCCAAGAAAAATCAAAAGCTATGAATCATACACTAGCAAAAAAAAAAAAAAAAAAGCACTTTTAATATATGCATATGACTGTGAATTTAAAAGACCTGAAAATATGTGTAGCAGCTAATCCACAGATATCCCCAACACCACCACACCCTCTCACATGAGTCAGATCCTATGAAAACCTTTCTAAAAAGCCTTTAGGAAAGGATTAAGGCTATCAGTGTCAATGCCTCCTCTGAAAATAGCCTGCTTTTGGGACTACCCTGCCACACAAACCTCTTTCAAACACAGGAAGCATTCTTCTGCCAATGTCACCAGTGCTCTCCAAGTGAAAAAAAAAAGGAAAAAGAAAAAAAATTGGCGACTATAGAAAACATGTTCCTAGCCAACTATCAGTCAGACATGGAAAAGAGCTACTGGTAATAGCTCATTTAGTCTACCCCCCTGCCAGTGCAGGAATGTTCCCTACAGTATATTTACTACAGCTTTCTAGATTGGATTGAAATGTCTGATATGGTGAATCATCTACTGCTTGCTTTGAAATGCTGTACCACAGCCTTTGAGGTGGCACTGGGAGGGCTCTTTGCTTGACAGTTAGCTTAATTTATGGGTTTTGAGGTTTTTTTTTCTTTCACTTAATTTCAATGCTGTGATCCCAAGCAACATCCCATTTGCTACATTAGCCAAGTACAAGCCCCTAAATCCATTTGTAGACAGCCATATGCAAGAGGAAAACCACAAAGAATCACCAGAAAAAATGTGACAGAAGAAATGTAACTAAATTGTTTTTTATTAGGGTTCTAGAAATTTCTGTGAAAATATTCTCACCACATAATAAAGAATTACAGCAGAATATGCTCAGATAAAGCCTCCAGAAAAACTGTGGTACAAGCTGGAAACTTGGGAAACACACTGAAACAGAAACCATAGGACTTTAAACCTCTTCTGTTAAAAGCTGTGAGAAAGAATGGAAGCCAGTGCTAAAACACTAACACGGCTGAAGAAAACACTTCTAACTATGATTTTTACTTCCAACATTGGAGACAGAGAGCTGCTGCAAGTAATGCATTTGCCACATGGCCATGGAATTAATCAGAAGTTTCTACTGCCATTCTTCCATCCTTTTCATTTTATCTGAGGAAAAAAAGTGCAGTTTCCAAGTGGCATAGAAGAATTATTCTAGAAGGCAGCCTCTGCCTTGGCCTGTCTACATGGGTTTACCATAACACTCCTCTAATGAAAACTATCATGCACTGATACTGCCACTATAACTGAAATATCTGAAAACAAAATATTTCCCATTTATTTATTCAGCAGATATTTTATTCCTAACTTTTACTGAGGGGTGGATGCAGACATGAGAAAGAGAGGGGAAGAGGGTTGTGGAGAAAGAAGAATACACGGGATTGCCTCAGTCCTTGAGTTAGGGTAAGCAAAAAGAAATCATTGTCAAATACACCAACAGGCATCACAGCTCCTCAGTCAGTACTGGTTCATCAGTGTATTCTGAGCTACTACAGTGGCTTTCAGTTGGGAATCAAAAAGCACTTCTTAAAGTTAAATTAATCCCCATCTTTAAATTAATCTGAAAGGTGGAAAAATGTTTCCATACATGTAAACTGACAGACAGAGGGATCACAGAGTTAGTTACCAACAGCAGCAGAAAAATATGCGCTGATATCCAACCCTGTGCATCAAAGTTCTGGCTGTGCTTTCTGGGAAGGAACAGGACACTCCATGTGCCACTGGCCTGACCATGGCACTAGACACTGCACAGGCAGGGACATCCATCTCCTGCACTGCTTCTTCAGCCTGACTGACCCACAGAGCAGCAAAAAACTTCCTCACCAGGAGAAGAGCAGCTTTATCTGAATTCCAAGAATGAAGGTGAAGTACTGTGTCCAGCTCCAGGATCCTCAGCACAGGAAAGATATGGAATTGTTGGAAGAGGTACAGAGGAGGCCACAAACATGATCAGAGGGCTGGCGCACCTCTTTTATCAGAAAAGCTGAGAGAGTTTGGGCTATTCAGCCTGGAGAAAAGAAGGCTCCAGAGAGACCTTCTAGTACCTAAAAGGGCCTCATAAAGATGGGGACAAACTTTTTAGCAGGGCCTGCTGTGACAGGACAAGAGGCAATGGTTTTAAACTAAAAGAGGGTCAATTTAGCTTAGATATAAGGAAGAAATTATTTACAATGAGGCTGGTAAAACACTGAAACGGGTTGCCCAGAAAGGTGGTGGATGTCCCTCCTTGGAAATTTTCCAGGGCAGGTAGGATAGGGCTTTGACCAACCTGGTGCAGTGAAAGGTGTCCCTGCCCATTGCAAGGTGGTTGGACCTGATGATCTTCCAACCCAAACTATAACTCTGCGAACTAAGAGCAAGCAGGCAGTGCAATGAAGTGCCAATACAGACACCAAAATCACAGGCACACTGCAGCCATGCAGCCAGGGACAAATTGACTCACTCTCTTCATTATTATTCAGTTTTTAAAGAAAATCTGAAATGCCCACAAGGGATGTTTTATGTCCTACCTTAATAAGTACAGTGCATAATTCCCTGGGTTTATACAGGTGGAGTAGAAGTAGTCTGACAAAAGGCAGACTTCTTGCACTATATTTCTCAAGCTATTTCAGTTTGCTAATAAACTAAAGGGGAAAATTTATCAGCATCAGCTTCATAAAAAAATCTTCTGTTGGAGAATACTTTCTGGAAAACATGGCTTAGTTGCTACTTTATTTTCATATGACTAAGCCATCCTTCCAGTAACTGGAATAGCACTTAATGATAATTTCAATTCTTTGAGGTAATAATTCCTTGCAAAATTAGTACTTGGATAGCCATACTCTCAAGTGACCTGCACAAACACAGAGGCAAAAAAGATCAGCTATGTGGCTCTAATGAGAGAAGGTGAGTTCTGTACAGATTTCCCTTCGTCTTACTCACACATCTATATAAGCCCCACTGATGATGAATCATAGTTTTGAGGTATCTTGCAGGTAGCTGGTGGCTTGCAAATGTGTGAAAATAAAAAAAAGGGAAGTACGTGAATCAGATGGTCTCGATAATAATGTTTTAGTTTAAGTTTGGTATTTTTTATGCTAGCTTTATTACCTAGCACACCTTTTCTATAATTACCTTCATGGAAATGGTCAACAAAGGGCCATTTCACAGTTGCTGCTGCCAATCATATATTAGTTTGCATAACATATGAAAGCCAAAGCATGGGCAGTGTTATTTATTTAATGGTGAAGTGAGGGCAACAGTGGGGTCATTATATAAATACAATCAGTTATAGGAATTTTTCCTGGTGTATTAAAAATTACTATGGAGTTAAGAGCTCCAGTTGTTTTTTGTACCCTTTTCTAGATGGTGTAGATTGGGGGTAAACAATTGGGGGTGGACTTTTGTCCTACTCTCACTATTTTCTCTCTGTTAACCTGCATGAGATCTAAACCTGTATCATCATGTGAAGTGTCTTGGCAGCTAAGCGATTTTCATTTTAAGAATTCTGTAGCTTACAGGGCAAAACATGTCAGTATTTTAAGCAACTAAGCCAACAACTGAATAAAGACAGTTGCTCAAATGATGCTACTTGTGAATTAATGAACTATCCACATGGCTGCTAACCCTGCTAGAACTTGGGAGGGGGTGCAAACCCCTAGCCCCAGAAGCCACCTTCCTTACTAAACTCACTTGGAGCTGCTCCAAGCAGCACAGAGTTGGGAATGGTTCTGGAGCTGGCCTTTACATGTTGCAGTGCTCTCACTCCAGCCATGCAGCAGGGCTGAGAGAAAAAAAAACAAGTGTCCATTATTGCAGCCTACAGCTTGACAGCAAGCTAGACCACTTCACAGAGCTATTGAGCGAGGAGCAAAGGAGAGTGCCTTGCATCAATGACTGCCTCAAGAATTACTCTTAATTACGGTCAGATCCACGACAAGCAGATATTACACATTTTATGTTTAACAAAGCTTTTAACCACCAGGCCACCTGCCTTTCAGGAGATTGCTGTAGGTGCTCATACTGTTGTCTCTGTGCTTGTGGATTTTTCACAACTGATCAAAACAACACAGGCAAAGGAGCATCAAAGTACACACTGCAGGTTGATGCAGTGAAAAGCCCAAGAAAAGATGCTTTCCAGATGCGTAAGAATTTTTTAAATCCTCTATTACCGTGAAGAGAGACTCAAAAAACCCCCTGTCTGTGGGTGCAACACCCACAGCAGATGGCAATAAAAGAAGACTCAAATCAGTGCCATTCTGTATCGCCAAACCTAAACTTCATCTCAGATCAACACTACCCATAATAGTGTTTAAGTACTAGAAGAAATTTACTCAAATGTGAAATAAACTATTACACATTCTTAGTTCTGATTCACAGTCTCAGACTGGCAGTGACAGTAACATTTTAATAAACATTAGAATGAAGACACCAATATGACCAAATGACACACTTAAAGTGAGAAACTGAACAGGAGAAACCTTGGCATACCCACCCAAAACAGAACCAAAGCAAAAAAAAAAGGCAGAGAAACTGCTTTTGCAATCAAAACAGTAAATACTTTATTATAATTTATTAGACAGAATGAGAATGTAAATGAGAAATTGGGAAAGCCAATATTTTCTTTAACAGACATTTTCAGCTTTTGCTGCAAATGTTCAGGCAGCGAGAGTGTATTCTGCAGGGGCAGAGCCACGGCAAGGCTCTCCTCAATCCCTCTGTCATGTCCCCATTAAACAGCAAGGAATGGCATCAACCAGGGGTGCTCGTGTGCACACTCACCCATACAGACAGTGAAATCTATCTACCAAGTCAGTTTACTATCAAAGTAATTGCGTAAATAGCTTTTGAACTGTCAGAATCTGTCTTTCAAAGGAAAATCAAAGGAAACAATGCGCAAGTACAAAGCCTGGAAGACACAATAATATTGTATTATGTTCATATCATTAACTGTGGTTACAAAAGAAAATAAGCCTCCTGTATCTACAAAGTTTTCTACTGGGAAAAGAACCATTAAATGGAAATAAGAATATTGTGAAGTACTCTGTATTCAAATAATGTTAAGATGTATAATAATAATTAGAGCATGCGGTATAAAGTATTTTTTAATTTCAAAGCACTACTCAATTGATCTTCTTAAAGACTGTTTGCAGGTAGAAAGGTAATGGTATGCATTATGTTTTTCAAGAGCAAACTAAGGCATGAAGTTTTTAGCAACTTGCCTAAAGTCATTCTGAACTTTATGCAGTGTAGGAGGTTTTATTGCTGGCCTCGATGAAGTCACCAGCAGAACTATTTCAGCAAGGCCAAGAATTTCCCCACCGACTTTTAACAGTGATACATGTTAAACAGATAATTAAGTCTGTGTTTGACCCAGTTGGAGACTAGGTAGCGTTTCAGCCAAGGAGACCCTTACAAATGAACCAATTATTGATGTCATTCAACTTACCAAGCAACAGAAACATGCCACAACACAGTTTCCGTGTAACTTTACTCTGATGTAACAACAGCGTGACAAGGACTGAGCTACAGCCCATATGTGAGCTAAAGACTGAGTCACCTCAAAGTATTTCCTGCAATGGTGTATTTTTTCAGTAGACTTTTTAAGCTAGCGAAGGTTACAGTTTTGATACAAAAATGAAGGAGGTTTTTCAAATTGGACAGTCTATTAACTAAGTTGTCCTCAGAAAGAGTAAAATCCTAATAGTCCTAACTGTACCAAATCCAAAGAATAAATAAAATTATCAGTAGTTCACAAAATAAGTATCTTTTCTAGAGGGTTTTCTTACAGTATCTTTCCTCCAGAGTATCATTCTCATCCCAGTGTGAACTATTTTTTCCCCACTCCTCGCCCCAGTTTTAACCTTGACATATTAGAAATCTAAACTAAGCATTACCCTGCTCAGTAAGGAAAGCAGGAAAGTAAAACAGACAGGCCACGTAGTCTTCTTCTACGTTAAAGCAAACTAATCTGTGTCATGCTCTCCCTAAAAAAAAAATTTAAAAATCTATTTATAACATAAATTTAAAGAGGAGTATTCCCCTTCGTGCTGCTGACATCACCTGAAGTCACAAATGTGAGGCAATGGGGAGCTGATGTTTCCTTCAGGAAAAGTAGTTTGATAAACAGATCTCACTGGCTGAGGTAAGCTCAGAATTTAAACTCTTCTTTCCTCTGTTTTTGAACAGTAATGTGAAATGTTTATGGGATTGTACTTTAAATTATGTACTTGCTGGAATGTGTTGGTTGGTGGATGTGGGTCTGTGCTTGTGAACGTGTGCAAACTCCCCTGATGCTTTCCTAATCAATACTTCAGAGAGTGCTTTATTATGGACTAGAACACAGCTTTTCAGGCCACTAAATCCCGGAGCTGTCAGGGCAAAAACATCTGAAAACTGGCATTTTTCATTAAGTATTTAAGCCAACTTTGCTACACAATGACTGCCATCACAACTACCCACCTTGCTAAATTAAATTATTTCATCTTATTGACAGGTTTGATACTGATAGGTTCAGCATAATAAAAGAAAACTTTCTGACTGCTTTTTACTCAGCAAGCCACAGCCACCAGAAAAAGAAACAAGGAAAGAAAAAGTGCATAATTCAAACTGATTTGCCGGTACCCACAGATTTATTTATGTAATGATTCTTTGTTCGACAAGTAAAAATCCATTTTAGAACAGTGAGATACAAGGAAGATATCTATTTCAGCAGACAGACAGTCTTAATCTTTTATGTTTGAGTGCAAGGCTGCATGATGAATAAAAACAAATTATGACCAATTACCCTCTTTTGCCATTATTAGCCTCAAGAACTCATATTCTGTGGGGAAAAAAAGTTCAGCCGTCTGTTCTGTAATAAACCAGCACTTCTGTTTCGCAATGCTGGAAAGAGGCTGTCACTGAGTACTCTTTATTTGCTGTCAGAAAAAAAGTTTTGGTACAGTAGACTACAAAGCTTGGTATTCAACCAGGTTAGCAACTTACTGTCAAGGTTACAAAAGGAATAGACAACATTTGTATTGAGACTGTTTCTCAGGGGTTATTCATTGTTCTACTGTCTAGACAAGTTAGAACTAGGCTAGGAAAATAGCATTTGCTCCTGGAATCTTATGCAGCAGTAGGAAAAAGAGTAAAGTGTGTGTGGTGTGCGTGCACGTGTGTGTGTGTGTGTGTATTTGCTTTGTTTTGTTTTGACAAACTGGTAGTTGTAGCTCAGCGACATTCAGCTCTATCAGCACATCTTTCAGGTAATTTTAGTACTATGAAGCACAGCTTTAGGACTCTTTTGTCAACCAACTCTCTGAACAATTTTTAAATATAGTGGTTTGGCTGCCATATGGTCAGACAAAGTCATTGGCATTTGCTACATTAATTAGTTCAATTTTATTCTGTCTATCAATAATCACATCTTAAAAATAAAATCAGAACCTATTTTTTTCTGATAAAATTAAGTACCTTTATGTACAAAAATATAAATCCAGAAAAACCTGAATTGGCGGTTTTGCCGTAAAATCACATTTTTAGAGGCTTTAAAAAAGATTCCTCCAGCCCTCCTTCCACATATACTATCCTCACTAACCTCCCATTCTAGAGTCAAATAGGAGCAGCTCCATCCAGTCACAGTCTCCATCTCAGGCTTTCTTTTGGCCTGAAGAAGTTATGTGTTGGTGTGGCTCAGCCAGCATTGGCTACCTCTCGGCAGCCTGAGTATCCTATTGCGTTGTGATCAACCTCCACGATTTTGGCAGCTGCCAAACTTCCTCTCGAAACTTAGGATGCCCTGAGTGCGAGTGGGCAGGTTCCCATGCACCCCAGCACTTCTGGAATATTAAAAAAGGCCTAAAGCTCAATTTGCAATTTGCTACTATTAAACCCCTCAAAAAAAAAACCAAAACCACAAAGATACTAAGTAGGTTGCAACAAATACTGAATTTATCACAGTTCAAAGTTGACAATCCAACATATCTTACCTCCTTCACTTATGACTCTCACCCTCCTTCTCTCGCCCTTCCACTTACAATACTACCCACAAAAAAATAATGCAAAACATCTACAGCTGACACAAGTTTGCAAACGTTTTTGAACCATTAATTTACAAATGCAAAATTCACCCAGCTCCTAAGAAAGTGTGCAGCTTTCACACATCTCCTGGGGATCTGTGCTGTATTAGTCAAAGGTTTAAACCCAGTGCATTCCCCACGAATAATCTTTCTCCCCTTCCCCCTCCTTCTTTCTGTCCACATCTAAATGCAGAATCCCCAGCTTCCTTGTCTTTAGTTTACAGATTATGCGATCCAAAGTGTCACTCACTGGATTACTGCACATAACCTGAGCACTACCCAAAGCTTACTTGTCTTCAACTTGTCCAGCATTACTTAAATGGAATTATCCGTCACAATCCATATACCGAATCTGCATAGCTCACTTATCTCAAGATTCTGCGTGTCACCTACCAGATTATCCTTTTTAATCCATACATTGAATCTACATAACATATGTCTTTAATTCATGGGCTCTGATGAGCTATAGTATCGCTGAATGGATTATTTCTCTTTATCCATTATTGGCAGTCCTAAAACTGTTGACTGCGTACTCTCTCATGCCCCATCTTCTCAGCACATGAGCAAAATCAGAATCTTCAGAAAACACAGCTCTATCTCACATCAAACACAGCCTAACACAATACCTGCACTGATACTTCATGGAATTTGGAACCCAGTTTCTCACACAAAACAAATGTCTGTGTTATTGCGAACTGAAGATCAGGATTGGTAGGCTAATCTCACTCTCAATTACATCCATAAATCTGTGGTTACTCCAATACAGTCTCTGGAGTCACCTGGACTTAAATGGATACAATGAAGAGCTGATTTTAACCTAACGACAATCCCTTTCAGAGTGAGTGCAGAAAACACTTCACCTGACTTGTTTACAAATTAACCTGCACAATAGGTTTTTCAAACAACAACAAGAATGTATCAGGTTCAGACTTGCCCAGTCTTTCTTGAGAGATCTGGGCACAATCAGTGTTAACAATGCAATCAACAGAAAAGCAACTCAGAAAGACTGGAAACGAAAGTCTGTTTCGCCTTTTGTTCCACATTCCTATTCAATATTACTAAATGGGGAATATATAAAATATGCATTATTATGTCTTGACAAGTCTCAATAGAGAGATGGACAAGATTAGCAGCAAGGCTTTGTGTACACCAAGGAAGTTTTAAGAAGAGTTCTCATCATGGCTAAAGCTGCCTCACTCACCCCAGTGTGAGCCAGGCTGGACAACCCATGACGCACCTGAGGGGCCAGCACTGCTCCTGAGGCCCAGCACCAGTGAAAGACAAGCTTCATGTTAATTTTCTATATATAGGGATGATCACTGATATTTAAGAAATAAATATATTTTTTGTACCTTTTCCTAGTAACACTGGAGGACAGCACCTACTTTCCCCTTGCAATGCACAGCTCTAAGGCAGTTACACTGACAGCAGAAAAGGGGGATGATTTCCCTTCCTGTAGACGATTGGTTTGAGACCTGAAGATCTCTCTGCTCCACTGAATCCCATAAACTGCATTATCCATGAATAATCCAGAGGCCTTTTGAGCCCTGGTTTTGAATATGATGGATATAAGTAAGTTTGAACAGGCTTTTAACCAATTCAATATACAGTTTTACAGCTTCACTTTAAAATACTTCAATTTAACAGCACGTTTTGTAGGTTTTACTATACAGTGACTTGTTCTGAGCAGAGTAAAAATTCCATGGATATCGAAACAGAATTTCTTAAGAAATCTCTAGTGCCAAGCTTGTAATTTAGCCTCAGACTATCTCTCTGAACAAACACAGGTATTTGAGTTACAATTTCTACAGATATGAAAGGTTCTAGATTTTGCCCCATTTTAAGAGTATTCCCTTGCAGTACCTTTCGATCGAGCTGTTGAATAAAACAGTACATTTCCTTTTCAGTTAGTGACTGGATACATAGATCCTTCTAACTGTGATCCTGAAGTTTGCAGCTGGCTCTCTGCAGATACTCAGTGATGGTTCTCCTGTTTTACAGGCGTGCAGATGAAGAAAGGGGGTTTAAAGTAGCAGCTGAAGGTAACAAAGCAACTAAGAGAAACAACTGAATACAAAACATGCAAGTCTGATGACTTCCAACCATTCACCAATTCCCCTATCTTTAATAAAATATTACTGCTTTCTAACTTAAAAGAAATCACGCTAATAGAAAATAAAGTCTTCCTCTTCATCTCCCTTTCTTTTAATCTCTCCCAGAGAATAAAACTCAATGGTAGTAACACAGACTTGGGCATTAACAATATGTAGCCTAGTGCTGAGACTTTAGCACACGACGTACTAAACCCCCCCCCCAGACCTAATGAAAAACACAATGAAATTTTTAACAGTTAAATGGAAAAAACTATTCAGTGCATACAACAGTTGGGCAGTACAGCTCCTAGTGCCGTCCACATTCCAGGGTGTATTAATAATAAGACACTACTTAAGTGGGGGTTTCCAAATATCACTAACAGAGAAATGAGGGGTGGAAAAACACAGCTGTCAGGCCAAATACAGAGAGAGAAGTTAATTAAAAAATCACAACTGGAGAACTTCACAACTACAGAAGGACAAAATCATTTGGTAGCATAATATATGTGTCTGTACATGTGTATGTGGGTATAGAGCAGCTCAACTTGCACACCTTTCCTGCTGTCTCACTAAATATAGCTGCAATACAGCTGAGCCATTGTTTGTTGGCTGCTCATGGCTGATGGTGCCATGAAAACCACATTCCTGGGCACTAAATAATCAGCCTGCCTGACCCCCCAAGAATCTGTAAGTCAAATTCATTTACCCCCAGAGGGCAATGCTCTATTGTATCCTCCCTCCTTTCTAGCCACCTAGGAACAATGGACAATAATTGCAACTGTCACGGCAGTCAGTAGGAAAAATAAACCAGTGCCTGTTTTCACAGCTTACCGCCAAACTTGATCCAAACACCTAATAACCATGCCCCCAACCACAGAATCACAGTTGCACTAAAAAGCCTCAGATGTGAGGCTTTTGAACAGAGCTACAGAACAATAACTCGACTGGTGTTCAAAATATAAAGCTAAAAACCAAAAATTAAAGCAAAGAAAAGTCTTCTTTGAGGCTGTGCTGTTGCTCCCCATCCTCTCTCCCAGGCACGACTGAAAGGACTGTTGAGTTTCTCTCGTGGTAGCATATAGCTGGCTGCTGCTGCTGCTTTCAAGTTTAGTTTGTGAAAGGGAAAAAGAGGAAGGGAGAAAAAAGACTGCCCTCCAAAAGAGCAAGATCATAGGCACTGGGAACAGACCACCTTTTCAGTGCACAGCACTCTTCAGAGCAGCTCTACGGAGTCCAAAGGCACTGGAGAATCACGGGGAGTCCTTCTAAAGGCTCCAGTGTGTCAAGAGTTAAAGAAACTCCATACAGTGTTCAAGATCTGCTGAGGTACACACCCAAAAGTGGGTATGAAAGATGTCTCCTCATACTTTGTCCCTGAAACATCTTAAAGATTCATCAGTTCATGGTAAAGGATGATGTTATTTTAAAACCCAGAACTCCCAGGTAAGCTCAGTGGCTGCCCTTCCTGTTTATGACCTGCTGCTTTACACACATGGAGCAGGACTAAAGAACCCAGGGTTTGGCCCTCTGTAGTAATAGTAATAATAATCATCATCATGATCACAACAACAACAACATCATCTCAGCCTATTGGGGGCTGGAGCATTATATTCTGTTATAAAGTTATTCTACATAGGTAATGAATATATATTTTTGAATTACAGCCTTCTAGGAAGAAGCCTAGAGAAACAAGTGGCATATTTTCCTACTTGTGTAAGTCGGTGGAATAGCACAAACTAATGCTGGTGGCTTATCAATGACAGGCTGGAAGGCCCATATAATTAAACTAACACTTTCTTTGCATTTGCACCAATCCATTAACCGGTGAGAGCATGTTGTGTTGTATGTTTTGCTGAATACTGCCCACCTCTTGTGCACAGTCCTTAAACCTGTCAGGTACAAGGTTTGGGAGCCTGCCTGAGTGAGGATCTCTAGATCAGGGACAACATTAGTAAGTAAACATACCAAAAATAATGGAGAGAAACTAAATCCAGTTTACAAACACGAGAGAAGGGTTTAATTTTAATTTCATTCTACTTTCACATTTCCAAAACAACATTGGCTTGGATTTTGCTCCTCCAGATGTACACTGATATAAATGGGAGAAGAATCAGAGACACTGCTTCTTTTCAGAGTGATAATGGCTGCTCTGAAAACTTACAATTTTTGACATGTGTATTTTCAGTGAGTTCCTCATCATAAGCACTGCAGAGGAATTATAAAAATATTAAATTACATGAAAACAAACAACTACAGGTTCCCTAAAATGACCTCAGATATATAAAAATGGGAAATATCTTGGCAAAGCAGAAGCTACTGCTGCTGGAGAGTGGTCAAATTTTGTCATTTTCCTTCTGGAGTAGGGCTTTAAAAGAACATGCTTTAGTGCACAGATGTTGTACGCTGTCTTTTAAAATCTGCACTGGCTAATTTCAGTACCTAGAGGTATCATTACACAAACTTTGCTCTTTTTATTTTTTCCTACATGGAAAAAAAAGTTAAAAAAAATTAAAAAAAAATCTACATCGTCAAAATCTGTCCAAAAATTAACAAAGAATTCAGATCACCCTCAGATTTCAGAAGCTGAAGTCTGCTGTACTCTGATACCACATATATTTGATACATGAATTGACTTTTTTTTTTCCCAATCCAGCAATAGGATGTGTTCGTTTATAACACAGAACGATATATGCAACAAAAGCTTAATGTAAATTCATTCACTTACGGCAATATACCATTTCACTGATTTATATTATCACAGATGGGAGTGCATACATTTCATTTAAACCCCAAATTACCATGTTTGAAGGGGAGGGGAAGAGGAGCAGACAAAGTTCCATAAAGCCAGTGGTATCTGTATATTCATTCTTAATTTCCTTTAGCACAGAAACAGCATTACCTTTTATTTCTCCAAAGTTCCCTGATCCCATGGCAAGAAGCTTGTCTTTCCAGTCCTTTGATAGTAGCTTTTCAATACTGGGAGTTTCTGAGTGAAGGGGGGAAAAAAAATGTAAGCAAATCAACATGACTGTCTCCACAATAGAACTCATTAAAAGTCTATCTGCTAAAAATAAGGCCAACCCTATTCTGGGCCCCAGTTCCTAATGACTTCATCAACAAACTGATAAGACGGGAGGGAAGAGAAAAAAAAAAAGGGAACAAAAAAGAAAAAAACTGAATGTGTTTTGTCACCTGCTGTTTCAAAACCATTAGCTTTTTCCTCTAGTGGAACAAAGCTCCGGTAATTCTGTATTACAATGGGCACATATAAACCTGCAGTTCATTGTTTTTCAATTTGGTGAACAAGTTGCTGCCTATAATGGATGCCTGTCAGTTTCTGGGTGTTAGTCTGCAGTCAAAAAATAATTATGTTGATAAAATGCGGAGTAAAGAGAGAGAGAGAGAAAGAGGGAAAGAAGCAAAGAATTAGCTCCTAAATCTGCTACATGTAATTATATCCCTCTGAGTCTTTACAATTACATCCACTTTATAATGTGTGTTTAAACATCGTGTGGTGGTAAGCACACTGTGGAAAGATTTTCCGGTAACACGCGCATTATAAATAATAATAAAAAGTTGGGTATGGAAAAAAGCTCTAAAAGACTGCAAAATCCAAAGGGAGAAAAGGCATTGCTTAGAATGGAAACCCATTATTTGCTCATTTCAGATTCTATCACTTCCTTTAAAAATAAAATAAAATAAAATATATTTGTTCAGTATTTTCAGGAAAAATGCAGCGAGGGTGTGGATGGGTCTGATATTTATGTCTGCAACTCTTGTGTTCTGACCTCTTTTTGTGTAGAATTTTAATGCATAAGTAAATATAAATGCTAATAAAATTCAGAGAACATTAAACTCAATTCCAAACAATGTAATTGTATATTCTTGTCAGCATTTAGATGGGTACACAATTACAATAGCTTTCAATCCCACGATTAGCACTGCATTCAGTTAGAAAATGGAGTGTACTAAAAGATAAGTGTCCCAGTATGTGCCATCTAAATAACAATACTCACACTTATTATCTGGATCTAAGACATATACTGCTATTCTCCACATTTGTGTTTATGCGTATTTGTATTTGTTCAGGCATTTGTTTACCCCCTACCAGGAGCATAAAGGGAGTACATGTTAACTTATCAAAGGGACCGTCTGGCCTAGAGACCATACAATTATTAGCAACTGGTTAATTTTCCCCACAGTAAAAACCATGATGAGCAACCTTCATTATCTCGTTTGGCTAATTCCGCCTCCTTTCTTAAGCCCCAACTTGGAGCTCGGAGGCGCTGAGGTTCCTCGGGGCGGCTCTGGCGGCCGCGCTCTCCCCGCAAAGCCCCCGCCGCTCCCGGGGGCTGAGCGAGCCCGGGCTCCCTTGAACCCGCCGCCCGCAGGGCAGTATCAATGCATAGGGAACTACCGTGCCATGGGCACAGGGATGCTCTCCTGCATCTCACATCGATCTCGCCTCTGCTCGCACACAGCTGTGCGCACACAGACGGAAGGACAGACAGGCACCCGAGCCGGGCACAGCCCCACGCCCGCATCTCGCCGGGAGAGCAGCGACAACCTTCGGATGCCACCGACAGCACAGGAGGGTGTTTTGTTCCGTGACAGTTTTATTCACGTTGCAGCACCCCGATCTCCTGTGCACCCGCGGGCACTCCCTGTGCTGACCCCCGGGCTTGCCCGAGTGAGATTTCTCTTCTAGAATCTCTACAACTTGTCTCTAAATCTCAAAAAATCCTAGGGATGCGGGCGGGAGAAGCTTCCGCGCAGAGCACGGTCCGTGCTAGGGCTGGCGAGCCGGAGGCGCCGCCGGGCTCCGGGCACTTGCGCAGCTACTGCTGGAAGTCCGTCCGTCCCCTCGAAGCACCCACGAAGGAAACCATTTTCCCCAACGTGAAGAGGTCTGATAAACAACGCCCCTTTTCCTTTTTTCCTCTGGTTAATTTTTAAAATGATTATTCCTCCGTGCTTTTCTAAAACCTCCGAAGTAGCGTGTACACAGGCCGGAGCAAATGCGGCATTTGCGGCGGAGAGCTGTCAGTCATTAAAAGCTAACAAACCTTTGCAAAGCAGGAATGCGGCAACAGGGATCCATTGTGAGCTGACAATGGGCTCCAGAGCCTCCAGGCACCAAAAGCAGCCCGCCTTACTTTTAAGTCCATTGTCAGCAAAGTCCACGACAAAGCTTTTCCCCCGCGGCTAGACAAAATATTCGCCGTGGTACGCTCGTAAAGAAACACAAGTCTTCTGTCTAACTTGCCGCCTTAAAGCTACAGTAGCCGCTCGCCGGGGCTGCCAGAGCCCCACTGCGCTGGCCGCCGGCCGCTGCCTGCCCGCATCCCTGTTTCCCTGCATCCCCGTTTCCCTGCATCCCTGCTTGCCTCCCGGCTTCCCTGCCGCCTTCCCTGCGCGCCAGCCCCGCGCAGCCGTTCGGGGAGGGGCGCCGGGACGGTCCCGGTGTCACTTTCCCGGGGGGAGTTAGAGCTCTGTGGTGCAACCCCGAGCACCGGAGTCCCCCGCCCGAGGGCTCGTGTTACATCCCAGCAGCCCGAGCTCGCCGGTGATGCCGGGAGAGCCGCGGACAAACAAGCGGGGAGTAATGAATGCGGTGGACGGCCATGTATCAATGACTGAATTTCTGCGAGAACGGTAAAGATCTCAGTAGGAAATCATGATTAGAGATGTGAAAGGCCAAATGGCAAAATCCCAATAGTAACAATGCATCTGTTCATTAATGTGTGAATATGAGTAATATGAAAATTTAACACAATTATAAGCCCCCTCAGCTATCCTGATGGCATAAAATAGATTGTGGTGATCTAATCAGTGTTTCCCCTGTTGAAATACTGTATGTTAACTATTCAAAATAATGTTATATAGATTTTTTTCCTTTAAAAACCCCCAAGCAATCATATTAAATTGATGTCCTAACTTAGTTTCAAACCTCTCTAGATTTGAATTGCCATTTTTACATAAGACACTTCAACAGAATTTTGATACAGAATCAGCAAATAATTGTCCTTCTGCTAGTACTTAAGAAGAACTTTAATTCCGAAAGACAATAGCTCTCCCACCCCTATAGTTTTATAGAGCTAAAGAGCTAGATTAGATTACAGCTTGTTTAATTCTATTATATACCATGTTAACATATTGTGCTTACATAAAATATGCTATTCATATACTCAACCTATCACATTTCAGTAACTGCTTCTGAAATACCTTACGCACCACATCTTGGAAAGAAATATTTATTATGTCATTTATGTACCCCATTAAAAAAAGATTTGAAATTTACACATCTTAAATAAAAATAACTGTTTAAAAGGTTATGACAGAAGAGGTTCCATGAATTATACAGAAACAAAGTCATCCTTTGTTCAGCTTTTTTTAGACTTCATTGGGAAGATGATGCTCTCAAATTAAGAGAAGAAATAAACGCTGTATCTTGTTTGCAGGGCAGGCATTCTCTGGATTCATTGGAAAGTCAGTAAAACTTTTAATGCTTGCATATATAATGTGCAGCTTGAAACTGGGAAAGGTGGCCTGCACACAGGAACTGCTATTCCTGATCCCTAATCCAACCATTCCTCTCCTCCTGGCTTCCCCAAAACCGTTTTCTTTTACATGCAAAATCTAAGCTATACTGTGACAGATTTTGGATGTGCATCAGGACAGCTATGTATTACAATAATGTGTATTTCCAGAAAGCTACACATGTTGTTCTGAGTATGGCGATGATTCATAATGACGCCTAATTCAACCTTCGAGAAGAACCCAGTATTATCCCCTTCCCTTCTTCCAAGCCCCATTTGAGCTAAGAATCCCCCCCCACCCCCAATACCTATCTGCAGTGTAGGTCCTATGGCACACAGTAAACCAATCCCAAGTCACAGCACAGTATGAATATATCTACAAGACTTGTTCACAGGTTGTTTGTGAACAGTAATTCATTAATGTTTGGGAAACATTTTTGTTCCAGACACACTATGAGAAGTGTTACACGTTGTTGCAGAAGAGGATTATGGATAGGGCATCAAAGAGAAGGACTGAGATGGAAAGAACAGGAATCAGTAACTAAACATTGGCCAAGACGCACCTGACTGAATCAAGAGAGATACAAATTAATCCACAAAAATGATTTTTGCTGTGTCTATTCAACATATTTATCAGTCATTAGCTCTTTCTAGAGATATTTATGGCACATTTTGTTTTTCTTCTTTCACCTCTGCCTCTGTTGCTTACATATGCTTCTCCGCATCACTGAGTATGGCAGTGCCCACTGGTGAATGCCTCTGCCTGCGCCAGCAGCTCCCTGGCTCCTCGGTGCACCCCGGTCCCGCCACCCTCCCTCTGTGCCAAGCACCATCCAGACTGACTCCCTCATCCACAACAATGAGACTTGGAGACTGATGCCAGCAGCCAGTAATTCCCATGCAGGCCTTCAGCACAGGGCATGAAACCACTTTCCTTGAAGTCGTGAGAGTCTGGTGTTCACTGCTCTGATCTGCATGTCTGGATGCATCTGTACATCCACTGAATTGCTCTTACACTACTGGAAAGCAAATCATCTCAGTAAATTAACATTAAATGGCTTTTTAATCTAATTTTCCGTATCCTAACAAGCATGTCACTGTCCCTCTACTCCTGCATTTGATATTTAAATACACCTTCATTGACTTATTTGCTTAAAAGCCCTAAAGTTTTCACTCTGGGAAAGGACCGGTTTGTTTCCCGGAAATGAATGAGGCTACAAAGCCATAGTAAGAGGGAGGCACCATTTTTATCACTGTCTGCTAGACTTCTATTGAATTTAGTCTACTTCCAGAAGTTCATTCTTTTCAGGCATTGTAACTCCCCTTTGGGAGTTCACCTAATCCTACTCTCAATTCAGTGGCAGCCCACATGCACATGTACCTGGACCTGCCTCGGCAGCCTTCCAAAAACATGGTCCCACAGCACAGCACTCCCTGCAGGCTTAGCCTCTCCAGTAGCTCTTTTCAATCCATGCTCCAGGGTCACAGTCCTAGAAATCCACTTATACGAGCTTAGAATGGTGTTCAGTGCCAAATCTCTATTACCTCTCTCTGTTCCTGCTGATTATTTACTGAAAGCAAACTTTGGTCTCATGCAGCTGCCTGCTTCCAGAGAAAAACATGCAATTCCAACATGCTGTAACAAGGTGAGGAACGGGAGCTCTCCACATGAGGCATGTCCAAAAGAGCCATATTTGAAGAGGAAATGGGAGAGAAAGCTCTGATGTTACAAAGAGACAACTATGATCAAAGTGTAGGAGGCTGATGTAAGTTGACTACAAGTCAAGAGGAGAAGTGTGAGTCCTGGAGCCTCCCACTTGCATGGTGTCTGGATGTCCAAGGATGGGTGCCCTCCCACGGAGATGCCCAAAGCGTTCCCTCCTCTGTAACTACAGTGAACAGATCTTGCCCTGGGCTGAAAGAGAGATACTTCTTAGAAAAGAGTAAAAGAAAGATGCTTGGCCTCGGCAAGGATGATGACATGAAGTGTAGCAAGAATGGAGAGAAGCCAAGAGTTGCTCAATGCCCAGCCAGATCACCAAACGTTTCCTGCCAACATGTGTTATTCCTAGACGAAGGAGTATTTGGTCACCACAAATTATCATGAATGAACTTCAACATTGGCTGATACACCTTCCACTTCTGGCAAGCACCTTCTTTTGTATTAAGAAAGCACTGGAAAACACTGAGCTGGCACCCATTATTCACCTTCTTCTTCTGCTATGGTCATAAATACATTCCACCTGTCAGTCACAGTTCCACTCAGCGTTCCGACAACCCTCACCTATCAACATGTCACCCCACTGGCACTCTGTTCTCTGTTCATGTACCACAACAAACCCTCTCTGGTCTAAATCAGGAAATGAGATTAAGGGCAGATTTCCACTCTTCCTTTAAAAGAGCAGACAAACATGTAGATAGAAGAAATTTCTCTTTTTATGCCCCTATTTTTTATTAAGAAGCTCTTACCCATACAAAATCAGAAACAATTTTCATAGCAAGGAAAATAAAGCAACTATTATGAAGAAATGGTTAGTATCAGCAGGTTACATAGACATGCAGCATCTGCATACACATATGGTTCTCCATCAACAGAATCATGCTTTTAGGGAACTACTTGCAGCTAGGCAAGACACTATGAATCATGAGCAGGCACAACACAGAATGTATTTAAATTTGGAAATCAAAGACCACAAAACATACATTTTTCTCTTGCCTTCCAGGAAGTACTGCAATTTTTCACCAGTCTAAAAGCAGTTTAAACTTTTGGAGCAGACACTAGGAAACACCTCTATAAATGTAAATATTGTTCAAATCTAGGACATGGTTGCTCAGGCGTGATAAACAAAAATGTGGTGCTGACTACAATACTACCTGGGGCTTCTCTGACTGGACAGAAAGTGGTGTGCTGTTGGGTTCTGTGGGTTTGGGGGTTTTTTAATACACAAAATGTTTTTTAGTCTTTGGGCACAAACTCACAGAGCTGAACCAAACATTCAAGTTACAGTATTAGGAAGCTGTGGTGCTCTGGCCAGCACATCACAGTATGACTCTTACTGCACCACTCCATCACAACCATTGTGCAGGAAACAGCTGGGCTACATATGTCCATGGGTAGCTTCCAAGCCTACTAAAAAGCTCCCTTCTCTGGCAGGGATAACAAGCCCTCCTGCTCATGGAATCTCTAGTTCCATCCTGGCCACATGTTAGCTCACACAGCTTTTCATTTCAGAGGACAAAATCAACTTCTTTATCCATAGATGACCGTAGTCACCTGTGGTGCACAATGACATCAGATTACCATTGCATTCTTGTTGCACATAGTGCCTAATATTGTGTATGCTCAAAAATACAACACTTGTTTTCAAGTTGTTTGCTCTCTTTTGCAATACTCATCATGCTGCTTTGATGAAGTATATGCTGTAAGAATGATAAGGCATTTTTACTGTCATTTCTGGTAAAAGAGCACTTAATTTCACATAGCCAGAAAAGGTTCCATATCACCATAAATAAATTACTTAAGATTTTAACATCCAAATCAGTAATCTATGAATGCCACCAGAAACATGATTCTACTCTACCTGCAAATATACAAAGCAATTATTTTCACAACTGCTCACCAATGCCTGCTGCCAGTCTTACAAGAGAGTTACCTAAAAACACGGGGATGTTTATTAGGAAGAAAAGTTTAGAATAGCCTTCAGATTCACTAAACTACCAGTTGTTGAACTAATTATCCCTTTGGATGTAAGCAAGGAGCCTGCAAACCACAGCACCAGACAGGAACACATGGCTAAGCAGGACATGGGGAGAGCAGAGGGACTTCTTAAGCTGGATTTGGGGCCAAAACCAGCATATCAATCAATGACACTCTCAGGAATAGCCAGGCTGTGGTCTGAAATTTTTATAGTCGCCATCACCTGAATGCATTGGCAGTCGCTCCATTACCTGTGTGCTTTTCAGGCTGTCTTGTTTCACTGAACAGTCACCCACTCCAGGAGCATTGTCACACTCCCCATAGGAAACGTGCAATGCAAAGACATCACACCAGTCCTTCAGCCTCCCAGCAGAAGAATCGATGTTCATTTGAGGGTTACACAGGCCACAGCCAAGATTTTCTCAGCTTCCACCCTCTTTATTGGTATACAGCCTCAGGACAGAGCCTGCTTCCAGAGTGTGAAAAATTCAGGTATTTCTGAAAGTCTCTCTGTCATATACTCTTCTGGATTGAGAATGAGATGTCCACAAAGCCTGTCTGAGGCCTAAATAGCTGAGAAAACTACCTCTTTCATGAGCACATTGCTGAGCCAGGGAACAAGCCTGCATTCCTGCTCTCACTTCAGAACAACGAGGAATTCCAGCTCTATCTCTGTTATTTCTAACATTGTAGAGCATATACTCCATTGCCTTACCTACCTTAGTGACAACAGACCCCCTCAAGACTACAAAGTGTACGCTGATAACCCTTCAAAGCACAGGGTTGCAAGCTGCTGCATGATAATTGTCGCCCCTTGCACTGCTGTGGGTGTGGAAATCTTACTTTTGTGCCACGGCAGCTGCTGTGTGCTCGACTCACACCTCCATTATTCTGGCCTTCCACATCAAGCCTGGAGCCACTGCTGGTTGCCTCAGATTTATACGGAGGTGGGGCTGCATTACTTGCAGGACAACCCCAAATTATTCTGAAAAAACAACCGTAACAGCGTAGTTTGTAGTCACTGCTTGGTTACCCTCCATTTAAATATCTGTCTTTAAAACACACAGTAGGATATGGCTGGTTCAAGCATCGATGCAATCTGCCCTTCCCATTTCTGCATGGAGCAATGGTGTCCCCCAGAGAAGGGCTCTGTGAATGGCACAGGATGTCATGCACAGGACAATATATCTTCTGTCACTGAAATTCGTTGGGATTCAGTTCTTTGGATTCCCAAAGGCATTCAGGAGCATAAATCCCATTCTGGAAAGGGATTAGGGTCCGGCTGCCTTTGGAGATCCAGGCCAGGGACTTGGCCCAAAGAACACATTCTGCCAAATGCAGCATTTCACTGGCACAACTGTTGCTGGAACATCTTTTTCAGCACAAACAATATTTAGGATGACCCCAGCTCCCCGCTAGCACTATTTTTTCAACCCTAATTAAATTAACATGTAAGAATGAAGGAAGATTTGAACCTTATCAAACTTTAAAAAAACCAAAAGTTAAATTTTTAAATGTGCCCGGTACTTTCCTGATATATAAAAAATAAATTAATACATGAAACAGAGTAACTCATTTTCAAACACCTGAGCAGCAACCCCTTCCTTTTTAATTGAAGTTACACCAGTAGGAATCCTCATGAAAAGAAAGGCAACAGTGAAATAAAAAACCCCTCTCCTACTCATGAAAAAAAAGAATTTTGTCTTATTCTGTGTTCTTCAGCTTTCTAGTGTCCCTTTAATTCCTGGCATCTCTAAATGAAAGAAGGGATTGATTTTCTCAGGAGTCCACCCAGCAAAAAACCATGTGTGAGATAACAGAAGGAGGTAGTATACTGAACTTCACTGAAATTCCAAAACCACAAAGATATTTTAATATTTCCAGAGACTATTTCAAGAGAAACAATATAAAAACAGAGACATCTTGAATTAAATAACATTAAATTCCACTTCAGTTTTGTTTCTCTGTCTCAGTTGGACAGAGATACTCCACTGAAATACATATTCCCCTGAAATACATTTTTGTATTACTGCTATCCACAGAGCCAGTTTCTAATTAAAGGGCCATAATATCTTGTTAATATTAACAGAGGGCCATGTTTTTGGTCTGCTAATTTTTTACATCTTCAGCACATCCTTGAAAAGTAAGAGGGATTTAAAAAAAGCATTCAATGAGATGACTATACACTAACTTTTTATAGGTATTGACACATCATTAAGGATGTTCTAGGGAGATTCCATGGTTTATCCTTTGACCAAAAAGATCTTCCATGCTGATCTGTCACTTTTAAAGTAATTAAATGCTTTCTTCAACAAACCCTAAAACAAAGCCCCAAGAGCCCCCAAAAGTACGTAATCTAAATAACCATAAAACATAAATGGAGAGCTATAGTGTTTGGCTAGAATTTCAGGGAAATCCTCCTAAAGCTCAACCAATCCACTTCTCAAATCCAAAATTCAACAGCAACAATGTAACCATTCACATACGGTCACTATAGCATTTTTACCTGAAAATCTCAGAGCAACTTACTTAAAAATGGAAAAAAAATTGAGTCCTGAAGTGCTGGTAACTTCCCTCAAAATGACAAATGCGAGGCTTATGTGTGATGAGGCTGAGGAGATGATTTTCTAAATAGTCCATCTTTCAGCCCTGGCCACAGCCATCACTTCCCACCACCAAAAACCAAGCAGCTCCGGCCTCGGGATGATGGGCTGCAAAAGGAGCTGTTGACCCCTGGGGCTCCTCACCTCTCGGCCTTCCTTACATGTCTTGACAAAGAGTCTCATTTGCCAACGCAACAGAGCAATAAAAAAAATAAAAGGAAAAAAGTAAGTGAAACAAGCACTCTTGTCAGAAAGCTGCAACTTCTGCTATTGAGGCCCACTTGGGGTTTGGGGTTATTCTGGGTTAACTATCACTTCTTTTGGAACCAGATCCACACAGCTCCTGGGCATTCCTGGCTCCCCCTGTGCCCATCCCGGAGAGCATCAGGGTGGGGAGCTGGCAGGGGCAGAGCCCCGCTTCCAAATGGAAGCCAGGAAATGTCCTGCTGCAGCCGTGCTTGTTATTGGCATAATCATCAGCTTCCACCCTCCTCCCCCACCCCGTTTTTCCATTTTTTTCCCCTCTTTTTTTTTTTTTTTGACAGCTGTCTTCCTATCTTCCCAACAGGTGCTATTAGGCCCTGAACAATGGCGAAGGCTTTTAAGCCACTGCTGTTGACAAGTGAAAGGGAACAACAAATGGCTCAGTAGTGCTCTTCTCCCAGGGTCACTCAACCAATGGTAATAGTTATTATTTTTATTTATTAGCTCTGTGGCACTGTCCTCCATTGTACCTTCTCCAACCTCCCCTTTCCGTGACAGCAAGGAGCTTTTTAACTTTTAATAAAAATGGGCGAGTGCTTAGCTCCTGAGCTGGCTTTTTCTGCAAAGTGCACAGCTAATGAACGTTGTCCATTTAGATCTGGATAATTTATGATGTCAGCGGAGCGGAGGTGGGGAGGGCTGGATCCAGATACGGCCATTACTTACACTGCCAAGAGTGACAACGAGAGCACGTGGAGGTGGAAGTCACACAGAAAGAAGAGGTCCCCTCACTCTGTATTTGGGACTTTTTTTCAGGATAATTACAAGATTAGCAGATAAATATGACATTCCCTCTTTTGAGGCTGATGTAATTTTTCTCCTCCCTCCTTAGCATTTTGCTGACTGTATCATAATCATCTTCAGGGAACAATGGCAGGTGGAAGAAAAGTTAATTTTCCCTTAAGTGAAAATGACTGCACCCATTTAAACAATGCACTCAGACCTGTTACTGCCAGGAGAAAAAATTGTGCCAAAATGTTTTCTGATCCTAATATATTTCTGATCCACATATTTTTACTAGATGAGGTTACTCAATTAATAAATGGTATACAACAGATAAACCCTATCAAATGCAAGCCCTGTGTTGTCACTGTCCCGGTAAACCAGGTAAATGTGAAGGAAAATCAGGCAATTCCATGGCCAAACGAAATCAGTAAACCAGAAAGTGACCTGGAAGCACAAATACACTTGAAATTTGAAAATGTAAAGCTAAAACCCATCAAAATACTGACATATTGTGGAACTGGTTGGTTTAGAGTCATGTGTTCGACCAAACTGAGGTAATAGTATTTACATCTTTTGATCATCTGGACCTATTTATTTAAATTATAAGTTGACATGATTGTGTAGTGAAAGGGCTACAGACATCAGATTGTGTATGTACTTCCTAGAGTAAATGTGTACTATTATAATTTGAACCCAGTGATAACATTGAAAGAACCAGAAAACACTCATTTGGGATGTTAATAAAACCATTAAAGGAATTTAAAAAATTGAAAACAGGAAACTGAAAAGGATATCCCCCTGAAACAACAAAAAACCCCACACAGTAGGCCCAGATTTCTATTCTTTTTCAAAATATGACAGACTGTTTTACCACTGGAAGTGAGAATTAAAGCACATATGCCTGATGCTAAACAACTACACATCCTGAACTCCTCTTGCACAACATATGTGAACACAAAATCTCAATTATCGATTGCCAGATGCCAGAAAGACAGGAAGAGTAATATTATTAATAATATAAAAAAAAAGGTACACTATAAATCAAAGCTTCTGAAGTGCAGGTAGTTTCACAGTAAATCAGACTGCTAGTTGTGATGTAAATGGTATTTGCATAAAATCATTATGTCAAATTAAGTAGAAATTATTAAGGCTAATGTCATCCTTGGACTTGCCTAAAATAATCTTCCAAGACTTGCACACAGGCTTCTCCACTGAAGTACAGCGTTCCATCTGCCTTGACAACTTGTTCTGTTTGTTCTCACTTGTCTCCATTCACGGATTTTTCGGACTCTGTTATTTTCAGCGTAAATAGGGTGAGGAAATACATTGGGTTTCCTTTTATTCAACCATTTTTCTTTCTGAGTTAGGGAATAACATTGAGATACATGGGTGGTTCAGCCATGTAACAGCTGTGACAGGTAATCCCCAAATACCCGAAGAGAAATCAGAGAAAGTCTGTTATGCATAGCTCTTTAACATAATAGTTCTAGACAAGGGGAAAGGAAAGTCAGAAAGTAAATGCAGAAAAGTCAAAGAGGGAAAAAGAGAGACAAAGAAAACAGTGCTGAGAACAAGGGAAGAACAAGACTAAGAAAGGGGCCTCATTTGTCAAATCCAAAACATACTTATATTACACAATGCACTGAAGGAGCAGGAGAGTCAGGGCAACTCTGCAGCCACTCCCTGGCTATTGAAAATTGTCACCAACATGGAGCCATTCCCAAGCCATCAAACAGGTAACTGCAGCAGCCTGGGCAAATGTGAAACAGCTGTAACAGGAACTTATCAAAAAAGACAACAGGATTTAGATTGAAGCATAAACAATGCCTTCAAATTACTGCCAGCACTCCAAAGAGAAAACATCTTTTTTATCAGAGAGGAATCTCACTCATACCCTGCAGCAGAACTTTTTCAGACTACTTTAGAAAACTTAAGACTTCCTTCATTCACCTTAGGGTGACAAAACTTCCTTTGCAAATAGTTGTCCAGATCCACAAGAAGGATCATCTGCATTCAGGATGGCTTCATGAATCACCAAGGACCTGTAAGGTGAATGCAGGGCAGGAACAGAATACCTTCCCAAGAATTAAGGTCATTCACTGGGCAGCTCTGTACACAATGATGACAATCAAGAGGCACTACATTCTCCCTGGTAAAAAGAACACAGACCCCAGAAATACAGAAAATGTCAACATTTCCTCTGATGAAGTTACTTTGAAACAAGAAACAGTTCTCTTACTTCTGCGCTACCAATCCCATCAATGGCCCCCTACAATTAGCATTCTCCCATTTTGTCCAGCAAACTTGTCCATGTCACTCTGGGACCTAATTTGTTTCATTAAAATCAAGACAGGACTACGTGTACTCATCCCTGCAGATTTCTCAACTACCCATTTGAGAAGGCCTGCTCTAGTGCCTGGCCCCTAGACTTAAATTAGGAATCAACTCCTTTTTGCAGTTCCAAAGCATTCACCTGTGTAGTCCTAATAACATCAGTGAAGGGGAAGCTTAAAACAAACTGAAGCAGGACAAACAAGTTAAGATGAAGAACCACTTAGAAGAGACAACCTTCTCTGCAACATCTGTAGTTCAGGATCCTACTCATTCTTCACTTCTTAGGTGTGATGCTAAGAGACATCTGGGTTCTGCTGTGAATGGGCAGAAGCTGCACTTTGCTCTATCAGACAGAGATCTGGTACCAGTGATTTGTGTTCTCATCTTGATTATTTCTACCTTTCATGGCCACAAAAGCAAAAAGGCATCTTCTGAAACAGCTCTGACTGGTATAACAAGGTGTCTCTCCTAAGAATCTGGCCTCATATTCAAAGCGCTCAGTGGGACATCTACCTACTGAAAGAACACCCAAACCCAAACTTCAGTGTATGATTGTGATCTCAAGCACTGACTAGGCTACACCTGACTAAAGGACTGGGACACATGGAGTAACGCATAACCTGTGAATTAGTAAGACAAACCTTTACAAGGAGCTGAACCCACACTCAGAAATGCCATCCTGCAAGACCTGACAGTAAAAGTGGGTGCTTTTTGGGAGTGACAACTCCCTTAAATAAAGATCAAATCTGTAAATGACGAGCATATTGCACAAAAAAAAAGATCTCCGTGAAAGAACCCAAAGAGCAGATCTGTGCAGGGATCTGTGCAGCTCTGCTGCTCAGATTCCTGGCTCTAACTCTTTGTCTTTGTGGGGTAACTCTGAACATTGACTCAAACCACCTCAAAGTCCCTAAGAAACTCAGCTGTTGTCATCATTTTGTGGGTTCAGTGGGGGGGGCAGGGGCGAGGAGGGGAGGGAAGGGGGGTCTTCCACCTGGGAATCTGAATTTTCTGATAGTGTAACTTCATTTTCTGATTCTGAAACCGCTTTATAAATTAAGACTGATAGAGGGAAGAATTTCTTGATAGATTCATCCCCGCCTTGTCTCAGAAACACTAGTCTCTCGATAACCGGATCCCAGAACGTGGGATCTGTAACCGAATCGACAGCAACGTTTGGGAAATAGAAGAAAACGCATTGCATAAACAGTTTTATCTTAGAAAACCGTATTTTCCTCGTTTTTACGGTATTTTTAACTTGTAGAAAGACCTCTTTCTGTGGAAGGGTAAACCCAGCACCCCTCTTTCCCCAGAAGAAACTCACCCAGCCACCGAAAGGGAAGGGGCTAGTAAAAAAGGGGCCCAAAAGAGGTTTTCCACATTTAGCTTCTTCATGGCTCCCAGCTCCCGGGTAAAGGAAAAAGTTTCGGTGGTTAGTTCTCCGTTTGTTTGACCAGTCCTTTCGCACTGAAAGGGGTGTTGGTTGTCCATTTGGGTGGGTCTGATATAACTTAGACGACCCTCCAGGATCTCGCGGTGCTGAAATGCGGCTCCTAGGAGCGCTTTGCTCACAAGGGACACTTCCAGGGACTTCAGCTGAGGTCCCTGTTCGGGCACCAGTTAATCACGGTGTGTGGGGGCGATGGACTGGTGCCGCACTTCTCCCACAGAGTCCCTCGTGGAGATGCTGTGGCGGTGCTCTGTTAGCACCTACACGAGCACTCAGCCTCCCCCTTGCTGGTAGATGCAAGCAGCCACTCACACACAGTTCTGCACGTTACGGAGATGAAGAGGCAAGAGGGATTCTTTGTGTGCAATTCCGAGGCCGTTTATTGGGGTCCACCTGGACCACGAACCAAACGCCCCAAAGGTCCAGCAGAGACAACCTCAAACAAGCCCGTGTGCCCGTTTTTACCCCAAGGGGTCCCAGGGGCGGGCAGAACATCAGTAACCAATAATCTGAGGGCTAGAGGGATAGGAAAGATTGAATGGCACAACGAGGGCCAGTGGAAGAGGGGAGGGGGGGAGAGGACCAGGGACAGAGGGAAAAAGAACCTTCTGGCACAGTGGTGTGGGGAGAGGTCACTTCGAAACAACATGGGGGGTGTAGCGTGGACTTAACCACCACAACACTCAGCTGAACTTTAATGTTTGCATGGAAATCACTTCAGTCATGTAACTGTTGGTGCAGCTGTGAAAAAAATCAATCCAAGTCCCATACCAACTGCACCTCAATTTTCACATTGAAACAGGTAATGCTGATGAACTCTGAATAGTACGACCATTACCAAACTGTTATATGGAATCGTATCTTTTGTGATCTAATTTTGTGACTAACACTGATACCTCAGTATGGTACCTTTCTTTTCTGACACAATGCTCAACAATATGCAGTTTACACAGAGATTTATTTCACATCTAGCAAGAGATGTTTGGAAAAAGAGCTACATGCAATTCAGCTTTTCTTTTTCAACTCTGAGATAAAACTAGGGCTGAGACTGAAACATTTTCTCTTAAACCCACCTCTCTCTCTGAGTAAGATAGAGAAGTCTTTGAATAAACATATATATAAATGTCCCTCTGGTATGCAGATATGAAGGAGAGTCACACCAGATACATGTGAGTATGCCAGAAAAGACCCAGAGTCAATATCAAAAGTGGTGGAGCGAAACAGAGGGACGTGGGGCTCCTGTGGAGTGAGGCAAATGACAAGGGTAAATTCCCAGATTGCTTGAGAACAGGGTGTCTGGGAAGGTGGGGTGTGGAGTAATTGCAGAATGGTGTAACAGGGAATTTAATAGATCAGAAAAGGCTGAATAGGATAACAGGCCCATTGTTCAGAAAGTTCTCTTTTGTGACCAGGCTCTAAGAGAATGCCAGAGAAACAAATGACTTAATCCTGGGGGGATGCTGTGGCATAAATGAAAGTAGTCTATACCTTCAAAGCCGATGGAATAAATTTCTGTATCACATAACCACACTGATGACTGCAGCTTTCAGCAAAGTCTTAAGACTTTGCAATTGACAAAACCCTCACAATCATGCCCTCCCATGTCCCCCTTTCTCTCTTCAACAGCATTTTCCAATGTACTTGGGGGGCAGACGGGGGAACAAGTCACATGAACGACAAACAGATGTGGTCAAATGCCGCATAAAACACAATGGTTACAGGGCAGAACAGAAGGAAAGAATTCTTCAGTGCTGGCTTCCCTTCTCTCCCACGTTCTAACCACTGACCTAATGTTGGAGCTTCCTGGTTCTATGAACACAGTCACTAAGCACTACACAACCAATTTACACAGCTTCCTGCTTCCTTGCTAAAGGAATGGAAGTTCCATAGGAGATACTTGGTGCAAAATGTTGGCTAACCTTCCAAGTCTCTCCCTGAGCATCATGTGTCTCTGGGGAACTTTCCCATTTCTTGAGCCCTGTTAAAGCAGATGATGGAGCTGGAGGGTCCTGGGACATCAAAGACAGCATTTTTCCAGTTACTTTAACACAAGCTGAATCAAGAATACAGAAAGGACAGCCTAATGTAAAAAGTAAAGGTCACAGTAGGGGACAATACACAATATATTGTAATTTCCCAGAATATGTTATACCTTTCCTTGCAAGGATGGCAGAGTAGGCAGTGTTAAAAGTGACACCGTCAGCTTTGGCTTTATAAATAACAGAAGAGCCAGGATATAATGTATTATATGGTTCAAGGATTAAGGAGAACATAAAATGACTGGGCTTTTTTCACAGAAATAAAGGTAGAAATATGCATTTCTCAGTTACCCACAATTTCTTAATGGAAGTAATAGATCCTTAGTTAAGAAAAAAAATAATCTCGAGTTCATTCTAACCCAGGCAGAAAAGTGAAATATAGAAATGTAATGCAGCAATCCACAAACCAAATTTTTTCCAGATCTTTATGAAACTCAGCCTCTAAATCCTCCAATTCCTACTATACCTAGATGGAACCTATTAGTTGGTTCTAAATTTGGCTACAGAAATTCTCCAGTTCTCTGTGAGTCTTTTGAATGAAATTCCATTCTAAAACAATTAATAGAGAAAAATTACTTTGCCTTCCAAGAATTCAGTGTTGGAGATGTGTAGCTCAGCTGTGACTTGTGGTTTACTTGGTAGGCAGTGTGTTGTACTTTTTATTATTCTTCCCTCTCCTTTTGCCAGAGGAAAAAAAAAGATCTCCATAGGTGCACATTTCTAGAGAGCTCTGCACAAAAGCTAGGCTTCTGCAAAGCCCTGATCTAACTTTAATTGAAACACTTGTTTCCATATATATTACAGATACTTTTTTTGTAAGAGTTTAAAACATATAAAAGCAGCTATTACTGCTTTGAACATTTCTAACTCAGAAAAAAAATCAAGGCATGAAAAGTTTCCTCCATCCTATTTAAATTACATTTGGGTAGTTCTCTGTGTGGCTACTACAAATTCCTTTAACCCCACCAGTCTCTTTGCTACATTAAATTAATGATGCGTCTCAAGCACTCACTCTTCTGCAGGAGAGTGTGGAATCTCCACTCAGACACCTACAATTCACTAAATTGGAAACATTGACCTAAGGGAGACATCAGTGCGTTTATCCTTGCAGACAATATTACACTGTAATGCAAAACACAGATAATATTTGGGGGAGTTAAGAAGATGAGGTGTATGTTGAGTGGATTTTTCAACGTCAGTAGGGAGAGGCTTCAAAGCACTTCAGTGCAGTTCTCCTGACGACTAAACCATTCTAGGTTCACTGGCACACAGTACTACATCCTTCTTTATATGAACACCCCAAACACCCAAATTGTTCCAACAGTCCCTACTACAATGTGTTTCTACTACTCTATACAATAATTCAATTAAAGCTGAGCTACATTAACTATGATTACCAAAAAAGTATGTATTTCCACAATGCCCTTTTTTGTCCACTGTTATAAGTCTTCACTCCCAAAGCTGTGTTTATAATGAAACGTGTGGTGTATTTTCCATTAAAAGCCTTGGCAGGCGTTTCTGTAGTTTTTCTCATGTATCTCAAGTTCAATACTCTTTCTGCATTTGCTTCACAATAACCGGTCCATTTCCAAGTGATTAATTTTCTATTCTAAAACAATGCATTCCTTTCCCCTCTCATTTTGCTGGTGTGGGGTTTTGGGGTTTTTTTCCCTTTTCTTACCAAGAGAAAAAAATTCTTTTTCAATGACATCATGGTACAAAATTTTCAAAGCAGGTTTTAGCAGGAGATATGCAGATTGCTTTGAAAAGTTACCCTCATAAATAACAACAAAGTACTGAATTATCAAGGCTGTAACTCAGTCAAGAGGTGCTGTAACCATTTAAATTATATGACCTCAGCAGAACCTCTCGATTGAATTGCAGCCTTTCATTAAACCGGGCATTCTGTATTATTTCCTCTGAACTAGAGTAAATCAGGATGGTAAAGAGATTAGCCCCCAAGCCCATCTCTTTGTGATCTACAGGCATATAATTTTTAACCATTACCTCAATTTTGTAACTTAAAAAGCCTGTGCATAATCTACTGTGTCAATAATTCCCTTCCCTGTATAGGGAATGACGACATGACAAAAATACTACTGTGTAACCCAGGTACATTTAGAAACTACAATGCTTGTAAAGGAGCAAGATCCCACTACCGAAAGCTAGAGAAAAGTGGGGAAAAAAAGGAGGGAAAAGAGAAACTGTAGATTCATAGCACTGCCCTTTCATTCACAAAAAGCTCAAAACCAGAAGGGACCATTAGCTCATCTAGGCTCATCTTCTGTATGTATTACTGAATATTCATTATTTCATCAACCAAAATCAAACCTTTCTCTGATTTATTTCTAACTACCATTTTACTAGAAGAGAAACAGCTGGCCTCTGAGTCAGGACATTCCATAAATATCTCCTTGCTTTCCTTACTGGAAAGTTGTGTGTGTAGGGATGAGGGTGGAGAGAACCAGGGTACTTATAACACGCTCTCTGTTCATCTCAAGCTGGCTGATATAATGCTGCCTCCATAATGGGAGAGAGACAACCTCCATACCAGTGGTTCCCAAACAAACCCATGACAACAAAATAAACGTTTTGGAACTTTTTATGGAGTGGGTTCATGCAGGAGCTCCTGTGCTTGTGCAAGCAGCCACAGCAGTGGGCTGGCAGGGATCCCTTCTCCAAAGAGCGCTTCCCAGGCTGCTCGGCACGGGTTAGGAGCATGATTTAGGAGGAACAAGTTCCCCTACGATTTGTATCTTACCCTGGACGAATATGGTGCTTTCCTCAACTGGCCATAATGTGCTTCAGTTTCCCTTATTGCTTGGACTTTGCCTTCTTTTCAAAGCCCCTACATTTAACTCAGTAAGAGAAAAGCTACTGTAAGTCCCTTTCCCTATTTTCTTATATTTGTGTAGCTGTTAGACATTTTGCAAAGGAGGGGAGTACCAGCCAGCCTCTCACAACAAAAGGGCTACTGTCACTGCGCCAGTCCCAGACATGGTGGAAACCAGCCCACAGGAAAAGGCCTGGCTCCAGTGTTAGGCTCCGGCCGAGTACAGTCACTGCATTCACTCAAATTGGCAACAGGTCTCAGTGTTCCTGGCTTTGAGCTGTGAACAAGGGTCGGGATTGAATAACCAATTATACAACCGCTGACTGAGTTTATCCAAGGTTTGCAAACTGCTATAATAGCCCAGTATTCACTGACTGTTTTATCCTTTTCCAGATATAGTGTCATATCTCCCCTTGTGCTCCATTTACATGTCACTTTATTACATACATCCATTAAAAAGGTTAATACAATGTCACAGTCAATGCCTAAATGTTGCCATTCAGTATCCTCGCCTTACTCCCTGCTACATTTCACATTCACACATTTCTTTCTCTCCCCCTCTCCTGTGGGCTTTGCTCAGTCACACTCGCACACTCTTTCCTGCTGCAAGTTAAATCAATTTGCTGTCAAGAATACAGAGCAGAGCATGAACAAAACGGTAGCCAAGAGTCAACAGAGTAAAAACTGCATGCTCCCTAAAGTTGCCAGTCATGGTGAGCGCTCTGTACTGCCAGTGACAGGAATAACCTTTAAAACTCCAGAAGTTCAGAGAACCACTTAAATTTGTAGACATTGTTGAGACTCCCTGAATCACCTGGGTGTCTTATATTATCAGGAAAGTTCACTTGCTAAAAAAGCCTTTTAAGTGGCTTTTCTTACTTTCATATAAACTTTAAACATACCAAAAACTGCTCTTCTCTGATTTTTAACACCTCCCAACTTGACCCCACCTACAACACAGACGTGTAGGAGGCTGGAAAAGACTGGAAAAAAATAGAACCAAAATTCTCTACATCATCCTGTGAATTACTGATAGATATCTTGCTTAAAGTTCGTTATTTTTCTCTTTTGTAAAAGATTATTGTCTCTGATCAAATTTATCATCTCTGCATAGAATTTTGTTTCTGAAAACAGTGAGAAAAGAAAATTACTCAAAATCTTCTACAGGTTCACTTTTTGAGATAGAGGGATTCCTGTCACTTTTTAAATTTCTGTTTTCTACTGCCCTATTAACAAAAAATAGGGCAAGAAATCAAAGACAAAATTTGACGTTTTGATTTAATGCAATACAAATCACTGCTGTTTGCATACATGGTATCACCGGCAGAAAGGTACAACTTCTGAGTAAGGTACAACTTCTGAGAGGATCAGTACAGCAGGGGATCTCCAGTGGTAACACAGTGAAGCTACATTTATTTAACGAAGCCCAGTTTCATTCCTGATCATAAAAATGGTTTTTCATTTAACTTTTTGGCTTTTTACAGTTAGGAGTAGGACAGTTCAGAAAAAAGAATCTGATCCTGAAAAGGAAAGGACTTGAGGATATTTTTCATTCTCCCTCATTTTCCTGGGGCTTGAGACTTCATCTTTTTGGTGTCTGACCATGAAAGCCATGGACTCAGAAAAAATGTTTTTAAAAAAACTACTTTTGTAGAATCTAATTGTTTATTTACTGATTATCAGTCAAGAAAGTGCACAAATATTTGAAAATCATCTAAGCGGAGGGTTTTATCAACTCATCATCAGTATGTGAAGTTTGACTGCAATAATGGAAAACAGAACATTTTTTCCCAATATGCCCCCCTGCAAAGGAACATGAAACACACTGTTCATGTGACCTGTACACTAGTCCCATTCATCGGGGTAAGATTTTCAAAAAATATTTTGGTTTACTTTTTAAAAAATCCTTCACACAGGTTTTGGATAATATCTATTTCCCTTTTGAGGAATGCTCAAGCTTCTTACACAAACCCTTGACACTCACACAGACCACTTCATGTAATGGTACCAAACTGTGCTGCAGGGAGCCTAAACGATCTTATTTGCTCACTCTTTGGCTTGGGAAAAGTTAGGGATATGTGGAGCACTGAGATGCAGTGTTAGAGGAGCATAGCAGTCCTGACATACTAAATGGAGAGACACCCAAACTTCAGGTAATTTCTTTGACTCACAATAAAAAAATAAAATTCTTCAAGAAGTCCCATTACTCAATTTAGGACTCCAAACAACAAAATTATAGCAAAAATCTATTTCCAATGAATCACTTTTCTATCTAAGGGCCTGTATGTAAAGTCCTTTCTTTTGTTCTTTTTTTATGTAATGCCTTTTGAAACTTTCACAATGCAACTGCCCACTTTTGCATCATAAAAGATCTGTAGGCACCACATTGTTCAGCTATCATTAATAGAGTCTTGATTGAGTTGGACTCTGAATGACACAGGGTAGCAGCAAGTGATAAAAAGATTGGAGAAAAACCCTCCCCTCAATTTACTCCTAAACCAATTATTTGCAAGCTTTCTGCACCATGAAATTGTATTAGAAACAAATTATATTAGCAATGTTTATGAATGCTATGGCAAGTTGTTATCCAAAAACGGGAATTACCTCTGAACGGAAGAGAGGAATGTGAAAATTCTTTTGGCAAGTGGAGAGGCTTCTGTTTCTTTTTCTTGTCTAATTGTTCTAATGAAAAAAAATTACACTATATTCTGTTACCATAGTTCCTTACAACTTCTTAAAACTTGATGACCTGACTTGGTACTAATCTAACCAAGCCTGAAGCAAGGAGTTTCAAAATTGTTTAAGGCAGAACAACTTGTCTGAGCTCCTTTGGAAAAGGACATTCTCCAAACTCAGACTTCTTTTTCCTGCTCATTCAAGCACAAAAAAGGAGAAAATGGGGCTGGAATTTCTATGGCCAAAACCAAACCAAAAAACCAGGACATGACATACCTCGGCAAATTTACAGAATTTCAGGCAGAGAAGGACGCAGAACTGCATGATATTTTGGACAAATACAATGAAGAAAGGCCTAACTTGGAAATGTAGTTATAAAAGTGTTCTTTTTTTCTGTCAGGATATTCTGAAAGGGAAAATTCCTTCCTATCACCCCTTCTGATTCACAAATTAACACCCTGCAAGTGTCTGCAGCTCTGGTCACCACACAAGACATCCCCAGCCAGATGCACTGTTCTGTAGGAGGATATCCTATCCCTGTGACATCTCAGCATTACTTTAGCAGTATTGGGATCTCATACATCAGAAGTTGACAGTATAGAGCCTTGTAATGTACCTAAAACAGTCTGTGCTACTTTATTTGGAGGAAACTCATATTCCCTGAAACATGCTACACCTCTCAAGCAAAAACATCGTATTACTGATTTGTGGTGTTTTCATTCCACTTTTCGGAGGCTTTTTGCAAATGCTTTGGTCACGCATAACCTAGAAAGAGGACATAGTACAGTATTTACTGATTGCTAACTAATATTTCCGTCTCAGACCTGAAGCTCTCTTGAACAATGAATAAGGACAATTCAGGACTCATAAATTTGAACACTAACCTACAAATGTGACAAGTCCCGTCTGTCCCACAGTCCACAGAGCCTAAGAGATTGGCAAACACTCCAGTGAGTGATCAAAGCATTTTGTTATGATATTTAAAAAATCATAAAAATAATAGTTTTACTTCCTTCTAAGTTTGAGGACAAAATCTGACTGGTTAGTTTCCAATCTTCTCATCTCTTTTCCTTCCAAGACTTCCTTATTGTGAGCACACAAATAATTTTCATTACTATTATAAGTGAAATAATAATTAATATCTAGCTATTCAATCCTTGACAGAAAAGAAAAATAAAGTGGAGTTTGATTCACTGAGTCCTTGAAATAGATTCTTAGGGGAACTGAAGACATTCAGAGAGAACAAATTATATCTCATGGAACTCATTCTTATGGTCACTTTGGAATTATCCTTATTTATAATTGTATCTTTTGGTATTCCAGCTATTTCCTTGCCCTCAGCAAAAGAGAAGGACAAAGAAGGAAATGTGAGGGCAGATTTTCTTCTCCCATCAATTCTAGTGGCTAGATGCTGTAATACAGCACGCTTTTATTTCTATTACAGCTCACTTCTTAGCCTAGTGCTAGCAATAGTCAGCTTTAAGGCAACTACAGTAATTCTAGCTAGCTAATTGGCTATTTCAGAATCATATTATTACTGTACTCAAGAATCAGAATTCCATTGCTTTCATCAATCTTTGTTTAAAAAAACAAAGATATGAATTTCCACCTCTTCAATTTTGTGACTGCAGCGAAGTGCCGGATTGCCAGTGGTTGGTAGATAGCTTCTATTTCAAACACATATTTATCTGTGTTAGCTGCAAAATGATAGGGCTGTGCAGAAGTAACGATTCACTTGTTTCATGTTCCTAATCTTCTGCTGAATACCCCTTCAAAACTTGACTAGAAAGGGATGGATTTATTTGAATTTCATTTGTGATGTCATGTGGATTTAAGAGCATTCCTAAATACATATGAATTCCACAAAACCTTTGCAAACTTTTCTCTCTGAGCATGCAATAGGTGTAATGAAACCTGAGAGAAATGTAACTTAAAATATATCACACTATTAACATTTTAACCACCCTGAAGTCATATTCCTGTTGCTACATTTTCAAATTATTTTCCACTTTACAAGAAACATAAACATAAGTTCCTCTGATATTTTAAACCCCGACTTAGAGACTGTTTCAGCCTCCCTCTGTCCAAGTGTTAACTGACCAATAGCTCTGCAGCTGTGGAAGAAAACATCTCTCATCTCCCCCATGGTCTGGTACCTTCCATTTATGGCTGGAATGATTTCATTATGTTTTACCACTGCTGGCTCCCATATTTTTCCCCTAACTCTCTCCTCAGCCACCGCTAACTGTTATGGACCTTCGAAAGGATTTGGGAAGCTATCACTCAAAGCACCACGGAGCAAGGGCCAATCACCAAGGCAAGGGAAGCCTTCTTACCTAAACAAACCATTATCGGCTCATCTCATGTCTTTGTACTCTTTTTTTGCTATTACCTCACAGGATTAACTTTTATCTCTAATCTCTGCTCTGGCCAACTGTCAGGGAGCCTAAAAGCTGCCTGTCTTTTAATCTGTGTGTAATAATACTGCTGTTAGTAACAGATAACTGTGAAACAACATGGAGGGAAGGAAAACACACAAACACACAAGGGCTGATTGTTAAAAACTGCTGTGCTTGTTGCTACCTGAAAGGAGGGCAAGATCACGCATAATGTCCATATTGCATTTCCTTCTTTTTCTCTTTCATGTTTTCCTTTTCAATCCAATGCCACTGAAGTGTTTTAATTCGGGGTATCTGTTCTCATTAACCAGTTTATCTGCTGTTCAGCCTGAAATGGCTAGGTTTCCAGGAGTATGTGAAAAACCTCATCTACTTGTAACTTTCCATTAAACAAAAAATCAGGATGGGGAACATAACAGAAAATAAAAGAAAAAAAAAGGAAAAGAAAATTAATGATCCTACTGTAAAGCCAAAGCTTCAAAACAGTCAACATTTTAAAGCTTGCCTTGAAATAAGTAAGTCTCTTACTGGGTGGCACATTTACCAGGCAGTCAGGCTTTACTTTACTTTAAGTTAATACTTTTATAAGCTCTCCCCAATACTACACGACACCATGCTTTGTAAAACAAGGCTAAGACTGAAAGAAAAACAAAGACCACTTAATTATGTCCAGGTGCGTAGTGTAGCAGTTCTCACAGAATATAGGGTCTTAAGAGGTTAGAGCAGGGAGGCAAACCCTCTTATAAACTGCTCTTGAAGGGGTGTTGGTGGCATTTTGTTTCAGATTTTCTTAAAAGCTTACTAAAGTCAAATACATGCCCTTTTATTTAACTCTAGTCCTTTGAGTTCGAAAATCAAGAGGAGAGGAATAAAGGAGCCCTACCAAAAAAAACATTAGCAGGAGAGTTATGGATACAGTATTTTAAGGAGGTAGTTGTGAGGACAGAAAGGATACAAGTCTTACATGGAACAGCAATTTAACCAAGCAGATTAGTGATAAATATATTTTAACTGTTGCACTAGGTAACTTCTAGGATTCCGGCTCAGAATCTTACTATACCTTTCAAAACCTATGAAGCAAACTCATATGCTCCAATCATTCTCCAGATATGAAAACTTAAGGATTAGGCACCATACCCTGAACAACCAGCAAACTTAGGGAAGCTGGACCTGTAGAGCAGCACATGACAAAATTTCCTCCTGGCAGGTCCAAGACAATTCCTTTGAATCTCATGATGATTCTGTACATCTTAACAGTTGTATAATTTTCCAGCTTTAGTTGAAAAGGCATCATTATTCCCAAGTGGGAAAAATAAGGCAGAAAAAGAAATGTCTGACTCAAAGTCACCCAAGAGGGCCCAATGGCAGAGCCAAGGTCACACACAGAGTCATTCAGGTTGGAAAAGACTCCAAGATCATCAAGTCCAACTTTTGACCAACCACCACCTTGCCAACTAGACCACAGCACTCAGTGCCATGTCCAGTCATTTCCTGAACATCTCCAGGGAGGGCGACTCCACCAGCTCCCTGAGCAGCCTGTTCCAATGCTTAACAATCCTCTCTGTGAATAAATTGTTCCTGAAAGCAGGTGGCAACAGCAGCCCAAAGGGAGAATCCTGGATGCTTTAGGAGAGGAGCGGCCCAGGGTATGTCCCCCTGGTCCCCAGCCACTCTGGTGGGGACAGACCCAGCTCCAGGCACTCTCCTCAAGGACTCTCGTCTCTTCACAGCTTCCCACAGCCCCTCCCTGCAACTCACTGCAGACTGTCATGACACATCCTGACTCCTGCCCGCAGAGCTGTGCCCAAACAGGCCACAATACACTCCCCACATGGCAGAGGCAATGAGAAGCCAGTGGTGTCAAATGAAGGTGTCAAAATGAGGTCCAGTGTGTCCCCCTAATGGCTAATGTCATCCATAAGAAATACGAAAGGCATTCAGCAGGAGTGATTATCTTTGCAGAGTCTAAACCTCATCCCCTTGCACAATGTGTTGTAATAATCTCAGTCACAAATCACAGTGACAAAGATTACAGATCTAGGGTCCAGATACAAAAGGCAAGGCTGCAATCTTTCAGCCAAAACAGCAAAGGAAATTTTTAACTAAAGCCACCTGAAACTCCAGAAAGAGACAATGGACCAGAGACATCTCAAGCGTGAACTTCTTGGCAAAGGCGAGAAGAAGACCATCATGAATGAGGAAGGGGGATGGGAACCATCCTTCACTCCTCAGTGAGGAATGTGAGGGTGACTGTGAGTGTAGTGAGGCACTGGCACAGGTTGCTCAGAGAAGCTGCAGATGCCCAGTCCCTGGAAGTGTCCCTGTCCATTGCAGGGAGATTGGAATGAGATGATCTTTAAGGTGCCTTCCAACCCAAACCATTCTGTAATTCTATGATTCACCAAACCTAAATCCTTTTCTCTACTACACTCTCATCAGAGCTGGTTTTGGGGGTTTATTCTTAACTCCATGCGTTCCTTGACCACAGACAAAGATGTCCTGGCAGCCAGAGCTGGACATCCTTGCACTGGAACTCAAACTCTCTCTGACACAAGTCATCATTCCTGACAATAGCTTGAACCCCACTGAAGAAAAACAAAAAAAATATAATGAATTCTACCATCCACCAATACGCAGATAATCTCAGTCTGCATACCGTGGTCTTTATCATATGCTATCTATCTCCAAGTGGTTTTCCAGGAATTTTGAATAGATTACAGTAAGGAAACTCAAGGCACCTCCTGCCAAATGAACATATGACCACAACTGTCTGGGATTATTTTGAAAAGAAAATAGAGAAGCACCCAAAAGCAATACCATCCACCTTGAAGAGGGATTACTGATGGTTTAACACTGTTTGCTGCTCAAGTATCAAAGGCTGCTGCTGGATTTAAACATGGACTATGCTGTTAAAAAGATACTCAAAAAGCAAAGCAACAGCATTTCCTCTCATTACAGATTTTGATACTAAACTAAAAGGGACAAAAAAGTTGAGGAAACCAAATGGTTCAAAACTTTGTCTCTCCCACCTGTTTCACCTGACAACAGAAAGTCTTTAGACTTGCCCATCTCACCCTAAGATGCTTATACTCAGCCCTACAGGATCTATGCAAACATTACAGTATTTATTGCTCAGCTCAGATCAGGAAATGAAAACAAATCACTGTATCTTCTCACTGTCACCTCTGAAATTCTTCTTCATACCACTGTCACTGTTGGTCTCTCATTTCATTTCATCAGAGTAAAAATCTACATCTGTTCTGCATTTAAGAGACAACATTCACAGTTTTTCAGACTGCCAGCACCAAAAACTAACAACCAAGTTCTAATCAGTGACAGAGATGCGCCTACACTTGCAGCCCACTCCCACTAAAATAAGGAATCGGGGACACGAACACTAGCTTTGACCCAAGTGCCCAGACTAGCAACCTCCCACTTGCCCCCCCTTCCCCCCCCCCCAGAAATCAATATATTGCTGCATTTAAAAATGGTTTGCTGAAAACTTCTCAGAAGCAGCCTGGTGAGGGTGATTATCTGAAGATCTTAAGTGAGGCTTTAATAATGTTCTACTGTATACAGTACATCTAAAAAAAAGCCCACTAAAAATAACAATGAGAGAAGATGATTGTAGAGGAACTCACTCTCTCAGCATAATTTCTAGCTTGTGCCCACAACACTACAGTAAAATATCTTGTCAGGCCAGGAGGGCTCGACAGGCCTAATCAATAGCTGTTATTTTTTCACAAGTGCCAACAAAGGAAAAACTTAATTTATGCCACACAAGATGCTGAAAATAATTCATACTAATTGGACTGCCTAAAATTCCCCTTCTGTCCTCCTGTTTTCAATTGCTTTTAACTTCTCAAACTTTGACTGTCCACACTGAAATGCTTAACCTCTGAGCTAGGGAAAAAAACAAAAACACAGGAGTAACAAGGGCAACATTACTTTCTTGCTATCTGACAGTTTAAGCTGCCATTTCTAAGCAAAATTAGCATTGGTTTTGAGTGTCTAACTTCCTTCAACTGTTTTGTAAAAGACAGCTACACTGCTTGAGAATGCCAAATTTTGTCAAGTGAAGATTAAATGAGTACAGACCTTTTTCAGTATTGTCTTCAGAGGAAGTTAGAAGATTGCAGACAGCTGTGACATACTTTAATATTTGCAAGACATATTTTAATATTCTGTACTGTTATTAATCCCTGGGACTTGTAAAAGCCTTTCAGAAGGACACAGAGTAAATCTTATAACTTGTTGATTTTTTTTCCCTTCGTAACGACATACAAACATTACGTACTGCTACAGCACTTCATGGGGCCTTCCAGGCCATCAGGTTATTAACCCTTACACAGGAGCATTTGAAAAACACCTAACATAGCAACTGAAGGTTATTCATAAAGAGAGGGAAGATTCTGATAAACAATAAAGTATTTCAGAAAAAAGCCATCCACTTCCATTTGTCTACTAAGCTATAAAAAGCACTTTCATGAACAGTGTATTTCAACTAAAAATCAAAACAAAATAGAAATCACTACCAATTGCTATCATGCATGTTATCACAGGAAAAGGTTTATAGCCTCTGTCCTGTCTGGAGAACTTTGGATCTGGTGCATAGCTCTCTAACAAAGTATGGGCAACAGTGTTGAGCATTCGGTTTTCCTACTATTTTTAACTGTGGTAACACAAAGAAAAGGCTGGATGCTTTCCCAAAACAAATGAAGATGCATTCCAAATCCAAAAATACAAGGTACAAGCTCCAAAAGAAACATACCAGGCTGTCAGGCCAAAGTTGTTACTGAGGAAACAGACAGGTATGAGGAATTTGTTGTGGGGAGGTGAGTCAGGTAGTAAAATGTTCTGCACACAAGGATGAAGGAGAAGCAGAACTAAGAAGCAGTGAACTGGGGATGGAAGAAAGGTGGTCACTGGGTTTTTATGAAAAGTCCCTATTTCTTTAGCATTTTTCCATAATTCCATTGCAACCAAGCAGAAATATGCCCAGTAAACATTACAGTAACTGAGACTTCTTCCTTTATTCAGTGATCCACTCCGACTCAGGTCTTACAGTCTTAGACTGAGTCGATGTGAATTCTCAAAAGAAACAGTATTTGCCCTATCATTGAAACATCTGGAGAGAAAGTCAGCCTGCTCCAGAGCAGAATGAAAGGGAGAAACACAATCAAGAGAACTACAGAGTTTGGCTCCAGTGTTATCCTAAGCCTTGAGCTAACCTGACAGGATATACGTACATCAGAATTTGAATTTAATTAGACCAAATGTCTGCTGACCAACCTGTGATTGCATAGCAGGGCCCAACTCTAGCATGCATGTGGAGATACCTGAGGGACAGAAATAAATTTTCACATAGGAAATGTTAAGTTTTAGGCTTTATGCTGACGTGTGGCTGTGCTGTTATAACAGAAGAAGCACAGAAACAATGCATAGTCTAATGCAGAAGCTTTTTATCATTCACTCCTAACTTTATTAACTTTCAAAACGGTTCATGGTGTTATTCTGTCCAAAAGTGTGCATACACACTTCCAATAGATTAATTATATTTACCACCAAGAATAAGGAAAGTGTAAGTACGACAGATAAAGCTAATGTGTACTTCTGTTCCAGCATGAAGGGTTTAGTAACTATGACACATCCTGCCCTTGCACTGCAGTAATAATCTTTCTATGTCAATAAGAGGGGAAAATGTGGGTTGTTTTTTATTTTAAAACCCATGTTTTTCATAAATTTTTTCATACACTGAGACTTTAAAGTGCATCGCTATGTCTGTGTGTATGTATATGGAAAAAAATTTCTGTTTTTAAAAGGACTTCACAAATCAAACAGGGCAATACTGCTCCTTACTTTGAACAAGGAAACATTTTAGGACAAAAATAATTATGACTGAAAATATTCTTTTGTGGCTTTTTGGAATTATTCTACCTGACTTTGTAACAGAGTAAAAAACTCCTAGAGACAGACAGGCGGGTGATCAATTAAACCAGTATCAGGACTGAGTTAAGTATTCATTCACTTTCCACCCAAACATTGAATCCTCTGTCAGAATTCTTCCTAGCAAGCAAAGCTTGCTCTTTATCAGTTCCATAAGTACAATTAGCTAAGTGATAGATCCATGCACAGGAGCATAGTGGAACTATTAATGCAGAACTTTGAAGAATCCTTAAATCTATACCCCACTGCGTTGATTTTGCCAAAGTCACTGTTAGAATCACAGATTAATTTACCTGTGGAGAAAATCAACTTTCAAAAGATCCAAGGAAGAAGATCGTATTTACATATATGCCAGCTTCAATTTCAAGGTCTACAAGATTGCAGGAAAATAAAATAAAAACAGAGGATCAGTTTTTCTGTTCTTTCAACTTATGCAGCAAATCAAATCTTCCAGATCCAGACTACATATCTCAGATATGTATGAGAATGAAAATAAGAAAGATAACCACAGACACTGAAGAACAGATAAGAATCATCAAATGCATTACCATAGTTTTGAATGATGACAAAAATGGCACTTGAGTGAGATATTACCCTCCAGCTTCATCACACTCAATGACACATTTAATGTCAGACTAAAATTTATAGGATATTAAAGAAAACAAAACCGTGTTTAAAGCAATGTTAATGTTACTTTGGTGTTTACACACAAACCACCAGAAGTTTGCAAATTTAAACTTGACACATAGGCCTTCATCTGTTTTATAAACACAAACGGCAACATTTGTACCGAGTGCCTCGATCTTGGGCACAGCTTTTGATTTCCTGTATGGATTTCAACTCTAGCTTTTCACTTCCTTGTCCAGGAAGGACCCGGCTTCTACTTATGAGACACTACAAAGTAAAATATTGAACCTGCAAGGCTGCCCAAAGGATCTAGGAACTTTTAAGCCCAAGAGGGCACGCAGGCTATGCTAGAAGTGATGGAGTGATGTTTTAGACAGAGTGATTCCTTTCAAAGAACAGCTTGGATTTCCCTCCACTAACACAAACCAGTGCATATATGTCTACGTAGGTCCATTAAGCATTTATTTCATCTTCTTTTCCCCTACAGTTTTCTTCTTTGATAGATCTCTCTGCTCATCTCCAGTTATTAGCTATCACCAGAGGCAAAAGCCAGCAGGTAAAAGATAACCAACTTGAATATGTCAAATCTGTTGTTTTCAAAATTAAAATAAACCCAACAAAGTCCTTCTTATAGTGTAGCCGCTGAAATATGTATACTGCATATTTCAGTAAGACAGTTCAGTTTTTAATTCTTCAGCATTCTCTACACCATGTAGAAAATAGCCACCGCCACTCTTCTTACTGCTGAGTATTACAGAGCCCGAATTCATAAAATCACTTAGGATGTGCTAAATTTAAAATATGGCCCTAAATCCACCTTTGTAAAGCATGGTCTGAGTCCAGTTTAAGTGAATTTTATACTATACTAATATTGCCATATATATATATATATATTTTTTTTTTTTTTTAAAACCAAAACCACTGATCTAATCTGGGTGTTACAAAGGTGCTGTGAAAAGCACCATTCTAGTATTTTAAGAAGAACCTCTTCCAAAACTGTTGTACATTTGTGAAGAAGAATTTGGGGGATTTATATAAACTCTCTTTAAAAAACTAAATTTTAGTTTACAGAAATAGAATTAAAAAGAGAGAGAAATTATATGGACAGGTTTTCCAGTTCATCATATCAGGAATTGGGTAAATCATGCTTTTTTTTTGTTAAATGCTTCCTTCTGTTGACTCCAAATGGGACTAACAGAGTAAAGAAGATGAGAATTGATATGTGCTATTTCTACCCACAATGCCACAGTTCAATTCGTTTCATCAACCAAACACCACAGACAAAAGAATTTTGTAAGACAAATGTGACCCACAACTACAAGCAAGTCGAGTACTAAATTATTCAACGTGCATTACTGTCTTACTCTTCTCACTTAAATTCCAAGTGCACCAGAGACAAAAATACCAGAGTTGTTTCTTGTCACCTCTCACAAAACTTGGTTAATTAGCATAGCACAGAGCGGTGCCCCTGGTGCACACGTGACAATGTACACCCACACACTAATTCACTCTGCCACATTCAGACTTAATTAGGTGTGAGCCCAAGCTGCAAGGCTCAAATCCCTATCTAGAAATACCCTGCGCTGGCCAAAATACAGGAGAGAGCTTGAGGTGATCCAAACTCAGGTCCCCACAGTGTCCTGTCCCCCAGCTCTCATCAACACCAGACTTCTTTTAGTCTCTGGTCTCTGAGGCAAGAAATGCCTTTACAGTTTTATCAATACAAGACCTGGCACACGGCATCCCAGGCTGAGTTTGCACCTCACAGGGTTATCCTATTACTGGCTAAACAATGAAGTGACAGAACCACATTTCTAGAAGGGTGCTGATACAAAGCAGGGGTTTTTTTAATAGACATTTAACAATATTAGTTTTGTTTCTTTTTCTAATGTAAGCTAAAGACAAAGTTGCACTTTGCTTGAAAGAAATAGTGAAGAACTATTAGAATATAACTGTAGAATATTTAAATAATGTGGGAAACCAAGTCCAATTTTAAGGTAAATACTCCTGGTCCCGAGTCACACTGAAAGTTGAAATCACTTCAATACGCCCATTAGTCTCATATGAAAACTGGACACAGACTTCTGAATCATTACCTCCTTTCAAAAATCTTAACCAACATCACCTTACACATTTTTCTTACCTATAAGATTCTAAGTGGTTTTTATGGGTGTTTTTTTCTTTAGTTTCTTTTCTCTGAGGGTGAAAACAAGTTATTTGCATTATATCCTTTGTGCTTTCAGGTGGAAATGTTACTCTGCTGCAAACTGGTGGTGAGTCTTTCTGTGCCTGCACGCAGGAGCACCGTGTCAACACAGTCCCACCACATGCACACAACTGCACAGCAGTGCCAGGAGAAGGTGGGGCTTTAGAAGCTGTCCTGGTGATTTGGTCTTCAAAGGAGAGAAGAGTCTTACAGGAAACCAGTGCTGACCAGTTTTCTTTCCCAGAACTGGAAAAGGAGGCCATTCAGCCTGGGGATCACCACTGCTTCCAGTATGGGCAGAATGAAGTGGTTCAGATCTGCATGTGAGATTCAACATCCACACTGTTGGGACTTCCTGCACTACACAAGTAGACAGAGACCAAACAGAACAAAAATGCTCGGGAAAAAATAAAAATGAAACATTGATGTATCACTGGACTAAATTTTCCTTCTCCCAAAAGCATTCTGGAAAAAGGTTCATGTTGGCTTCTGAATTGCTGAGATGGTGTTTAACTAATATACAAACAGAAAGGAAAATATTCTAAAAGCTGAGAAGTGAGTGCTAGCAAGGAGACTGTAATTTAATAGCCTGAAGCTGTCTGATATACAGTCTGAGCATAACCACATTAAAAGAAACCTTGTAAACCTTCAAACTGTTAGCTATCTGTTCTGAATGGCACACCAAATCCTTTTAACTACAACTTATTTTGGCTGAATTCTGTCAAGGCAAAATTAGCCCATGTTGTTTACAACTGAAATTACACACTGCCATTCCATTCAAAGCTTTCCTGCTCAAGGTCTTTCCTCCCACATTATTTGCATTTACGTATTTTTCCAGAGTGCAGTTGTCCAGAAATTTCCTCAGAACTCTACTGGATCAGATTTGAAAATTCATGCATAGAATTATTTTTAAGAATGAGTATTATGTCTTAGCACCACCCCTCAAGTCTGTCCATGTCACCTCACAAGAGCTTTTCCATAGCAGGCTTTACACAAGTATAATACAATCATTCCATGAGTCATGCACTGGTTTGAAGGCTCTACCCCTGACACAGAGAAGACACGTCCAAAGAAGGGAAAAAGCTTAACAGCTTCAATGATATTGGAGCCCTGCATGCAACACAAGAGAATTCCAGCAGGACACCATCTGGGCTTCTGATCCAAAGTTCATTGACATCCATTGACTTAATTAGGCTTAAACAACCACCAAATATGATCACTGTTATAAATTTTGGTTTTGCTGGATTCTTGAAAGTGTTAAAAGAATTAAACTCTTCATTTTATTCATGCAGAAAAAACAACCTAACACCAGTGTAATGCCAGGCAGCAAGTATCTTTGAAGGAGAGCAACTAAAGGGAAGACACACCACAGCATCTCTAGGTCATTTTCTTCTCTTTTTTCACTGAGTTTGCTAACAAGTGTGCCAAATAGGCTGGATTGGTTTTACTTATTTATTTAGTGCCACGAGGCAGCATGATACTGTCATTCCATGCAATACAGTTAGTCTGTGGTTTGTCTGTTTCTTTGTCACCAACGACTGCATGAAAAATAAAAAAAAAACCAAACCCCAAAACAGAAAAATCCCTCCTGAAGTATTCACTGTGCTCCTAAAAAAATTAGAGGATCCACAGAATGTCAATACAACCAAATTCCTGTCCCCTCTGGTAACTCATGGACAGGTTTATTTAATCTTTCGTAGTTTTTTTAACACTATGAATAGTCAACAAATCATGTGAAATCACCTATTACAGAAGATAAATGACAATAAAGTTCATGTTCACACACTGAAATCGAACAAAATTTTTGGATTCTGAAGTAGTATTTTTCTATCACACAGTCTCAACATGTCCTTCAAATATTAACTTCTCATCACAATCTCCGCGGAGAGGTAAGGTTGGGACAGAAGAAAGCCCAGGAATCCAAGCCAGGAGTGAGATGCTCCAGCACTCCCTACGCAGGCTGGAGATGTGAGCATTAGCAGCAGTGCTCTGGTTCCTGGAGCTCTGCCAGCACAGCCTTTGGCTTTCAGGCATTTGGATGGCTGTGTCCTGCAACCACTGTTGGGATGTGGGAGGGGAAGCTGCACCATGGTGAGTTTGCCCAGTAGGTGAAACTTAAAAGTCAAAGTGTTGTCTCATCACAGTATTGTCTCGTCGTGTCACAATGAAATGCCACGGCACGATGCATCAAACTGAGAATGCTTCAAGATCTTTCATTTCCTCTTGGCCAAGATGATCTAGTCTGCCTGGCAAAAATCTGCATTTTCAGTGCACATGTAGGGAAAATTTACAGTTTAGAATTACATTAGAATTTAGATTCATAACAGACCGAATTGGAGAAGTGTGTTTAGGCTGTTTACTTCAGACTCCTTTGTGCATCTCAGCTGGTATCAAGGAATTTCAAGCTGGGTGTTTAAGGGTTAAAATTCACATGGACTTCATGAAGCCGGGCAGAATTTGTCAGAATTTGAATTAGTTAGATACCTAGAAGTATAAATATCCTTCTTAATATAAGGGAGAGAAATATGGAACAAAATGTCAGATTTTTTTCCATGAAGTATCTTCATCTTGCCATACAGATTTTTATGCTTCATGGAAAGGGTTAAATGGCTTCTCCTGAAACATAGAAACCATTGCCAACACTTTGATTCAATGTAATTGAAGCAGGGAGAAAGAGAGAAGAACAGGGCAGGGGCAGTTCTACAGGAAGGAGCTTAGGTCTAGAAAGAGGTTTATAATTAACTTTTTTATTTACCATTAAATTTCTTTCAGCTAAGTCCAAAAAAGCAGTGAGAGGGTTCTGACTAGACAGTTTGCAAACCGTTACATAGTTATGGGAAAAGGATCAAAGCAAAATTCCTACATTTTACTGTTCGTATTTCCTGTATTTCACAGTTTCACATAAACCTTCTTGTTTGCATGAGCCTTCCTTCCACTGACACTCGAGCACTGCTGCAGATCTCTTACCAGGGCAACTAACTTAGCCTCCTAAAACTGTGTTCTAGCCACACTCCCTATGGCTGTAAAAACATCAAAATGCTCTCAGAATGTTCAACATATTCCCTTAAAACCAAAGATGTGACAATTGTTAAATGTACCAATGAAAGGAAGTATTTTATACAATAGAACTAAACTAATCAACTGGTTCTCTAGCAGGAAAAAAACGAACTGAAAAGAGTGTATTAAAGAAGGGCAGCATTAATTCTAAAAAGTTCATATGGTTGACTTGCTAGGATAACAGCTTGAGTTAGTATCTCACAGCAAACCCAAATGGAAATACCCCTAAAGCAGCCATGGATGTTGTCCAAATGAAACACATCTGAACTTCTCAGAAGACAGGCTGCAACATGACCTTTCAGAATACGGCCACTCACCACCTTCTTATCCAGAGCCTAACTTGTGATTCCTGAAAGGAGACAACACTACAGCAGTTTACAACAGGTACAGACAAATCATGCAGGGAAGAATCAGAAATAGCTGACAAGTCGCAAATTTTTATTTTTAGTTTAGCTCATGGTAACTTCCTCATAACCATACTCTGAAACTGAAAAAATGCAGTAATTATACATGGAACTTGTTTTAAAGTGATTTTTCTCACCAGGGAAAAAGCTGCACTTACTCCTCTATCTTAGCATAAAACTGTCAGCTCTAACTATCTTGAGGTGAAATATTATAAGCATTTCTCTTATTGAAAAATACAGGTAAGTCCAAAGTTTTTGGCTATGGAAAAAGGTGGACAGAAATGGACTAATTTGAGCAATGGAAAAGTCACTTACAATTATGTATTTTGTGGCTTCTTCACAACTTGAAAATAAAATCCACTTAAAAGGACAATATTCAAGGTAAAATTCCAGTACTTCTTTGTCACATCAACTGTTCAGAAAATGCTCCAATTTTGAAAATTTTGAAGTACAATTTTGAAGGAAGTCATAGAGAAACATTACCTTTGCTGGTGCACATTATGTGAAGTAAGGTATTTTTTTATAATACTAACATATAGTATTATTATAGTTACTGGTAAAGAAAACACAAAGTAAGCATCATCTCTGCCTCAATGAGTTTGTAACATAACAATTTTTTTTAAAAAATGATGTAAATGTCAGGCTTTGTCTTTCCTGTCCTCCACAGAGAAGCAGAAATAGGCATCTGTTTACATCAGCTTCTCAGAGGAACATAAACACATGCACATGTGGAGGCACACAGAAAAATACACAGTCCTAATCTTAACCCTGTTGACTTCGTTTGGGATGGCCCACCAGTGCAACGTAAATGTGCTTATCTCCCGTGTTTTTCTGAAAGTGCTGAAAGATGTCATCTTCCCTGACAAAGATGGAATCAGAAAAATCCACACACATGACCACGGACAAGCAGTCCACCTGGAGAGGACAGAAATGCTGAACTGTACAGTCCAGAACACTCATCAGCAGCATATAAAGAAAGTTTTGTTCAAAGGTACCAAAATTGCTTTATCATGGAAAGTGAAAAACCTCCTCTTTTCTCATACTGGAAGTAAATCCAACCAAAAAGTTGTTACAAGTGAAAACATGCAGTTGCTTTGAGGTGTATCTATCAAAGATTGTTGGCAGTAGTTAGCAGGACAGAGAATTTCTTTCTTGTTTACTTGGGAAAGTTGTATCAACTTGAGCAATACATTTACCATTATAGCCTTGAATGCAAATGAGAATTTTTTCAGCTTAACTTACAGTCAACTCCTAGACAACGAGCAAAACTGAAAATGTCACTGTTTCACCAAAATAAGAACAACCACACAGTGGGTCATGGCAATATACTGATAATTTAAAATTTGCTCTCATGGCTTTAGGAACATAGGAACTTAAGAAGCACAGCCTATTGTATATTGGGGTTAGAGATTTGTAAGAACAGTGAAGAATTGCATTTAATATCTCATCTAACAGAAATCACTGCTTAATTAAAAGCCTACCCATATTCTACACTATACTGACATTGTGATGCACTTTACATAGTCATGTCCCGTTGACAGCAAACCTTCACTATCATTTTTGCTATTTCTGTTGCTTTCCTTGCTTGCCTTGGAGATACTCGTTCATGCTCGTCAAATCCAGTTAATAGATGCTAATGAGCTTCTTCAAGACTACAAGTGTAAAGACTGGAAGAAAGGGAAAATAAGATAGGGAACTGAAAGAGGAAAACTTAAACGGAAGAGGAATAAATAAAAAGAGGCTGGTTTTCCTTGTGTTACATATTTTTTCAGTCAATGGTAAAAAGCAATGGAGCAATCTTCCCTCTCCTCTCAAATGCCAGAATTCAGGTAAATCTTCTCCTACTTAGTCCAGTTGCACAGGAAAGAAACAAAGCGATGAATGAATGTTCCTGTATCACAGGTCTCTTGGGTTCTGGGCCATGAAAGGGCTTCCTTGGTCCCCAAAGATGGGAACAGGTTTTCTGAATTCAGCAGCACGAATATCTGTGTGCCTGCAGACTCCTCCTCAGCCAGGCCAGAGCATTCCAGAGCCTCCACCCTTTGGATGTGTGCTCTGCCTATCTTCTAAGAGATTATGGCTTATGTAGATATCTCCCACACCTTTGGATTGTCAAACACAAACCCGTTGGCCAAAACTATGACATGTGAAGTCACAGAAATTTAAATATTGACTTGAGTTGCAAAATTCAGATTTTGAATACCCCTAAATTTAGATGTGTAGGGTCAAGAGTTTAGCTTCAGTCCCTCACCCACAGGAAAGCCGGCTGGAAAATGTGCTTACCTGTTAACTCCCAGAATCATTAGTGTGAATTGACAAGCTTTTACTGCATACAGATAAGATTAATAGAATCTTTCAAGTTGCACAAACCCCTCAGAGGTTTGGACGTATCATTTGATTTGAGCAAGCAAAGCAGACACACATTTTGGATGTTGAAGATACCGGGATCTGGTTCAGTCTCACACACTTTAGTTTTACACATAGGTAATTTCACTGGAATTACCTGACTTTTATAACAGTGTCATGCCAAAGGAGATTGAAGCTTTGTGTCTGCAAGGAAAGAAATGTGCAAAAGAGGAACGATGACAAGGAAAATACATGTATATTAGACTTTGCAGCATTAAGTTAACCACCATCTAATCTTAGAAAATGCTGTACCTTTAACAGTATTTGGCACTGAGGAGATGGTAACAGCTTGTTGCAGAAGCCATGAGTCCATCGTCAGGATGAGGATGGTGGTGGGGATGAGATGTGGAGGTGAAAGCAGTAAGGAAGCAGCAGTCCACCTCAGAGACCATGAGTATGCCTGGCTTCAAAAACTGGGGGTTTCTTGCGAAGAAGAAACTTAACCTATATTGATAAATCCTTGTAAGCAGGAACATTTGGCAATACATCTTCCAGCAGGGCTTGATACAGATTTAAACAATGAAGTGTCACATACACTATAAATGAAACTGGATCAGGGCCTGAACTCTTTAGTTTCCCTAAAACAAAATGCCTGTATTCTGGGGAGAAGTCCATCATAGTCTATCTTTTCTTTATTTGAATTTTCAGACGTTTTAGTTTGTTTTTCAAAAAAGCAGTAATTTTTACAGGAAGTACTTGCTTTGATCTAACAACACTCCTGCCCAGTAGCAGCTTCTGTGAAACAGGAATTTTAGATTAATATATTATTGATCAAATTCTTGCATTAAGGAAATGTTAAATTATACAGAAAAAGACCTGCTGTACCACTCTAATTCCAGTATTTATCCATGTAATCTGCAGAATTAAAGACAAGCAACCACAGCTCTTGCTAATAGTAGTAGCAATAGCAATTGTATGATGTAAGTATGTCTATAACACATATCCGCACTGTGCACTCCATAGCTGGCATTCCAGATTTTAATACTAAGAGGGATACTAAACATTTCACATTTAACTGAAAAATTCTACGGTTGTTTACTAAGTAACAGGAAATCTGAGGAAGTAGCTTCGTATTCTACTTAAATGGTAGCACTGTATGAGAAGAAAGATAATGATGGCACACCCAAAGATTGGTGCATATGAATCCAGTTATTTCATAAAGAATAAAATTTTTCTGAGAAGATATTAATGTGGGGGCCTTCAGAAACAGCCAAAACTGTGCTGGAATTTGAGATGTCGCTCAGATAGCTGCAATTCTATATTAAAGAACATGGCAAAAAGCAGAGATACATTTTAAGGTGGAAATTAGATCAGCACCTGCCCTGCTGAATCAGAGGTACTTCAGAATCTTTTTCTTTTTATTTTTCATATTATTGTTAAAGTTTTTTTTTGTTTGTTTTGTTTTTTGGGGTTTTTTTCTGAAATAAAACTCTTCCTCTGCACAGAAGAATAAAAAGTAAAAGGAAAATAATTATTCTGGTAATATTTGGGGAGTATTTCCTATTTTAACAGAATTTTGTTGAAGAAATTCAAAACTAAAAGATAATGAAAATCATAAGAAATGAGCTTTTAAATAGGAAGTTTTCATTTTACTACAAGATATAGAAACACTGCCCTTATGAATGTATGAGACTACATAAAGCACGGGGTTTTTTTAAAGATTCCCGTTTATTTGGCTACCTGGTCCGCTGAGAAAAAGATTACCTGCAGCCACTTCCTAAGTACATAATTTTCTTAGGGATGGGCAAAAATGCCTGAATAATCTTTTCCAGTGTTTTAAGGACAGCTTGCAATGTAAGCCCAGTGAGCAGCCTCAGTTCTATACCAGCTGAAAACATGGGCAGACAACTGCAATGAGTGGAAACCTTAAAGGAACAGAAAGCCTTCCTTGCCAGGATTCAGGTCTGTGAAATCCACAAGTGCTCCCTAACTCTGAAGCACTGGTAATGAACTATAGATCTTGACCACATAGGAATAAGTCACATTAGAGAGTGTCTACTGAAATCAATAACATGGATCCTATGTATGACTTTTTTTCCTCTACAACTCTTAAGGTTACCATATGTATGTCATTAATCTAACAACTGAAAGGTATTTAAAATGTTTTCAGTTCAAGGTACCTCCTGTTAATTTAGTTATGAAAATTAAATATACATTAAGACAAAAGGGAAAAGAGAGACCAGTGCTTCTAAAATGAAAGCTTTATTTTTGGCAATAAAAATTTAGAGCCCTTCCTCTTCCTCCCTCCCAAACCCTCAGGTTGATTCATCTCTCATTCAAATTTAAAATGCACAGAGAGGCTGCAACAAACCCACAGAAGATTGATATGCACCGCACTGCACACATGGTTTGGCTCTTTATTCCAAAGCCTGGCATGATGATGTTGGGTTTTGTGATGATATTATTTCAATATATAATAAACAGGGTTTGCTGTAAAAACAGTGCAATGCAAGTCCCCTTTAAAAAAAATACAAATTGTTACTATAGCGCTTCGAGAGAAAGGGAGCGAGAGATTCACAATGCAGGCTCAGAACTTGGCAACCTGTAAAAGTGCCCAGTCGAAAATTACTAACAGCTGGAGATGACAGTTGTTTTAACAGCTGAGCTGACAGGATTAATTTAAATGCACTGAAATCAAAAGTAGATAACACCTGTTTAGTCTTCCAGGGCCATTCGACAAGGTAGGCCAAAGGAAAAAAGCAGAGCCAGGGCTGTGTGTGCGGGCATGTGTGCACCATGTATGTGTGCATGTGTGTGTGTGCATGCCTCTGTGAGCCTCTCCCCGCTCTCTCCTCCCCCTCGCTGAGCAGAGGATAGAAGGACTCCAGAGAAGAATGACATACCTTTGAAGGCTGGGGGTGCAGGGGAGATCGGTGGCTTGTCACAAAATAACACAGAGGCCAACCCCCACTAGCTCGAAACATCTGGTTCCCATTGTGCCCACCCTCCTGCTCACCCTTCTTCCCCCTTCTCTTATCCAAGGTCTGTGACCCAAGCCCAGCAATGGATAAAGATCACTGGGTTTAAAGCTGCAGTTCCTCACTCCTGAATCCCAGCAATCCCCCTGGGTTAATTAACGCATTCTCTTTGAGCTCCAAGTCACTGGAGCTCCCACATGCTCCCTCCCACCCGCTTCTTCCCCAAACTAAAAACAAAACCAAAAATTCCTCACCTTCTTGCCATGCCACAGCACATAAATAGCATGTCCACAAAATTAATAAATAAATTCTATGAGGCGTGTGAGGAAAAGCATGTGAAACAGCAAGAAATGTTTTATGTGACAGGCAAGGAGGGGCTGATTTTATCTTTGCTTCTCAGGCTACCACCCTGTACTGTGTCCTGCATCATGAGGGCTGCATGCCCCCAGAACCACAGCTGGATGTCCCAGCACAGCCCTTGCTCTGGGTACGAGCTCCAAGAGATCCAGCAAGGAGAAATGTCTGGTCCAAGGAAGGAGAATCTAGGACAATCTATGGGAATCTTTTCCTAGTAGTGTAACTACCACACAAGGCCACTATGCCAACTTCCCATGGCACAAGAACCCTACAGGCCTGACTCTGCAGCTGCTCCACTTGCAGCATTTCCATTGAGGCAAAAGTGAGCTCTGCTACTGAATCCTGGCCAAAGGCTCCCAAACTCAACCTGCAATCTCATTTCTGGTTATGCAAATGGGGCTGAGTTGTAAAAGGCAAGTATTTCCAGGGAGCTTGCTTCCTCAGATCTACATCTAGTCCCTTCTTGTAAAGCAGGACCACTGCCAGGCTGTGTCTCCCAAGCAGTAATTAAACTTCACCACTGTGAAGAAGCACACAGCTACTATCGCTATCAACCATACTTCAAAACCACAGAAACTGGACACAGAGAATGAAGTTCATGTGGCAAACCTGTGAAAAAACACCACATAGAACAAAACACAGAAGAAATTGTTTTCTCTGAGTCTGCTCTGTGCTTTTCGCCACAGGACTGATCTTTTCTGCCTGTATTCCTCCAGTGAGGAAAGAATCCCAGCCCTACAGCTGGTACAATGATGCTGTAGCTGTACATTTCTTATAACGAAGCCTTCAGCTCTTCCTTCATGCCCCACAGCCCTTCAGCAGGGTGAAAGTGAACTGAAAAGCTCATGTGCTCACTTCAGCTGACTGCAAACCACCACACTGCCACATCAACATCAAAGCATGGTTGGCACCTTCAGTTTTTCCAGTTGAAGGAAAAAAAAAGCGTTCAATAGAATGGTTCAGAAAATGTTTGATTCATTGATATCAAAAGTTGGAGAATCACAGATATCTTCGGTTACAGCATGAACCATTGTCAGAAAGAAAACCAGCCATGGTAGCTGTCCCTTAGCTGCAGGTTTCAGCGTACTCAGCTTGTATTGTCTTTACATTTCCAGCCACCAAAACTCCCACTCACTCCCTCCCACTTTCCTCTTCCCTAAACAGCACAAAACCTTCATATTGGCTAAATCACTGTGCCAAGAAAAACAGAACAATTCTTAACTAAGCTGCATTTATTTACTTATTTCAGAATTTCAAGTCCTCTTTTAGCATTTATTGTCCAGGCAAAACTACTTATCTGGACAAATGTAAATATTAATGGCAATTCTGAGAGAAGAAATAAGACCCAAACTCACCTCTTGTGTGTGAGCCCTGTATGCAACAAATTGAAGTAAAACCACAATAAATACCAATTTACCTAGACAAGTTTCAAGTCTGAGTGTAAAACTGCCTTCATTTTGTTTCACAAGAAAGTACCAGGACACTTTTTAAACTCAAGTCACATGAACCTTTCTCTGCAGGGTATACTTTGGCCACTAAATTAATTTTAATGAAGCTGAGAGTACTGTGTGATGGACTGTACCTGAGTTTTACTTCTGCAACCCAGTCTGTGTGTGAGAAGATTTAATGCACAGGGCCATATTGCCCATCTTGACAGCCTTGTATCGAGGGGAGGAGAGCTCTATTGAAAGACAGACATCAACACCAGTTCTCACCTACTCCTGGGTAGGAAGGGGGAAAACTTCAGTATAATGAGATATAAAACTTTCTTACTTGCTTTCTTACTTTTCCAGCAAATGAACCTAGAAACTCCCAATACATTCCTAAAATATTGGGCTAATACCAGAGGGTATTTTCCCTGTTATTTTTCATGTTCATGAACCTCTGTATGTCTGGATTCTGGCCAAGTCTGGAAGCAGAAGTGCCAAGGAACATGTGAGAGGCTGTTCTCCTGACAATTCCAATTTGGCTGGTTGCTGGAAATGACAGAAATCCCCAGAGAAAACCAGCACTAACGATAGTTCATCTCCTGATATACAGCACAAGGTCCCTACTGCCTACCACAAATAAATCAGGAAATGTTTCAAAAATGGGGGGAAAATGGAATAATATTGAGAGAACATATATTTCAAAAAATAAATAAATCCTCTACTCCTTATAAACACACATCAAAGTAGCAGCAGTGGTAGCTGTACTAGCAATAATAATGATGATGTCAGGAAGGCCTGATTACCCTTGCTTATGTCCATACTTTATTCTTACAAATTTTATAAAGCCTATCTGCACATCTAAATCATTAATTTACATTAATATTTCCAGAGGAAAAAAGATCTCGCTTTTTAAAGGGCTTTTTCAAAGTTTTCAGTCTACTGGGCATGCAATGATAATTGCTGCTCTGTTCTGCTTAATGATAGAGTCCTTTCCCTGTACAAAATAAGAAGCAGTTTCTTCCCCACTTTTTCTTTCTTCACACAACTCAGAGGCTCAAAGAATAATTACAAACAATGCCTCAAGAATGGTTCAGTTAATGTTAATTTATACAACAAACTAATTACTACCAAATGGTAAAAAATCACATGTGGAAGTTCCTGTCTCCCACGCACACAACTAAACCAGCAGCCATCTGTCTCAGCCTGGGAGCTCTCAGTGACAACCGAGGAAAGCAAGGCAAAGGCTGAATCCAGATATACCAGGCTGCTTCCTCTGACACAAAACCATGGGATTCAAACACCATTGTCTCTATATGGTGATCTTAGCAGCGGCATTTTTTCCCCTTTCATTTATTAAACAAGGAAACAACTTGCATCAGTAACTGCCTTGCTATCTACATTTTATTTCAATCCCAAGAATTTAGGATGAGGTCTAAAATATCTCCATCTATCAGCTGTATTTCTTCCTCCCAGCATTTTCTCTACAGCACTCTTTATAACATCCTTAACTATCAGAAAGCATGATGTGAGACAGTCTTTGAATCTGCTTACACTATGTTACACAACATGATGAGAAAATACGCTTTTTTTTGTTTCGACATTTTTTTCTCAACCTGAGAAAGCAATTTTCTCCCAAACCTTGAAAAATCAAAGTCAGTACAATTGTTAAACACTTTTATGGGATGCTCATTAAAAACTGACAGGGAGAAAAAAGCTGGGGACAAATCCTGAAGCATTTGTTCAGTTTAAAGTCTCATTGAATTCAACGTGAGTGTTACTTTATTGAGGACTTCAATACCAGATCCTTTACATGAGCAAGGACCTTGGCATTTTGACTGTTAATTATTCTCTGATTAGCTTGCATCTAGTGAAACAAACTAAACACAATATTATCCCCTAAGCTCTGTTCAAGAAATCTCAACTCCAATATTCTCCTCTCTCTGTGAGATCGGAACTCCAACAGTCATCAAAGAAAGTGCTGTACAAGAACAGAAGCAAAATATCAGAGTTTAGATTCACAGCACAGATTTCAGAGGAGAAGTGTTTTTCCCTAACAATAAAAACTTACAAATCTTTCTTTGTTTGAATATAAGGCAAATTTTTCATATTGAAGAACTATCTCTACGTATCTCATTTAAATCAGACCCCCCTCTTATGTTTCTGTGAATCCCACAGCAGTGCCAAAGTGCAGCCTTCATTTTATTAGAAAGAGACAAGACAGTATAAGGTAAAGACTGAAGATGTTTTAGTAAAGATGAAAAGTCTATGAACTTGTGCTTCTGAGTATTTCTCTATTCAAAAAGAAAGAATATGTTTCAGATAGCCTGAAATAATCACAGAGGAGGAACAAGTGCCACAGCAATCTAAAACAAGGTCCCTGTAATCTCATATCCATGAAGTAACACAGTCATTATTTCTACATGGCAAGAACAGTATCGACAGTTTAAATGAAGTAAACAAGAAAGAATCACAGGAGAATCTACATAACCAAACAATAATGCCTAATTATTCCTCATTCATAGTCCTTAACAGAATTATAATATATTAAAAAATTACCGGGAAATGATTCTCACGCACAGCCAAGAGCATAAAATTTGACATAATAAAATACATCCAATGAAGTGAAGGTGGACGAAACAATTTTCCTGTTGCTCAGCCCTATTTCACTTCATCTTTTTTTTAACATCATCAGTAGATGCTTTCTATGAATGAAAACTTAGAATCCTTCATAAGAATTTAACTTCATTTCACATTTCACGATATTTTCACCTTCTTAAGGTGCATTTTATAGAGGATTAGCTACTATTTAAGGTGGCGGGGGTTGGGGGGGTGAGATGAGGGAGGGCATGGGAATTACATTCCCAGTTCAGCAAAGTCCAGTTCTTGGTATAACAAGTGAACTAAGACAGCTTTCAACATGGATTTGGAGTGTGAAATGAACCACTGAGTGCTGTATCAGCGAGTGGGATAAGACAAAAAAAAGGAAGGGTCATTCACCATAGTCTGTGATGCAGAAAAACCTGTATCTGCTTTTGGGGGATGCTTTGGACATCTCGCAGTCCTTGGGCTGTGACTGACATCAGGTCTCTTCCCTTCTCTTTCACCCCAAGTAGCCTCAAGCAGCTCTCACAGCCAAAAGTCTGCCTCTAATTTTAGTTCCCACTCCTGGCACAATGTTGTGTCCTAGATCTCTGAAAGCCTTGAATTAATACACTAAAACCCAGTATTAAGCTAAAGAACTGACAGCTTTATGGACTGCATTCAGCCTGGGAGGAAAGCTACCTGGCATTGCCTAAACAATCCCAGTGCCCTCTCCTAGTAGGAACAAGAATTTCAAAAAAGAAAAAAAAAGGAAAAAAAAGGAGCAGATAAACAAATCCCCACTAGTATTTTTCCTATCCCAAGATTAATCAGATCGCAAAGGAGGATTCTAAGGGAGAAAGGAAGGTCTGAAGAATGTTATAGCACAACTTTAAACCTCCTTATACTGAAAAGCTTAGTAAAATTTTCTCCCTGTTCCATTTTTCCACAGCATTGCTTGTTTATGGAAATACAGAAGGCATCTCCATTCTTCTCTTCTTAGTGCTTTTTCACCTGCCTTTATGTCTACGGGGACTTGTCTGCTAACAGAGCTGAAGCAGATGAGCTAAAAACAGACATGCTGCATCTTGTGTCCTCCCGAAAACACTCAGGAGTGTGGTGGTTGGTAGCTACAGTCTCATTTCTGGTGAACATTTATAATGCCCAATATAAGCAAATTAATTGTTAGCACCAACTTGTGAGAAACCAGCGATGACATGGAACTGGCAGCTGAACTCTCTCCAGCACTTTAATGGCAGTTTGTTCCATGCTATATTTATGGCATAAGGCCAGAACAAAAGCAACAACCAGCAAAATGAGTTTACATAGAAATATTAGGAAAATTTTGCAGTCTGGAGATGTAAGAAAGCACCTCTCATTATTTTGTCCTTGTGAACCCCATTACTTTAAAATGCATACTGTGTAGCATCCACTGGGTATGGTGTTCCCCCATCCAGTAACCTGTCTAGCAATAAAATAATAATAATAAAAAGCCCCATGATTGCCTCAAAAAGACTGCATCTGTTTTTCAGCAGAAAGAACAAGGTCCTAAACCGCTATGTCATGTATATTATCCATCTAATAATTTTATGTTTAGTTACAGAATGACTACCAATGAAAGCTCCCTAATTCATCCTTAACTCAGACAGGACTGACTTGGCCAAACTAGTAAGAGAAGAATGCATTTTGCCTAGATATGCATCCCATACATCCCATACACGAAAGCTTCACAGGAGCCGTGAATCAATTAGATGACACAGCAAGAGGAAATGCATAAAAAAAAGGACTTAAAATAAAATAATCTTCAGTGAAATGTCTCCATATTTAGTTAAACACCATTGGTGATTAAGGCTGTACATGAGCTCAGTGTGGAATCCAGAATTGTTGCAGCTGACAATCATTAGCAAGAGCCTGCTGTCCTCTAGTTTCATCTTCGTATATTAATTTCATATACAAGGAAATATAACTATTTGGAAATACATGGCTTTATTTAAGTCTCGTATATACATATCTCAGCAAAAATATATTAACATGCTTTACACTTTGCAACAAGCCAGCAAACCTACAGGATCAAATGAATACACAGTAATCACTACAGCTGAAACCATTTTTCTGGTTAGTTGTTGACGTTTTTGCTTTTCCATTTTTTTTCCCCCTGGTGCCTGACTCTGCGGGAGATAAGATGCTCAGTTACTGAAACGGGATATGTGTTGTGGGCAAAACAGAAAAGAAAAAAAAGTTTAGCCTAGAAACATCAGGGTGCATAAAAAAACCAAGAGACTTTCTTCTTCCATGTGATCTCTGTCTCTAGACTATTTACCTTAAGATTGCGTGGGCTAATCTAAAGTACAAGACTAATGCAACATTCCAAACTATACTGGAAAAACAGGACACTTGGATAACCACTTCCAAGTCAGGAGAGACACCTTCCTTTCTGATAAAGCACTTGGACACCAGTTGTAACTTTGAGGCTGTTATCATTCTTGTTTATTGGCAGTGCAATACAATAATTGTTTGGGGGGTTTTTTTTGAGATGGGAATGGTATTTTCCTTTGGGCATATGGGCTGGCCTTTGCAACTGCATTTCCTAGATATTTAGAAAAAAATTATAATTAGTAGCCAAGTAACATGTCCTATATACAACCAACAGTCCCTGCTGGACTTCACATCCATAGATCTTGTCTTCTATTATTTATTTGCAGATTCAATAATTTAATTAATTACAGCTAAAAGGCTCACATGAACAATGGAGCATTGCATTTCATACACTTGCACATTGCAGTGTATGAAATTGCTATTTCTCCCTGACAGGAAGAATCTGGCTCTCTGTGTCACACATCTGTGCTTCTCCTTCCTTGTGCTGTCAGCCAGTACTTCCTGCACCCCCAAGAGGCAAGTCTGGGGGCTAATTCATCCTGCACTATCATACTTAGATACAAGTATCTTACCAGATAGGCAATAAAAGTTTCTACCAATTAGTAACCACACAGACTTTGCTGTTGTTGTTACCTTTCAGTTCTTTTAATACTGCTCCTTCTAGGAACTGGCCTAATCCCTGTCTGTAGAGGGATAAAAAAACAAGTCACGTTGGGTTTTTTACAAATCCTGTATTGGGTCAAATGTTGCCTTCCTAAAGCTCTTGCATATTCAGCGGGCGTGATGAACTTGCATCTGAGAGCAGAATTTGGCCCACATCGCCCTGAAGTGTCCAATAACTCTCCCACATTCAGAAATAAATCAAGATGAGATTCCTCTCAAGCACAATGAGCCTAAAATATAAACCATGCTGCTCACAACAGGGAGACCAGGAATTCAACTTCAGTCAGATGGTTTTCTTGTCCTCCCTCCAACCTGCATCAGTGAGAAGAGGGCAGAATGCTCATTCAGTCTCAGGATGTGCCCTGCACAGGGCTTCTCCAGAGCACGAGCCAGCAGGACCTACAAAAGGTGCACACGTTCCCTCATACAAAACTCCCAGAGTGGAGATGCGTAGGGTACAGCTCATTCCCCTCTGCTCATTTTGGAAGCAATCCTTGCGCCCCCCCAGCCCTCAACCCCAGCTCTTCCTTGCAAAATCTTGAAGCCACCACTCCTATTTACGCCTTTTACCCCATGCCACAACCCTGTGTTGCCACCTGTCAGTCATAGCTCCATTTGTCTCCAGGAGGGTGAATAAAGAGGAGAGGGAAGGAAGAAAGTGGGAGGACCTCTGCATTGATTAGAAATGTTTGGGGTGGGAAGGAGAGGGGGGGAAAGGAGGGAGAGAGAGATGGAGATAGATTAGAGAGTAACAGAACTGGAGAGGAAGATAAACAGAGCCAAAAAGAAAAATGTCCTTTGTTCATTTAAATGGCTCTCTGCTCCCAAGCCCTCTGCATGACTAATGCCATGCTGTGGTGTGTAAACCTCTTGGGCACATAACACAAACAAAGCATAACTCGGCCTGAACAAACAAAGGCCTAAGCAACAGTGATTGAATTCATCTTAAAACAACAAATCAATTCTTCCCTATTAATGCCCTAAATACCAGCGTAGGAGCACTGTCCTGTTGTAATAAACAGCCATGTGTTCAATTACCGTCTGTTTTCCCAACTACTGCTCTCTCCAGTAATTACACCATGCAATGCATTCTACATTGACATTATATTAATGTGCTGGGAGGAGAGATCTTAACTAAGAATTAAATCAAGGCTAAACATCTCAGAAAGCCTTACCAAGTCACACAACTGCTAACAGGGCATTCCTCAGCAGAAAGCACAGCCTGATTTTTCTTTTCATTCACTTTTCACTTTCATCCTCTGGCTAGTAAATAAATTAAAATACAAGCTTGAAAGAGCTCTATTGCCCCAAAGACCAGTGCAGCAAATCTTTCATAAGCTCTCTAAAGTCCACTTCACCTGTACAAGAAAGCTCCCCAATCAGGAGCATTTCATAAGTATCAGCTTACCTCACATCAGCCAAACAGCAGCGACAAAACCCCTTCAACAACAGACAGGTGACAACAAAGTGGGCAAGAAATACAAAAGCAGAAAACTTTACAGACTGAGACAAAAGCAGGAGAATAAAAGTTTAAGAAAAGGTTCCTTACCCTTTTGCAGAACCGTCAAACAACTTCTATTGACTACTGAATAGCACACAGCAAACAGACCAAACAAAAGATATGATGAAAGACATATTTACCCGCGCAGGGCTCCTTCCCCCTACCTCAACCTTTCTTTCCTTTTCACACACACCCACACTGCACCGTTTGCATTGCATTGTTAAATAACCAATAGCAACCCAGAGGAAACACTGGAAGGGTTTCTATGATGCAGTCAAGCACCAGACAGATGCTTGGCAGTGTCAGTATGTTCTTTACATTTGGGTTGTGCCAAGGTTTGAAATGAAAAAAAAAAAATAGGAATAATAATACTGGGAGAGGAAGAGAAAGATGGCAGTGAGTTAGTGCATGGATGTACAATAAACTTTAAAATCAATGGAACAGCATCCTACCTGCTGAGTTTTACTTCAGCAATTTGAACTGTTATGGAAATAAATAAATAGAGCTTTTCTTTTTGCTGTGTACTGGACTGCAAGAATTTTAATAGAAAGCAAAGTAAAATCTTGGGGTGTACCAACCGCAGGTTTCTAGGCCCTCAAGAACAGACTCCGAGGTTTTTGGTGCAAAGATAGGCCAAGTACATCTAATGTATGATAACCTTCCAAAATCTGCTCCAAAATAAAATGCCCTAGGGTGCTACAAAAACTTTCCCGACTTGAGGCTTCAGAAGGCACAGAAATGTGCACGTTTGGAGGAAATAAAATTTTGAAAGCTTTTCTGACTAGTATTACGGATTGCCCTCAAAACCACAGTGTGTAACATTCAGATATATTTAAGTGTCTTTATAACAACTGTTCATTTGTCCTTCTCAGGTCATTAGATACAAAAACACCCCAAAACCTCACCAGCTTTTGCAGCTCATTTTTGTTTGAGTAGTTTGCATTTTTTCATTTCAGCTGCCAAACCAAGTCAGGGGAAAAGCTGTTTCCACCTGACCCAAAGTGTTTTATTTAATCCTAATTGAAATGTTTTCATTTCTCTTTCAGATTAATCATCTTAAACATTTTCATTTCCAAAGAAACATTTTGTCTAAAAATGTTGACTGTTCCAAATTTTCTACTATTTTTTGGCTAAAATTAACTTGCTGAATTGCTAAATGCTATCAGTCCTTAATTACTGTGTAACAGGTTTTAGGGTGCTTAGGGCGGAGAGTCCCCCCCAGCTCTCCTTTATTTGGTTTTTGAGCACTTTTTGAATTCATACAATATAGGAATCATTCACATATAGCACATTTTCTCCTGAGGCAATGCAGAAACCACAATACAATTAAACTGTATGAGAAGGAAAGATGCTGAAAGGAATTCTATCTTCCCAGTACAGCTTATGTACAATGCAGGAGATATATACAGATGTGTAAAGCTGGCAACCCTCAAACCACCTTAAAAATGTCAATGATAAACAGACATGTATCTAATAAAAGTAAGCAACAGCTCCAAACTTAAGAGTGTTTTTACAAGGCTACTTCATTAGCTAAACAAGCAAGTGGGAGTTGCTGCAAATGTTGCTCCTTGCTGTATTAGAGGCTTTCCCTTGCTTCTGGTAAACAGAAGACACAAGACAGCCTTGTGAATAGCTCATGGCACAGACTGAGATCTAAAGCTAATCAGACAGGATGACAGGTCATCTTAATCAACTTCAAAAGCCAATCCACAAGCTCGTCCCAGCTCCTCACCTCTCCTTCCCGCATTGCTCTCTCGCTCATTTGGCCATATTTCCCCCTTCCCCCTTCACTCACTTCCACAAATTGTGCTGTTAAGAAAGAACGCAGGGAGCCCTTCAGGTCTCAGCATCCCGGGTGCAGGTGGTGGGGAAAACTTTGAAGTGAGCTCTCCACTAACTCTAGAGCTGGCCGTGCCTCCTCCGTAAGCAGCTCTTATTAAAAAAAAGACCAAGCATCCACTAGAACAAAACCAAGCAGGCCTATTTAATTAGGGCAAATGCTTGATATCCACTTCTTCATGTTAAACCACACACTAACACAAGCCTGGGAGGTCTGATTAATTTTAAAATGCACGATCGTGACAAGTGCCTCAGGGGTAAGAGAAAGGGGAAAAAAAATCCCACAAATCCTGCTAGCTCGACAAATAGGTTTCAGCTAAATGGTGTGTATGTTGCCCAGATTAAGATGTTACTATTCAGCAAGGGCTTGAACCTTTAATATGAGGGACAAGAGGCCTGAGAAACAGGTGGCTTGCTCTTCACTCTTGAATAAATGACATCCCTGAAAGCTATGGCACACGAGCACACAGAAGGAGCTGGCACACTCCCCCATGTACATCTGGGTATTACAGTCTGGGGCAGAGGTTTCTCCAGCAGTTATCCAAGGACTGAAATGAAGGTCAGAAAGCTAATGGCTTTTCCAGGGGAGGGGGAAATGAAAATAAAATAATAATAATAAAAAAATTTTTAAAAGAACAAGAGCACACAAAAAACAAAGGCAAACTGCAAACTGATCTAGGCAGAATACAACAGGGGAAACACACAGCAAAATGACGTGGGGGCAAAAGTGACAGCAAGTTTTGAAAACCCCTCCTGAAATGAATCACATCTGGTGAGAAGTCTGGCTACCTGGGGAATAAAGGGCAGACAGGAGCCCAAATAATTATTCTTGCCTTGCTGAACCACTTATATGTTGTGTTGTTAAAGATGGAAAGTGAAAAGAGAAAGCATGTTGCTTTGGCTCCTGCTTGTTCAATACTACGGAGTGAACATAACCTAGAAAGAAATTTTAATTGTAGAGATTCATCAGAGAAGACTTTCATTCTGAATCAGGGAGGAGGAGAGGGACTGCATCTTCTATCCTAAAGCACGAGTTTTCTGTATCTCACTTGACCATAATGCTTTCTTCTACATTTAAGATGCTGTATCAGCACCTCAGATGCCTTTATCAAAAGGAAGAAGAAAAATCCAAAAGCTAAAAACCTTTGAGGATGTAAGAAGAGAAAGTTGGAAGGGAATTAAGCAAATTTTGAAAACATCCATTGAAATAAACCGTGACTATCAGACTTAACTGTTGGGAAGGAAAACACTTAAAGACTGAAGGCAATAAATGAATGAAGTTCACTTTGAGCAAGTCAGAGCTGGCAAGGCTTCAAACTGGGCTACCTCTGTTCTAGAGTTAAAGCACTTGTTAATAAAGATTTAAGCTACAGTATTTAAAAGGGCCTTCTCTTCACATAGGCCTATTTCACAAACCTAATCTTTCAAATGTTTTAATTGTTTTTTACTTGTATCAGCAGTATACGAAGGCATATTTCCATATGGCAGGGTCTTTGAAAGAAGTGTAAGGAAGTTTGATGCTGACCTGCTCTACAAGAAAAGACACATTTTCTGGTGACAGACTGCATAGATGAGCATGGAACCACAAGGCACCTGAAGCATCCTTCCACAGCAGCAGGAGTATATGAACAAAACTTGAAAGCACTCAACCACAAAGTACCCTTGTTTGTCCTTCAGTGGAAAAGCATTACAAAGCCTTTTCAACACGTACTCTGTCAAAGGGGTAGTGAAGAACCAAATAAAAGAATTTTAAACCTCAACCAATTACAGTATCCTTAGGCCTTTCCTGAATCCATGCACTTTATTTCTTCCCGTCTCATCAGAAGTGATTTAAAAACAAGAGACTGCATTTCAAAGGCCACCTTCTTGTGCCCATGAATGGCCTGTGTTGGAATTTATGGCTTAAAAAGAGGGATTTTTTTACAAGATTTGTTGATTAAAAGTTTGATAATGTTAGGAGATACTTCAACTACAGTATGGCTCACTTTTATAGATTACAGAACTGCTTGAACAACAGTCATTTAAATTACCACATTAGCAGGTGTTGTGATTTATAATGTAAACTTAAACATCAAATACAAATAGCCTTTGGGGGATGTTCAGAAGACAAAAATCATGCCCAGGAGGCTCTTCTCATTCCTTTTTTCATGACAAGTAATTACTTATAGTATTGCTGCCTACTGTAATACATGAAGATCTAGTATTCACATCGCCTGTTAAAGCTCTGCAAACACACGTATTCCCTTCTTACTAAACAGCTGAGATTAATTGCTCCTCCTCTGAAGACCTAAGGACTACAAGATCAAAATTTTGGAGCAGGAAAAATATTAAACACAATAAATGAATAATTTGTGTGTGTGTTCATACATATTTATGTCTAAATACATATAATATATTTTACATATATGTGTGCGTGCCTGTGTATGTATGTATGTGTATCTGTATATGTGTCTTTATAGAAAAGTCAAAGTATTCATTTAAACAGCCCAACTGAACTGAGTTTCAGAGGTCCTTACCAAGGAAGAACGAGCTATGAAGGAATGAGCAGATGAATGACTGTACCCACACAAGCTCATGTGTTCAGTCTCTGTTGTCAGGTAGCTGTTCATATAATCCTTCTTTATACAGAATTCCTACTAATTCCATACCACAACATGGATTTGGCCTCAGAAGACCCACGATGAAGGTTTTAAAGATGAACAGATACTTAACCTGTTACAAACATATACTGCCAAAATGGAAAAAGAAGATTGATTCTTAATGAAAAGTTAGGAGACGTAAAGAACCAAAGAGTACTCCAGCTTATTCTAAAAATAGGAAGGAATTTACTTGTTTGCCTCTTTCTTTTCCAGAAGCCAAGCCATACGTTTAGGGGAAAGGCTACAGAGATTTTAGAGATTTAATTTTCCACAAGCACAGGCCATAAATTAAAATACAGCAATCCAATCCCATTAATAGTGCAAGGAAAAGCTAAGTGGTTGCTTTGGTCTTTTCTTTCACAAACTTGTGTCAAGCTCAGTGACTTCAAAGAGATTTCCATTTCATTTCTACAAATGAGGAGAACAGACAGACAGAGAGTCTCTGCCATCCTCTGATGCCTGAAGAAAACAGAAGAAAAACATGCCTGTATCTCATTCTCCTAATGATTTTAGCTGCAAAAGGAATCCCATGGTCGGCAGACGACCCTCGGGGCAAGGGCTTGAGGTCTGTCACAGTGTATAAGGCTTCTCCAAACCCACTCCATTATCTTCATTATTGTGTACCAGGAATAAAAGGGGACTGACTCCTCTTCTGAAGCTCAAGTTAGAAAAGACAGAATGTCTCATGCAAAATAACATTGTGTGACTTCAGTAATAGGTTTATGCCTTTGGGGGCCTAATACTAAAGCAGCATATAAGGATTTTCCACAGAATTTGAGAGAAGAAAAATGAGCACTGTATTAGTAATGAGTAAAATTCCACAAGTTTTAGATTCACTGAAACACTTATGTCTCTGTGTCAGCATGACTCATTGTCAATCACATACTTTCATCCAGCAGCAGGAAAATGGCAAAACTGGGGGAAAAGAAAAAGAGTGTGGAGCTTTAGAGCTAAGTATAAACCCCTATAAAAACAACCTCCTCCCTCCCCTCCCCCCGGCTCATATCCACGGAGGAAAAGGAAGTGACGAGCTTTTGGAAAATTTGGTAGCATGGGTTCCTACATGGCACATTAACCAAGGGCATATATACAATAAATCTACATGAAAACCATTTATATGAAGAGTGATGCTTTCCTTATCAGCTCATGTGTAGTACAGGGATGTGTTTACATATGTGCATATGTACATGTGTGCATTGGTGCACTCTGAGCCGTATGTTTAAAGTGTAAAAATTCTTGTCCTTTACTGACAAAATTGACTGTTTTATTTTCTAACAAACCTAATTTAAGAAAACTGCTTACCTTGTATCTATAAAGTTTCTCAGAAATAGTCAAACCTGTTATCAATATTTTGGAATATCTCACTTGTCCTTAAAGCCCATTTCAGAAAAGAGAAGCCCTTCCCCTGATTTGACTGGAGGTTTGAATTGAGAACTAAAGTTACGTATCCAGTCCTTCCCTTTTTTCTGATTTTGAAGAAACAGACCATTTGAGAAAATGCTTCAAAAGCACGTTTCCCACAGTAATTCAGAAGACTATTTCAAACAATAAAAAGAGAGCAAACACAGCCCATTGTACAAGTTAAATAATATATAAACTTTTGAGTACATAGAGAAATGGGAATCTGGCTCATATCTGGTCTTTGGAAGATTCACAGGAAATTGATTTAATTAAACCTCAACTACTGGTGCAAATGTTTCCCTTTCTTCCCAAAGGGAAATAAAGTATTATATTATTCTTGTTGACATAATGCAGCAAAGCTTAACCAAGATTCTTGATCTTCATCCCACAAAGCTTTACAAACTAGCAAGACTAAAAATCATTACTGAAATATGCATTTATCACAAATTGCTGCATTTTTACCTACATGTACTATCAAAGATTCCCACTTGTAACATCTTATTCACAGGGAAATTCATTAATATGCTAATTACCTGACTAGCAACCAGTGATGACTGACAATTTTACTTTAGCTCTACATGAAGAAGATACGACAATAATTTTCTGCTGGAGTTCAAACAGAGAAGACACTGTGTTGCATCAGTATATCTAACTCATTTAGGGAAAAAGACTCATATTTGTAGAGGACCTTTAAGAACAGTCTTGCCATCTGCACCCAGAAATATATATTTTTTAATTAGCCACTCTAAAAACAACCATGTTGGCTGAAGGGAAGGGGGAGGGAGGCTTGTCAAAATGATGTATTTGTCCCTCACCACCTTTCAATGCTCTTATGCAAGTCTAATTTTCTTCCTAGCCAGCTCACCTCTCTGGCCTCCTTTTGTTTCATGTCCCATTTCCCATTCTCTTCTAACTTCTGAACTTTTGTTAGTTCGCTTTAAAGGAGAAAGGGAAAAAAAGCTCAACTCTTTCCTATTCATTTTTTCCTGGATGGGGAGTAAGCAGAGACATGAATATGGCACCCTCATAATGATTTAACTAGGGCTTAATGAAATTTTCATCACAACCTGCTGTTCAATTTAATGGCCTTTGAAAGACAATAGAACAATGGCTAGAGGGAAGAAAAGATTTTTTGTTGCATGCATTTGCAAAGCCCAACATTCAGTTGCTCCCCCTCCTCTCTCTCCCAATCTCTTCACAAAGCTGTAGATCTTTTGTTTGTACTGTATATTTTCATTTTAGTAGAGCTGAGATAATGCACAAGCTCTGTAACCATTCTCATGTCTATCTGTGGCCTTTCCTTAATGGAGTTTGTGCAGCTTGTACAACCTCATACTCAACAGAGTATTTATACATTGCCCAGAACTCCCTGTTCTTTCCTCTCTCAGATAAAAGCCTGGTCTCCTTCCCACCCATTCCGCCCCAATCTTTTCCACCCAAAGGCACAAGGTATGTTATGGCACTGACCATTATGTTAACCTAAATGCAAAAGAAATGCTGTAAGTAATATTTAAAAAATGCTTAGACAAAGCATTTGTTTCCCAGCAGACCCTTACTGCATGCTCCAGTCAAGAAAAGCCTAATTTACAATCCTGTCATGCTCGTGTATGTGCAGCGTGTTTGTATCCATACTTTCATTCCAGTACGCAGGTTGTCCTAAGATTTTCTTGTAGGTGCTGTCACTTCATGCTTCAGCACTGAGGTGGGCCCTGAGAGCACTGTTTTTAAACATTTGAAATAGATTTCCACAACAGGATAGGTGAGTGTAAGTGAAAATAGAGTCTCATTACTGTGGACTAGGAAACAAGGCTCAGTATGTTCACACAATCAGCTCGCAGTGCCCCGAAAAGGCAGCTGTAAATATGCATGTGGATAGCTATGGAGAGCATAATGAGAACTTCATCTTCCAGTCAGGACTCTGACCCTGCCCCAAACAGGCAAAAATTAAAAATCTTAATCTTTGGTCTTAGTCTCAGCCCACAGAGCACAAGTGCTATCACCACCAACGGGAGAGAGGGTCTCAAAAAGACACCAGTTCTCTAGAAATGAATCCTATAAGCCAAAGCTGAAACTTGCTGGCCACACATAATGCAGGGAACACCTGCATTCTCTCTTTCTGTACAGCACCTGCACTACAGATAAATAAGAGGATAATGTGTCCCACACAAAAGCTTTCATATATTCCCAGTTGAACTTCTTACCCTTCAAATAATGACATAAATGCTAGATCATGTCACAAAAACATTGATATTGATGATAATATTTCTTTCAGCTCTAGAAATGGGGAGAGGGGAGTAGTGGTGTAAAAGCCTCCAGGTGATTAAAATTAGCTCAATGCAGGCATATTGAGGAGGTTGCAACTGTAACAAAAAGACCACTAGACTCACTTTTTTGGTAAGAACTAAAAATGTTAGCTATGATGGGACACTGATAAAATCTACCTCTAATGTAGACAAGAACTGTAAGATCTTTAATTCTGCTAGCCAGGAAAAGCAAACAGCAGAAAATGGCAAGATTAAAAAGTATATGTATCTAAAGGATCTGGAGAAAAGAAAAGAACACAGAAAATTTTGGCCAGTTTCCCAGGCCTTACCTTCTGGCTCGTTTTTGATGAGCTCTTCCATTTTCCTTTGCTTCAGGGTGTCCACGACATCGGCGAGGCTCCCCTTGCGCCTCTCCGGGGTTCCCAGGGCTGTGCTGGACAAGGACTCTCCACTCTGACGCCCACCTTCTTCTGCCTTCAAGGGTGAGGTAGATGAGTTGTGCGGGGCAAATGAAGACATCACTTTATTGCCATCAACTTCCTGAAAGGGGAGAAAACAAGATGAAACATTTCTTTCTTTTCTTAAAGAAGGGGGAAAAAAAAAAGGCAGAGAGAAAGAAAGAACAATCCTTTGTTCTTTGAGTTCATTGCTATTTCTTCTTCTGTTGAAACCTTTAAAAAAGGCATGCAATGCTTCAAAACACCCAGAACAAAGCCTATCCAAAAAGCATAAACCAAGATTACAGGCTGGAGTGAACAAAGATCAGCTTGCAAGAGAGAAACATAAAGTACAGTTTTTCCCTAATTGAGAAGAAGTGTTGTTCTCATAGATTTCCTAATAACAATGGTATTGGTTACCTTTAATTGTTTGTTCTTTTACAGCTCTCTTTTTAAAAAAACCTTCAATTTTTACAAGGACCATTAATTTCCTTATAAAGTGCTTAATGCCTTGATTGGCTAGTTGTTGTAAGAAATAAAACAGTAACCAAACATTAAATGTCCTTCACCATATGACATACTTTTACTCACAGTTCAAGCAGTTCTCCCATCTATAAAGGATGAAGCAATTGCTTTCTGTTTTCTAACTCTATTCTCTTCTGTCTTAAACCTTCATTTCTTGTAGAAATAGCATTTTTCACAAAGGTGCTCCTAATGACTTTCCCTGGCAGCACAATGGCAAAACTCTGTGACTTCCTGGAACATGCACACAACCCTCCTCACGTGAGAGTACACAGAGGTCTACTCATTAATTTTAATGGAAAGCAAAACTGGTTCCAGCATCTTCAAACTTGCCTTCATTAACGTGAGAGCCTTCTCCTCCACATCTCCTCCAACATAAAGAAACGTTCTCTGCACATATTCCTTCTCCTTTCATGTCTGTTATACTCTACCCTTCTGTACACATCTCCCAAACACATTTTTTCCTCTGCTAATATATGCCATCCATACCTGAGAAACTTAGGTCAATGTCTCCAAACAAAGCTTGCTGCAGAGTAATACAATGCTGTAAACATGTATAGTTTTTACTTTCATGTGATTTTCCAGAATTTTTTTTCATTATCCTATTACCTTACATTTTTTTACACCAGCTTCTTAATGAATACTGTTTCTTAAAAAAGCCACTGGATCATCTTGTGATATCAGTTACAGGCTTGGTTGAAAAAGTCTTCATGATTTTTAAATTTTTTTCATTTTTTTCATTTCATTTCAGAGGGTATGAAGGTGATACATCTACCTGTAAATATGCACATACACAGTTTTTAGCGATTTGTGTTATAATCTTCTATTTTTTTGAGTAATTTTGATGTCTTTGCTCTAATAAACCACAGTATTTCAGAGAAAAAATATACTTTTATAAATAGAACATAAATTGCTAAAAATTCTTTCAATAAAATTTGAGTAAAGCTACATGGAAGACATGCAATAAAGAAAACACATTTGTTTTCACAGGCTACTTTGTTGTGGCAAAAATATCACCTATGGTTAAGAAAACTTTTAATGCAAACAGTTTTGAGCAGCTTGAATGTGTTATACTAGTGAATAAATTCCCTCACAGAATCGGATTTAACTGAGATTACAATCTGGGCCATCATATGCCCCAAAAACCAAACCCAGTGATGTTAATGAGAGACTTTCTACTGACGTCAATGAGCTTTTGACCAAGCCCTAAAAAATTTTCCGACTCCAATCAACAGAAATGCACCTTTTCTTTTTCTAGCAACTCCCTCAATTTTTGTTCTGTACTTGGAAAATTCCTGGTTGCTAACACCGGACTTCCAAACTTAGTTGAAGTCAATGCAATTTTTTTTCACATATAAAGACTTGAATAAACTGATTTTTTAACACCAATCTAAACAAGCAAAATGGTTAACTTCAGCATCAGTTCAGATTTTATCTAAAATTCTAAACCACTATCACCAAGCAGCATTTTTTTTCCTACACAAAAGGCTAAAAAAGGAAATATCTTGAAAGCTGCTTTCTTATTCACACTTTGAGACAGACAAGCCAAATATCATCCTCAGTTACAGTTCTTAAATCTACCTATGCCACCAGTTATGTATAGGAACAGTGTGTTTCTTCATTTTACCAGGAACTAGTTTCTTGTTTTAATCCAAAGCAGGTCCCTAAGACTTTCACTCCTGTTTCTGCGTGTCACGTATTGGTCACAGACATAAAGTACTTGTGAAAGTTGCCTAAACCTCAGGTATCACCACTGCTGTTTTCATGTACATTTGGGGTACATGCAAGTGGGGTTTTTTATGAACAAATATATTCTGAGTATAAAACCAGTTTGTTATAAGAGAAGAAGCATAAGAACCCAAGAACTGAATGATCATGTAAAGTAATATAAGATGGTTTTCAAAATCATAAATTGCTTGGCTTTCAAATGAAACTCACAAATATTTTTAAAACTCTGCCTTGCTTTCTGGGGAAAAGGAATTGTGAGGGGGATAATGCAGTAGTCTGTGAGTAAAGCATCATGAAAGGACTCTGGATACTCAGTTCCTACTTCTTCCAAATGCACTTGTGAAACCATGGAAAATATAACTTTTTTCCCCTGCATTTTAGTTTCCTACCTGTAAAACATGTACAAGTAATCTCTTATTATAAAGGTCTTAGAACGATAGATTCATTAATAACAGAGATATCCTCCTACTATAATGCTGGCTAAAAGCACTTATAATACCACAGTTAGGAAGACTTCATAGCTGGATAAAAAAGGAAAGGGAAGTGTTCTACACAGATTTTTTTAAAAGACAAATGATATACTAAAATATACAATCAAGAAACCATCCCCCTAAAAAGTTTCCTTAGACCACTCTGGTTAGGTGTGCACGTATGCAGTGTCTGTGTATCACACACATGGCTATTTATACACTTCTGGGATTTAGGACTCTCAATCAAAACACATATACAGTAGGGGAACAGCTGCAATCACATCTCAGTGGGCTAAATTACAGTACACCAGCGAATTATTCATTCAGAAAGATCTGTAGCAATCACACATCCATTGCGTGATTTGCAGTCCAAGAGGAATCCTCTCCTTTCTGTACTGGTGGATGAGAGCACACCCCAGCTTCTGCTGCTGATGACACTTCAAGATGTATCCTCCAGCATATCAGCTCCAGAATCTGCTTTCCCACAAGCCCAGGATCCTTTTACTCTGTCACTCACAACAACAATGTGAAACGTGCAACAGTTATCTTGGCTTTCACTTCATGTCCCTCTCTTTTATTCTTTCTTATGCCATTATTGGGAGAAGTGAAAAAGCTCTCAATGGGTCTGGATTTTTACTTCTAGCATGTAAAAGGAAAGGATACTTCCACCACATTAAACCTGCTCATGTCAATGGTTGCATAAAGCTAAAAAACTTCCAGTAAAGAAAGTCCTCTGATATTGCATACAAGAGTTTACCTATCCCCCTGAAAACACTCAGAGAAATCCTTAATGGCAAGAAAGGTACGTCAGCAACAGTTTAAAATTAATCCCCTGAGAAGAACTTCCCTCCCAACAAGTGATATGTAGCAGGATCTCTTTTTAAAAGGACAAATCGACGTGACTGTCTTCAGTTTAACTGAGAGAAAAGTAACAAACTGTAACGTGGTATTAAGGGACATCAATATCTACTACTGATGTTTTAAAATTAAGTCCATCAAGCCACACACAAGACCCATCTCTCAGCCACCAAAACAGTGGACAAACACTCTTTTCCTAGAGATCAGTCCTTCTCAGCTGCATAACCATTTCACCTGTTCAAGTTTGATTACATTCCAGCCTCTGGCACTTTTAATCCTGGTAACAGTTTTATGCAGTCAGCAGCTGCTTAGTGGATGGGGCTCTATTCATTTGCATTGTGAATTGCTCTGCTAACGTGTGCTGGCCCAACATTTCCTCCAACTCTGAGCTGGGATCGTACTCACCAACACCTGATGCTGCTGATTCTTGCTTTTCCCACTTCAGAAAGGCAGACAGGGACCTACACAGATCTTGCTGAAGCAAAAACTCTAGGTCCTTCTTCCCCCCCCACCCCAGTAACAGCAACAAGAAACAGGACCAGCCCACGTTTCGTGTCTTCTGCTTCTTTTCCAAGCCAGAATCCACAGGAAGACTTGCTCATTTACAAGAAAGTTGCCTCGATATTGCCGAACAGCTTTCCACCTATGGAGGAAATACCTCTTCCAAGGTTTAATGATAAAACAGGCTTCTGCCCTTTCAGGATGAGGTCAATAATCTTCCTTTGTTAATCTTGGGCAAGCTTTACTTAATCTAGCCCCCTTGTCACCTTTGTGATTGACAGGAAAAGTCACGTCACTGGACAATGGACTTGTCCTCACGGAGCAATATCTTTTTCAAAGATTACACAATGTTACCCTTGCTCTCATAAAAAGTGCAAATATTGTGCTGTTAAAACAAACTCTTCATTCCAGCTGTATCTTTCAAATTGTCTCTCTCTGTTTCCAGGGTCCAAGGGAGGCCTACTTCAGTTCTACAGAGGAACATTTAGAGGCTTAATGAAAAGAAACAGGTTGTACTCGGTGAGATTTCCAAAATATCTCTTAGTGCTCGAAATAGATCTCATCTACTCCTTCCTCATCTCGAGATGCACATTACTCCTGTCTGCAATTAAACTCAGACAGAAAACTCTGCTTCTGTGACATTAAAATTTTGTCCCAAACCAACCAAGAATCGAAGCAGAAGAAAACTGAGAACTAAGTCTGAAACTGTTAATTACCACCATATGGTATGCAAGAAGTCTGCATCTGCAGGAAAAAAAAAATGATATCATGAGAATCAAGCTGCTGGTTTTGCAGCCAAAAACACCTGGAATAAAATACCTGTGTCTTTAAAACAAGTACAGATATTGTCTGATTTTAAGAATCTTGTGATCCTAAAAGCAACCAAAAAGGTTCTTTTTTTCAAAGCTGGAATTTTGCCCATACTTCACTCTTTTAGAATGTGTAAAGAAGACTAAAGGCAGGGGTTTTTTTTCTCTGCTTTCTACATTAGACATGTAGGCCTATCTATTTTATAGTCTCCATAGTGACCACGAAGCTGGTAACAGTATGACATAAGAGAGAATCAGAAAACAGAATACTTCACACTTCTGAAAACAAATGATTCTCCAGCAATTTAGTACTGTTTCCTATTTTTTAAAATTCATTTTCCCTAACAATATTTTAGGAAATGAGTATCTATGTGTAAGATCCAACTGCAAATCTACTTCAAGTGAAAATCTGGAAGCTGCAGAAACACTTCCATTGCCCACAGGAGGCCCACGAGCAATTATGAAAAAACTCAACTTGACATTTCCAGTATTTGTTAAGGTTTAAAAGAAACAAAACAGACACACAATATTCACAAAGCAAGAATGATCTTTAATTTTTTCTTAACCTTCCATTTACAATCTTTGCCTTAATTAATGTCATTAACTTACTTCAGGAGCCGAAGTGCCATCACCTTTCAATGGGAATCATATCTTGAAATCACTTAAGTGATTTGGAAAACTCTCTCCTCCTACATTCTGTGTCACAGGGGCTGCAGAGAATGTATTACCACACACCTGCCCGGTTTATGGTGGTTGTACCTGTACCTTCAGGAAGATCAAACACATATTCCATAAGGATTCCCATCGGACACTGTGTTTTTCACATGTTAGAATTTACTTCCATCTATCTGATATTTAAATAGGTCTTTTGTCTGTAAGTCTCCTTCATGTAGTAAAGTAGTTCATCAGTGGTGGAAAGGAATGATCCCAAGGAGATTTAAAAGGAAACAGTGAAGGATACAGTAAGCCAACAGGAGACTGTATACAAGGTCATAGAAGGGAAAAACAGGTGGAAGAGGATAAATACATCATTAAGAACTGGCACATAACCCAAAGAGGGATAAAAGTGGTGAAGGGCATCATATAAACAAACCTGGAAAGATGTACATCCAAAGGCTATGGCTCTGCAATTAGATCCATGCAAACCAACCACTATCCTTATACCAATTACTTCTTTTCCTAGGACTGTGGTTTTAATGATGACAAGGAAGTGAAATGCAATGGAGAGTGAAGAAGTTAGTGAATCAATCAGAAGAGTCAGCTGAAGAGGCCATTGTGGCAGAGAGCTAAGAATTTTACCTGAATTAGGTGAACTAAATACAGTGAATAGAGATACAAATTATTTTTCTTTTTACTGTGACCATGCTACCGTCAAGAGAAATACATTCAAGTCAAATAGAGATTTGGCTTTACTGACACAATGTATTTGGAACTCCATGATCCATATCTTGGAGGTACTACCAATTATTAGACTTACAGAATCCTGATGACATCTTGTTCTCCCTCTAAAATGTTAAAATTTTGCTTGGTAATGGAGTTTTATTTATTTTTAGCAATCATTACTAGCCCTTGTCCTTCAGGTTATATTTATTTGACATCAAGTGCTGTATCTAATTAATAACCTCTTTTTGATGAAGTAGGAGATACACTGGCAGAGGTTTCAGTGGGAAGACTAACAGGTATTTCCATTGTTTGATATCCATGAACCTGGCTGAAAATGGTTCAAAGCTCAAAAAGACAACCATCTGCCATAGGAACTCTGCTACATCACTTTCCTTCCTGTTACCTTTTTCCTCCATATGTAAACTGAGACAGTAATAAGTATTTCCTGCAGCTTGGGGCATTTTAGGTAATTGATATAAAAAGCCTAGAGATTATTGGCCAAAAGCCTCACAGCAGTTGCATTTTCATTTTTATTGATGCAATACTCAGCCCTTATATTACTCTTGCACTATTCTGTAAGGAACTACAGCCCAATCACCTGAAACTGGAAATTGGGAATTCTCTCATATATCAAGTGCCACCCCACAATATCTGACAGGAACACTGAAATGTACCTTGATTTTTTCCAAATACCACGATACTCAGACTGCTGCCACAACTGCATGAGCAAGAGACAATTTCAAACATTTCCAAGGTTTAGAGATGAGTTGCAAGAAACTGTCCGGTTGCATTCACACAAAAGGAATAACTTATAATCCGTTTTGCACTGATTTCTAACTTTATCCTCTGAGATTTAGAGCATAGAAACAGATTTTTCAAAGACTTAAGTATCTACAGATAGAAGGTGGTGCCTAGTGGGATTTCTGAAAATGCACAGTAACATATATATTCATTTAATTCTTACTGACTTCATTATAGGTGCCTGAAAATAAAGAGGTGGAACCAGCATAGAGTGACTGGGTGACTCTCTGTGCCTCTTCACCAAACTATTATCAGACTATCTCTAGCACAGAGCACAATCTGATAACTGATGCTTTAAGACAAACATTTCTCCTCTGGCTGTTCTGCATTCCAGCCCATCCCCAAACATACAGCACAAGTTTAGTATTTCTTACTGCTTATCCCATAATTTCTACTTGATTTATTAAAAATCAAAGAATTATATGCAAACTGTGGATCTGTTTGTAGTAAAAATAGATGAGGAAGTGTTGTGAGCGAAATTTTAGAACTTATTTATATAGAACGTCAAGCATGGGTTTTTTAAAATTATTTTCTTCTGTGGTCTATATTCAGGTTTTATTTTTAGCACACATCTTTGTCCCATTTCTTGCAATGAAGTGTTCCCCCACATATAAAAGTAATTTGCAAATCTTTAGATATTAAATATAGTAAGATTGTAACAACTACTTTGTAATGCGTAAATGTGGTTAGTGACATGATTCCTGACACCCATACTTAGACCAGATCTCTCCTACTGCTTCTTTCTCCAGCTAAACTCATTTTAAGAAAATAACGCAATATAGGATTACATCTATTTGCTCTCAAAACACTTAACAAACAAAACTGGCATTCTGAGAACTCCTAATATGTTAGCTATAACCTACAAAAACAAAGAACATGTTGTACTATAAGAGCCTTGTTATCTTTGTGCTAGTAATCTTCATGCTTAAAAATAATAAATAAAGCTCTGCAAAAGCACTTTTAAGACTTTTATGAGCTCTTCCCTGAGGGACTAAAGATCACCCGTAAGACCTTGCTAAACAAAAAATAAGACTGCTTATCAAAACAGCTTGGTAGAGGCTTCAGCATACATTAAATCCTTCTAATAGTTTGGAAATCATGCAGTATAAAACGATTATCTTTGTAAAAATACAAGCTTACCAACCAGATACAACAACTCTGGCTTGTGAGTGTAACAAAACCTATGTTGAGTGTCAAAGCCAGTTTGATCACCAGCTTTTTTACTATGAAACAAACCCATTGTCCGTGCTAATTCCTTGAAAGGAGGGGAGAGGAGTATCTGAACAGAACTCAGTGATAGGATAAAAGGAATGCCATAGGCCAGCAGTGGCTCCTGGACTGTTCCCAGCTTTCATATTTCAATTCACTGCAGTTTTCAGATGGAAAGGGATGTCAGATTACTTCATCTGCTCCCTCGTAGCCTACAAAAACTTGTACCAGACAGATTATTTCACTTCATTCCTTTGGCTGGGTGGCTGAGAGGAAAGCAAAGAAAAGCCACATACGAAATAGTTAAAACTGCCTTCTCTGTGTTGAAGCTCATTTGGAGGATATGTTGTCTGGAAAGGACAACCCTTCAAACTGGGGAACAAAAGAAAAGCGAACATCCTGCACCCACAAAGGCCTGTTCATACTAAGGCGGGGTGATACTGCAAATACCAAAAGCAGGTTTGTAACTCCACTTTTGGTGGGGTCACAGATGTTTTAATTTGGCTTGCAAAATGTCTCAGGGAGGTTTCCCATTCTCCCTATGAATATTCTACAGATTTTCATTGCTCTGAAACACTGCCTCGTGTTCACTTCTTTTCAAACCACAACTCTACTGATACAGCTACTTCTTCCAGCGCACTGAACTGTTCTTCATCCCTGTTAGAGCTTGTACCACCCATGTCTTTTTTGAACAGTTGGCATATATTTACTTTGTTATTACTGACCATATTTAGGCTTTACTCTCTCAGTCTTCCCTCACAAGTCAGCTCCTACAGCTCTTTAATAATTTGTTGCTTGCATCTGAAATCCCTCCAGTTTGCTTCTTTCTCTAACATAGCCAGAACTGAACACATTACTCCCCATACAATCTTAGCAGAGTTATGAGAAGCACAGTTACCTTGTTATTGTCTTTTTTGTTGTCTTGCTGCAAAACAAGCTCATATCTAATTTGTTTTAACACACCTAAGCATTTTTCAACATTACTCTTTTCCAAGTGCCTTTCTCTCATTGATGATCCAGATTTTTGTTGTATTTTAGATTACTTGCTCCAGCTGTATCAATTTGTAACCTTAATGCATTACTTGTTTTCTTTTTTTTATAGCTACTTTACCTGGAACAGTCAAATGAGATGCTTTAAAGACTGTATGAAGGAAGCACAGCTCAATGCATGCATATTTCCAGACTGAAATTGCAATAATCAATTTCTTGGGAATCATTTGTTCTTTATACTTTTGAAGACCTTAGCCCACTCATGTATTATAAGGAATCTTCCATACACCCTACATAAAGCAGGGTCATGAAGATGATAAGGGCACTAGAGCACATTCCCTATGGAGACAGGCTGAGAGAGCTGGGGGTGTTCAGACCAGAGAGAGAAGGTTTTGTGGAGACCTCAAAGCACCTTCAGCATCTGAAGAGGCGCTTCATCAGCAACTGTAGTGACAGGACAAGGACTAATGGCTTCAAACTGATGGAGAGTAGGTTTAGATTGGATATTAGGAAGAAACTCCTCCCTGTGAGGGAGGTGAGGTCCCTGGCACAGCTTGCCCAGAGAGACTGTGCAAGTGTTCACAGCCAGGTTGGATGAGGCTTGGAGCAACCTGGTCTAGTGGAAGGTGTCCTGTCCCTACCCATGGCAGCAGCTTGGAACACGATGGTCTTTTAAAGTCCCTTCCAACCCAAGACATTCTATGATTCTGTGAAGGGCAGGTATGTGGCTAAATACACTACACTTTTTAAATAATCGTGTTCGGCTTTATACAGGTTGTGTATTTTTCATGAGCCTTCTCAATTCACATCTACTTATCTACTCTTACCTTGTATTTGTTCTCTTGCTTTTCAAAAGATTACAACTAGACTTACAGGATGATAACCATCAAAATAGTCTCTGCCTCCATAGAGATTAGCATCACACTATTTCAAAGAACAGCCAGAAAACATAACTTTATTAAAATGGAATGCTACTTGAGAAATAGCTTCACTGTCTCCACTGGAGTTTAATACAGCATAAGAATAGGAATTAAAAAATATATATATTTTTTGGTTCAGAATGTTCGTCTGATTTATTTTTGCAATTAATATCATCCAGCCCAAGGGACTCATGGATCTGCTTTTATCTAAGTTCTCTATTCCACCTGCTTTTCACAGACTTGAATTATTTTGTCTACTACTACTAACTCTCTTACACTTCTTAAGTAATAACTACACAAACAGTAATTTATAGGATTTTTCCAAGCAGTAACTGGTTTAATCTTCTTTAACAGTTATTAACAGACTTGTTTTCCCTCCCAAATTCATTTCACCTGTTCTGCTCTTTTATAACTTGATTTTCTTCCTATCTACTACCGTTACACAATTTTAGTGAAATGGAATTTGGAATTCTGGCGTAAACCAAAGTAGCTTTCTCACCTTTGGAGGAAAGGATTTAAAAAAAAAAAAGGAATATATTTATTCTGTGCTTATAAACAGAGAATAAATCTTTTCACAGAAAGACAGTTCCACGGAACATGTTTGCAGAGTAGGAATCAAACTTACTTGGATCTTGCGCACTTCAAAGGACTGTATTTGATCAGAGAATGCCGAATATATCAGGATAATTAATAAAAATTAATATGACAAAAGTCACTCAATGTAACATTGATATACAAACATAATATGGGTTAGAGCTATTCAGAATTTTTTAATTAATCCCCGCAAAATACCTTTGTGGTATTGTACACAGAGCAAGTCAGGAAATGGCATGAGCTGACTTGCCAGGTTCCAAAGCACAGGAAAGGCAGAGCACATTCAGCATCCAAGGATTAACAAGAAGCAATTCCTTGTTCACTCTTCTGGGTCTTACTACACCTCAAATGGTAACATTATGTTCTACTCCAGAGAGCAGCATGATGTCATTTTATCATTTAAGTCCCATTCTAAAGCTCACCCAAGCAGAGCTTAAACAAGATTTAAAATGTACACAGACCTCACCAGTTTAGACTGTGGCTGAGTGATGCAAAAAAACCCTAATAAATTCTAATTTATGACAAATTCACAGTTGTTCCCACTCTGCAGATGAGTTATTCTTTCTTCTGTTTCTGTAAACTGCAGTCAGCGGCACACATTGCCTACTACGAAGAGACCTTTGTGATAAGATGATATCAAGGGATGTTGTGACATCCCTGATTAAGAACTACACAGTAAGCAAACTGTACAGAAATGCTAATTTCCCTCCCCTTTCTCATCACTTACCTAAATTATTCTGAGTAATACAAATGATCTTTATTAGCTTTAAAGCAGTTCATTCTCATTCTCTCATACCATTTCATTAAAGAAATCAAATTCCTGTAGATGACTAAGTGCACAATGTCTTTTCCTTAACAATTAGTTTTGTGCACTGTTGTACGTCATGTTCACAAACAAACAAAAAAACCCCCAAGGAACATCAATTCTTCTACAGTCACAGCCAACTACCCACCATCAGCAGAGAATGAATAACTTTTGCTGGAAATAGCCTTTCTTCTCCAAGTTCCTCTTTGAATCACTGATTTCTGAGTATTCCCTGTAGTTTTCAGTCATCATGAAGTGATGCTGAAAAAACCACAGAATTGCCCAACCCAAATAAGAAAGGCACAATTTTCTCCACTTTGACTGGAAAGAATGTAAGGCTGCTCCATGGTGAGGAAGCACTGCTTGACTAACAGAGCATGATTTTACAAAATCTTTCTCCTTCTTCTCTTAAATTTACTAAAATTGGGTCTCACAATGTGATCCAACCAGGTATCACTGTGCCTACCAGCACTAAGCTGATGTACTGAAGGTTTCTAACAAAAAGTTCTCTGCAATACATTCATTATACTCAGCAACATCAAACAGGGAAAAATAATTAAAAAGCTCCTATTGAGCACCTAGAGACCTTGAGCACAGACAGGGGGTGAACACAAAGACAGGGTATTTGGCTGTGAGAGTCACACTTTTAATATATCCATCCATCTATATATATATATAAACACACACATATATATATATATTCATATGTATTCATATACACTAAAAGAAATTACAGTACATTTTGAAGGGTTTCCTTATTTTCCTCTTCCCTTCTCTTCTGGTCTATGAGTAGCTACACATATACATATTTAAGCATATTCAAAAGAGCTACATAAAATTTCTTGATTTCAGTTTTTTTTTTAAATCTTCAGATGTACAAGTATGTGGGGATGACTTACTTGAAAAATAAATTGCCTGGACAGATCCAATTATGTGAAGTAAGAGTGAAAATCACATGCACATGACATTATAAAGGGGAACTATGCTGAGAACTCATTTGTATGGTACAAGGAGGCAAAAGTAAGACACATTAAGAATGGTCCCTCTGAAAGGCACCCAATCCTCCTTACAGCACCTCTGACAGTACTGGAGGCTGCACTCACATATTTATATAATACTCTTCTCAACATACTTTATTTGATTTGTTATTCAAACATTACAGACTGTCTCATAACTTCAGATTCAGAGAAACTTTCAAAAATAGAGAGTCAAAAGATGTTACAATGACACTATGCCACAACTTCTGATCTAAACTGGATTCAACTGGTTCAAACAGGTCTGAACCAGTCAGAACCAGTTTGAACTGGTTGGATCTTGTTTGAACTGGTCAGAACCAGTCTGAATCAGTCTGATGCAGTTGGATCTGATTTCAACGGTTCAGAACTGGTCTGAACCTGACCCCATGCTCATCCAGGCTGGTGGTAAATAAACCAGTTACCCAAATCAGCCGAAACACCCCCTTCAAAGGAGAAAACCTGGGTTTAGGAAGGCTCATGAAGTCAAACAGCAATACCTAAGTTATATTTCCAGTGACCAAATGGAGAAATTCTGAGGACTGCCTAAAATCCCCTATCTTTTAGTAAACTTTTCTCCATTAAGATATTTATTATCAACATGCTTCTCCAGATTTCAGATTTGTTTTCTACAGGAGCTGGCCAGAATACTGAACGACTCAGCAAGAGTTTCAGAAGATCCCTGTGAGCAAACTGCATTTAACTCCACAAGTTATTTTCAGTGAACAATGGGATCACATTTTCAGAAGACTAAACTGTTCTAGAAATCTCACTTCCTGAACACATTCGATTTCAAGCCCTTGTGTTTATTAATTTTCATGTTAGCTATTATCCGCTTCAATACAAAGTAAAACTTTCTTCCTTGGAAGTAACAGAGTACGTTAAGAGCTCAGATTACGCACAGTGATAAACAAAATATGGCCAGAAGTAGCTGTTAAAATGCCTCAAGTTTTAGTAGTTAATCTTAAATTTTACTTTGGGGCATAAGCACTACTGAAAAGAAACACTTACAGTATCCAGTGAAGACACTAATGAAAATAAACTGGAAAACAGACAGCAACAAATACCTCTGGAAATTGCTGGTTGCTCTTCTGAGTGCAAGGATGAATTAATTTGAGATTGACACAGATTAGTACAAGTTTAGATGAAAGTATCTGTGTTCTGCTTCTGTAACAGGAGAATGTCCAACTGTGTATTGGGATAAACAGAACTGTGACTTTAAATTGTCACCTGTATTCAACATAATTTGTTCCCCATGTATTTTCTGAGTCATGTCTATCTGCTTGCTTTATTGACTGGGTTTTTTTTAACTGCCCTCAGCACTGAAGACTCAATACAGCTACAAAAGAAGGAACTGGAATCTGCTTTGCAGACATATTATCAACAAAATAGTTAAGTACCATTTGCAAAATGTTTATGACTAGGGATGATGTGAAGCAAAGACAGCGTATTTTCAAACCCTGGGTGAAGTTATAGCATTATAGGCAATTAATAGAAATATCATATTTTTATGCAACTAAATTTGACCTCAAAAGCCACAGCAAGAGAGAAAACATAGGACCCTTTAATGTCATTTTCACAGTCATTTATCTGACTATAACCACACTTTAAAGCATTAAGGTCAGCTGGTCATGAAGCATGAGCTACATTTCTGACTAGCATGAACTACATTTGACTTGAGAGTAAATAAGGGACTGACACTCCATTAACCTTCACAAGTACAATTATTTATCAAAACAGTTCAAAAGACTATCCGACAGAGAACTGATAAATCTGGAAGCAAAAAAGGAAGCTGTAACAGTACAAACTGATCTTTTGCTAGTGATGAAGAGCTACTTCCTACCACAATTCCTGGGGCAAGTCCTCCAGTCAGTTTAACACAGCCATCCATTTTAAAGGACTGCCCCTTAATTCACATTGGCTTTGACAAAATCTCAGAGCTTTCCTTTTTTATTTTTTGGTTCTTTTTTTTTAATTTCCATCTTCTTTCTCAGAAATAATACATGCTAATATCCTGTATTTACAGGAATCTTCAAGGACTTCCCTCAGAAATGCATGCAGAAAATTCAGAAGAGTTCTGACATGTTTGGCCCTATCTACTCTTTTGCACTTTCAGTTACAGCCCAAGGATGATGTCTGTTCCCAATATTCCTATTTGGTGAGGTGACCATCGTTTTCCTACCACAATGTGAACTTTATTTCTTTTACTACAGGACATGTGGTAGTTGTTAATTCTGTAAAATTTCTATAACATCTTTACGTTGTGACATTCTACCCAAATTCCACACTGAAGCATGGGGTTGAGCCGCTCATCAGCAGCTGTCATCTGCCATCAACTACTTTGACTTTTTGACTGCAGAAGTACTTTTCACTTCCAAAGACAGGAAAGTTTGTTCAAAATCCTATACTGGAAAGGGTCAGGAGGGAGAGTGAAAAGAAAACAGCTTCACCACATGAAGATTCTCTCATGATGAACTCGAAATTTTGTCCATCACTGTCTTGCATACTGGTTTTCCTCTGGCAGTATAGCATGCGCATGTACCGCACTGTACCCCAGACTGATCTCCAGCCTCTCTGAGATGCACAGGTGGGAAGAATCACCAGGTATTTACCGCCAGAGTTATTACAGCAGAGCTCCAAAAAAAGCAGTGGTGTGTAGCAAATGAACCACCTTCCTTGCCTTAGCTCTTCTTTTCAGATTACTTCACTACTCTGTAAAAATGCATCAAGTTTATGAACACAAACAGCTCACCCAGCAGGCTCCTACCTTCTTTCTGGTGGTCTCAAGGCAAGAACCCCAAAATGTAAAAATCAAAAGACAAGGGAGAAAAAATCATTTTAAGGAGAAGAGCCTTTTCTCTTATGAACTAGCCCAAAACACAGTAAAAGGAACAGAAGTGTTCACTGACATCAAGGTCAATTTCTACTAAATGTCATCTAATAAAGCGGAAAGATTGACTTGCTAACTCCTTCTAACAGAAGATTTATTACATTTACAACATACAGAAAAGCAAAATCCTTATTATATTAGTTACCTTATTTAAGCTTGTAGAAACAATTTATTCCTTAAAGATAATAAAAGGAAATGGATTATGACCTTAAACCTTTTGCACACTTTACCTTATACATATTAAAATAATCATGTTTAGAGGACTGAATACTTTTTAAACATGACTCATAAAATTGATATCATGAGGTCTAATGTTTATTTTTTCACACTGATTTCCCGATCAAATGCCTTAAATTTCTAAGACTTCCTCCATGCCAACTCCTTGTCTTGGAAACTCAACATTTCTTTTTCCTCCTTCTGCTAAGAAAATATTCTCTAGTCAGACTACTGGCAATTCTTTGGATATGCAGAAGACACTATAATCCATTTTGTATTCGACAGCTCTGCACTCAGAGCTCAGCAAAGCTGGGCAGCCCCAAAACTTGTCCTCTGCCAGGTACCTACACAAAGGAGAGTAGCATACAAAGCCTTCCTTCCATCAGAAAACGCATGAGAGAGGATTTAACTGCAAGTTAATTGAACAAATCTACACAGCACCATTTCTAAAATGGTGTCTGAGCCACCTAGAGTCTGTTTTCACTTGGGATTAGAGCTTTTCAGTAGCATCTCAGATGCACCTGCTGCAGACATCACTGTTGTTAATGGAAAAGCATCTATTTTTAAGCAGGATTAATAGCTGTTAAAATGTGAATGATTCTACTGTAAGTAGTTCCAGAGAAGCAACAAAAGAGTAAAAAATTTTTAGAAAAAAACAGTGGAGACAAGAGCTCCATATACTGAAAGAAAAGTTTGAGACAAGAGAAAGTGCTATCACTCTCCAAATACAAAAACATTTACTGTAGGAAAGAGCATATTTCCTTTTGCTTGCAGTGGCTAGGACAAGAATTAATGAGAGAAAACTGATGCAGGAAAGATAACAAAGGAGTTATTTTCTAAAGGCAGAGACAGCAATACCCTGGGCCAGACAGACTGGGAGGTTCTAAGTCTCCTGTCTTGAGTAACTTCAAGAAGTCAGACTATTATCTGAAAGAAATTACATTGGTACAGCTGATCCCTGGATTGAAGCTGGGACTGGATGACCTCTCCCAATCCCTCTCAGCCCTACAGTTCCATGAAGTGCAAGGCTGACGAATGATGAGAAATAGATGTGCTCATTCAGTAGGGGCTCTATAGATCTGTAAGGGACTTACTCACTAAGCTGGATCAGGGTTTTTTAGTTGTGTTTTGCTTTGGATTTTTTTTTTTCAGATAAATCAATAGGCTTGGGCCATTTTCCAAAGATGTGATTTGGTAAGTTTCAAGCCAAACCTCTCAAGCTTTACTCATGAGATAAGTGCTAAACAATGAGCCAGATTCATCAAAGCTTTATAGACTTACTTAAAAGAAAAAGAAACTGATTCAGCCAACTCATTTCAAGCCAAATCAGGCAGTTGAAAATCTATTCCTGAGATTTGGAAAATCTGTCTTTTTTAAAAATATTTTTAAAATATGTTTTGAGAGTCCCTCTTTTGTAGGAGCCTCAGGCAACTCTGTCAAGAAACCAGTTTTTTTTTTGTTTTTTCAGTCTGATTAGGAGTGGTGTATTCCTCATGTCTAAAGGAGATAGCTGAAATACATGTGTTTGTATACATACACCTAAATATTTTTACATATATACTTACATATACAAGCAACATAAGGATTCAAGAACATTCTATCAGAAGTTTGGTAATTAAAGCAGTAGGTTTACTTTTCAAAAAGACTAAAAATGAACTTGCTTCTTTACTACAAGAAAATAAAAATGTACTGCTGGACACCAATGCACTCTACTAATGCACAAAAACAGTTTCCTGCTCTGAGGTATGTTTATGAGCCTTAGTACATAAAATCTCCAATACTTCTCACTACTGACCCTTAGAGTACTTCTAGGGAGAAGTTAATTCCCATGTTCCTTCACTGCTTGGTGTCTCTACCAAGAAGGATAACAACTGAGCTAAACAAGCTCGTTTTTGTGTACACCCCACAAAAATCCTCCTGGAAGCCAAAGTGTTTCAAACAAGGCACCAAATATTACCAGGAGAGGGGAAGATACAGGCCTGGTGTTATCTAACCATGATGGGTCACAGTGTTGACTGAGAATGGAGGAGAAGACATCCTGCCTACTGGCTAACATCCCACACATGGCTTCTGAGCTAAAGAAAATATGGACCGAAAATGCTGTGCTGGGAATGTAGTGATTTCTATGCAGAAACACTGAAGGCCTCTATCCTCTTCTTCCTATATATACTGTTAATTCCCTAGTAAACTCAATTTCAGAGGCTGAAAGTTGATGTCACTACAGTGATGGGCACAGGCCAAGACCATTAGATGGCTGCCCCTCTAGCCCAGCATCAAGCACTTACTGTAAACATTTATGTCAAAGCGGTGAGAAAACGTTCAAAACCTTGCCACGCTTTCTTTTTCTGTTTCTGTTCTTTGCAGGGAAACTACTTCTTCCGAGAACATGGAAAAAGCATGTGACTTTGAACTGGAAAACCTGAAAGATCAGTAAGCCTACCTGCTAATGAGCAACTTGCTATTGAAACGAGCTCGTTAGCTTTCATTTTTGCTGGCGGCTGATCGATTCATGAGCCACTTACGTGGCCTCTGTAAGCTGTACATAAATTATCAAACGCATTGATTTCTACAAATAATAAATCAAGAAGTCTGTTCTTTCCATATCTCTAGTATAAATGCTTAGCTCAATGGCCTTCAAAATTCAACCACAGAAAACAATGATAACATCAGTGTTCACAGACACATTGCATCTGAAATGGCAAATATTCTGCTGCAAAAATAAGCTGTGCTGGCATCCCAGGGAAGTGAATAAAAGCTTGCCTCTGAAAATGTTACACACAAAATGCACAGAATTTTGCATGAATCTTTGTGTAGGTGGCAGCTCAAGAAATTCACAGTAAGGAACAATTGTCTCCAGCAGGGAAAAATCCAAGATAGATCATCTTCAAGTCCTTTTCCAACTCATATCTTTAATTTCTACAGCCATCTTCATATGACTGAAGTAGTCAAAGTCCTATGGCATCCCAGAGTCAGTGCTGAGTTTTTGAAGTGAAAGCATTTTCTCTTGTCAACTGGCAATTCCAACAGCATAGGAAGAGAAACTGTTAAACTCATTAGTCAGCATAGGAAGAGGTAGGGAAAGCCTCCTTAACCCGAACATGCACCCAATAACATTTCCATTTTCAGCATATATGGGTATCTCCAAGGCCAGGCTGGCCAACCTGACTTCACCTGGCCTCCCAACTGTTTTTTAAAAGTATATCAAAAATTAATACTTTGGACATGTATGCTTGCAAATTTCCAAGCACTTCATAACACTGATTTGCAATAATTTGCCTAAGGTCATGTGGGCCTTGATCCAAAGCCTATTAAAGACAAAGCAGTCTTTATAGTGACTTCAAAGAGCTTTGGATTGGACCCACAGTGAAGCACTGCATAGCAAATAGAAAAATCAAGAAGAGAAAACCTGGTCTAAGGAAGAAATGTCATCCTCTCCTTCACTGACTCAGTTTACTGAAAAAGATGGGAATGTGGGATTCAATTTTCCTGTTCTTCTGTATCACACTGCCAGCCCAATGAAATGGTTGTTTCCCTTTCTCCACCCAACTGCATTTCTCAGAGCATTATTCAGTTCTAAAATACAGCCCAACACAAGCGCTCAACCACACTGTAGAGGTATCTTCATCACCTTGACCCTCAATAACACCAGCCCCAGCGCAGCTCCCTGGAGTGCCCCTGGAGAGAGCTGTGGCATTCCATGCCAGCCGAGGATGGTGCCAGGAGTGTTGGATGGAATGCTCACTCCAAAAGAGCAGCAAGCTTAGGACTAAATGCAATAACAATAAGGAGTTAAAATGTGCAGACCAGAGAACATCGCTTAATCCCCGTTTACTGAAAGGACATGTCATTTTTAGAAAGTTGTCCAAACAACTGTCTTAATATTCTACACCAAAGTGGCTATTAATCAAACAACAAAGGCCCAATTAACACATAGCTGTTGTCACCTTGATGTTAAAAGCCTCTCCCTTCCCCCCTTCTCTCTTTCTTTTTGTCTTTAATGTTACAACCTAACCCAAAAATGCCTCAGGGCCCTACAGCGGGGGAAAAAAAAAAAAAAAAAAAAAAAAAAAGACAAGATAGAGAGAGGGAGACAGGGAGGGAGGGAAGAGGATAGGGAGAAAGAGTGGGGAGGGGAGAAAAGGAGAGAGAGAGAGAAAGAGTCTTAAATACCATCTCTCCTCTAGGCAGCAATTTCCACAGATGAAGAGGTCACCACTGTTTAACAGTGTGCTGCCACGTTAATTTAGTATGACAAGATAAAGCAGTAATCTCTGCTTGAAGAGGCTGTAAACCGCCTGCTATCCAGGGACATGCTCGAGTCGATTTGCACTGTATATCACTTTATACAATTGCCGTGACAAAGCCCCCTGAGTTCCCTCATGTAAATCTCTCTCTCTCCCTCTCAACTTCCCTGCCACTCAGACAGCAGCGGATCTGTGGTAAGCTATGCAAACTTCACGTTTTACGCATGCCAATGGACCCCAAAGCTCCCCGCCTCCCCTCCTCCAAGAAAAGATGTTTAGGACTTTGATAATCCATTGATCCCACTTCCATATCGGCTTGTATTTTTCAATCTGTCGTGTTAAGTTGTCAGAGAGGGCGATTAAACCGATGTTTCATGTTCCGAGATTTGCGTTCCTGGGAATGATAGTTTTCAAAGCCTTTCTTGCTAGGTTCTGCTTAAAGATTATCCCTAAGAAAGCTGATGTGAATATTATTACTGGCATAAACCTGGTAATAAAACCATAAAGTGTTTTAGGTAAAGACATTTTAGAGATATTCAGGGTTATAAACATAAGAGTTTAAAGCTGGATAGAATTTGGAGTGCTTAAAAAAAAAGGAAAGAAAAAAAGCGCCCTGTCAGGCTGTGGAGTTTTCTCAGCATGAAGCAAAACAACATATGTAAAAGGGAAAAGGGAACTCGGATGTCTATGTAAAGTAAATATAATTACAGAACCACAGAAGAGGGCAGAGCAGAACACCGACCTGTGCAGTTAGACAGGAACGAGAAGGAGACAGAGCATGTGTAGCAGTGGTCATGATAGTGCCTCAAATAAAATGCAGTGACAGCTACTCCCAGCAAACAGCCAAGGAAGCTGCCTGTGTCTCCAGCAGCCTACACAGCTGAAAACATGGGCTTCTTGTTGGGGAAATAGGGGGAATTTTTTGCAATATGTTGCAACTCTCAGATGCCATACTGCATCTCTAGAACATACAAGTTTTAAATTATGTCTCCTTCTATTTCACATTTAATTTGTGTCATTTTCCTATGGCCTGCAGGCACGATACAAGTCACAGCACACAATATACCAAACATAGTGCCAATATGTGAAGCTGTGCACATGTACATATACCCACTTTCTGAATTAAACACAGAGGAGGACATAAGTAGAATTAAAACACACAGCAGACAGGTTTCTACAGAGTAAGGCTGGAATTTAACTACAGTTTCTTAACTAATACATTGCTAGGTCTATCTACTATGCTTATGAACGGCATTTGGACTTGCAAAAATGACCAAGCAAGGCTAAATCAAATCTTTAACAGGTTACATATGTTCTCTGTAATGAATTAAATTGAATAATAAAATTTGATATTCATTGCAGCTGATACTAAGACAGACAAATACTTTATTAAGCATTTGAATTTCTAACAACATTTGATAATTCCCTAAATTTTAAAGGGGGAAAAACCCACTAGAATTAATGTCATTATTCAATACTAAGAGAATCTTCCCAAAATTTTAAGGTGTTCTGTATTATTTTATTCTCCAATACATGTTGCTAACCAACACGCTATTTATTATTTAAACTTAACACTACTAAACAGATATATAACAAAAGGTTTGCTTCTAGGGAATATCCAATTCTTAGAACCCCACTCAACACCATCAGAACTGGTTAAAAAAGAATTCTGATTCACACGCAACACCCCCAACCCCTCCTCAAAAACCAGATGAACCTGAACACGGTTACTTCTACAGAAATACGAGATAATATTTGCACAGTAACATGCATTATTTCTTTAACACCACGTACTGTGAATGGGATTACTCTCATCTAATTTTAGCCCCAAATTAAGACACCTCGTCTAAACTAATCATCAAGGCTCCCTCTATAGTCAATAGACAAGCCCTTTCAGAGGGTAATTCATCTTTCTTGTCCTGGGTGCTTATTTTAAGATTGGAAATGTTGTTCCAGGCAGGTGGTTATCTTTTTCCACAACCTGTGAAGACAGTCCAAACACCTAACTTTTAAGTGCCTAAACTTTGGTGAACTGAACCCCAATCTCACTGTATGGCATTCAATAATCTCCATGAGTGTGGAAACTCTGATAGATCATAGATTATCATGGATGAAGGACAAGTATAATTTCCATTGTACTAGCACAGCCATAGACAACAGAAGGGCTATTGCCCATGATAAATCAACAACCTGGAAGCTGGAAATAATGTCTAATTTCACCCAGTAAATCAAAAACTTGCCATCTTTGTTAATACTTATCAAATTACAAGTCCAACAACTCTTTGTGATATTTTACAGAGCAATACAAAGATACAGGTCCTAAATATAAAAGTTAAGTATTTCAGTCAAATTAGTTTATTCACAAGGAAAGCTTGGGAAGTCACTGTGGCCCTGTGTCAATATATTACCCAACACTCAAGCTGACAGCTTCAAACGTGAAGCTATGGTCACTGCCCAAAAGCTAAGTTTACACTGGCTACAAGCAAACAGGAAACGTATATCATCTGCCACAGATGTATTCTTTGCAAGACTGAATCACACTATTTGCAACTCTGCTTGTAGATATATGAAATTCTAAAAACTGTTTTCCAGTGGAGTTTATCAAACTGGTTCAAAGAGAACTTAAACAAGTCTTACACGTGTAACTATCATGAATGATCAATCTGCTCTCCCCCACGCTCTGCTACTGTCTGTGTCAAGACAATGTGAATTTAAGAATTTGGGGAAAAAAAAAAAAGGGGGGGTATTTGCAGATTTTATATTTATAAAAGTAAAGAATATACCATGGATTCACACTCTATCATTAGTAAGATGCAGGTGACAAACTCAAGGGAGTTGAGTGGTTTCAGCTCTGAGATGCAGAATGTTTTCTATTCCCAACAGACCTAAGCACTATATAGCAAATTTGTACTTATGAACAATGAATTATGAAATACTCTGGCCAGGCAATTACCTCTCACTCAAGGCTTTTTTGGTTGAAGTTATCTAACCACAGATTTATAAACTATAGGGATCAACAGCTGAGCTTAACACCCTAAGCTCCAGCTGTAACCTATGAAGAAAAATAGGCACTTCTAGGGTGTGAGTTCCCTGACCTACTTACAAGATATGTTAGGACAAAATGAATCATGCTCCACTGTTCCCTATTTACTTCCATTAACCATGAAGTTAAACCTAAATTTACTAGCTCACTTCTGAACATACACTTTTTAAACATATAGTCTGAGCAGACTTCACCCTTGAATCTTCACCCCAAAAATGACATTAAGATTGGCATGGTGTTGTATGATGTGTTAGTAGCCGACTCCATTCTCTGAGAAGAAGTAACTTCTTTCCTCTATGAGAAAAAGCCAAAATGTCCTCATGCTGCACCAAGACTCCAATAATCACCAGAAATTTATCACTGAGACTCCGTAAATTTAACTGAAAATTGTACAAGAAACTGACTCGCTCCTAACAGAGCCCTAAATCCTAGATGCTAAGCTCTACATTTGTATCTGGTTGTCTTCTGGAAAACTGCACATCCTCGGCAAGTACTGCTGCCTTTGAACACAGATGGATCCAAAGCTGAGCAGATCTCTTGATTATAACTACAGCAGTTTAAAATGAAAAGAACGGGAAAGAGGAAAGTTTCACTTAGAGTTACAGAGATGAAACACACACTTTAAATTCAATCTGAAAATCAGCATAGGTGAGTCTGAAGCATGGATGTTCTGCATTATTTCTGGCTACCAATATTAAGCAATGCAAGCTTCCACTTCTGACGTGACTTAGTGTAGAGATACACATACAATCTACCCCAGTAATTCAGACTTGAGATGTCGGAAGGATTTTACCTTTTGCTATAATATTTCTTATTTTCTGTCATCAAACTCCAATCCTACAAAAAGCTATGTACAGAAGGAGTTATAGTCGGTGACCTCTCCTTCCCTTCCTCTTGCTACCATCAGCATTAGGTTCCAATCAACCAGATTATTTTGCAGGAACAGGGTCATAAGCTAAGCATTCTAGGGCAGGAATGTTTCTTTTTTCTCTCTCTATAAAAATAAATCATGCTCTGGGTACAATATAAATAAAGATAATAACAGTCTGATATTAGATTTTACTGGTCTATGTTTTAGAAAATCTATGTAATTTGCTTGCTGCCCGTATAAACTACAAAAAGTTAATCTTTAGAGCTCTTTTTTTTCTTGGAGTGGATTCAGTTTTAAAAGCATAAAAAAGGATGCTGGAGCAGACTATTTCCATTTATAATTACAGTCTTGTTTACACTGCTCTGGCAAAAGCTATCCTGAGCTACACTGGGCACAACTCCACTCAGTTACTTTTGTTGGTTTATCTAGTGATGCTAAATTCATGGGATTCATCAACTACACTTCTACTTTGCAAAGAGCAAAAATGCCTTATCTGATCACACAACTGCAACTAAACCGGAAAAAGAAACAAAGAACTTCAGGGTGTTAAAGAGAATCTGGAAATGAGGCTGGCCAAACTATTCAGACAAGCTTGCTATCCCAGGCATAAAGGACTCCTTTTACTTAAGAAAGTTTGTTTCCTCCATTTCATTGTCTTCTAAACACTTTGGAACATTGGTTGGTTCAGAAACATTGCAGCACATCAATCTCCTCTTGTAGGGAGGTCTCTGAACACATCTTAGGAGTTGACCCACCAATGGTAGATGCCCATTCTTAAGCAAATACATTTTGAAATCTGCAGTCTGATTTGCCAAAGGTCTTTCTTCAGCCATGAATTTCTAGAGAAAATTAATAACCCCTTTTATTACAGTGGTGGTATTTCACTGATGTACTTAAGACAAGAGGAAGCAGTTAGTTCCATGAAAGGGAAAAAACATGACTGGATAACACGACACTTTAAATGCCAGCAACTGCCTGGAGCCACATTTTCATTCCCCCTACAATCATCATTACTTTTGGTGAATCTGAAAAAGCATTAGCAGTGGCAAGAAAAATTAGAGAAAGCAAGCTGGCCCTGGCACAGCCTAATCCAACTGAATTTTGTGTGACCTGAAAAATCATACTTAAAGAGATAATGCAAAAACCACGAGCACGTCACTGGTCCATTGAAAGGACAGAAAATAAAGAAATGCTTCAAATCGTTACTGCACTGGGTAACTTCCTATGGACACAAACATCTGACAGTGAGAGAAGAGACTGTAAAACATGACTGTGAGTATTGAGAATAGCAGAAGGTTCTGGCACTTCTGGGAGCCAGTGTTTATAACCACAGGGATTCCTTGCAACCCTGAAATTCAAGAGACCGAGACCAACACTTCTCAATGCCTTTTAGGCTTGGTATATCTCTGCTAAAAGTAGAGCTGCATATCAAAAACCAACCATCCTCTACTTTATTGACATTCTGTCCAAGCAAATAGCGCAACACTTATTTTCTACTGTGCAATATCTTCACATGAGCTATTTACTAAAAGGCTTTAGAATGGATTAAATAATAAAAATGACTAAGCTAAATATGACTACAAGAAGAGGAAGAAAATGGACAAGGCAGAAAAAGGTTTTCAGAGGACAACTGCAAACAGACAAACTCTAGAGCAACATTGCTTCTTGTAAGGCTGGAAATAGAGGGAAATTTGTACCTGCAGTGAAAAGAAAGGGAGAAAGCCACACTAGCTGCTCAGAGTAAGTAATGTGAATATGAAAAGTGTGTGGAGCAAACAGAAATCACATGGCGAAACTGTTCTGGAAGTTTTAAAATGAATTAACAACTACTGAAGCAATAATGAGTCAAGGTGGTGTGCAAAAGTAGGAGTTTGTGGTAGGTAGGGGGCAAAACATTAACAACTTGGGATTCCCACATGCCCTGCCTTAAGGCATATGTCAGATAAAAGTATGGAAGCCTGGTATGCTGCTCTCTATTCTGATAATAGTTACACTGACAGCCCAAGGCCAAAAGACTCTGAACAGTGCAGAAGCTTGGCCAAAGGACAGACACTCATTGTTTGAAAGGAAAATCACAAAAACTTAAAACTACATTTCTTTGGACTTCTGTTTTCAGAACCATGGAGAATTGGGTGTCTAACTGGCAGCAGAGTTTGTGTCTCGCTATAACACCAGAAAGATTCACAGTCACCACAGAAAAGGTACAGTTTCAAAATAAATTTGAGCAGAGTGACACAGGGGACGGACCTGGACTGCAGAAACTACACAAAGTCCACAGCTATTGTTTGACTTCAGACAGGATGGAGAAGATCCCATAGATCCTACCTGTGTTACATCACACCTAGGGAGTGACTGCTGGAAGCAAAAGATGTATCAAGAAGTAGGAACATCTAAATGTGATCTCTTTGGATTGTTGCTATAAACTGGTCTTGCAGTCCTAGTGGGGCTTTCTCCACATCCTTGTCCTCACCAGTGCTCCTCAAATTGATAACTTCAAAACTGTGTTTCAAATCTGCACTGTCTCCTTTGCTTAGAAAGATGACCAAGTTTTTTGCTTACATAGTTTTTTGATAGGGCATTTAATGGTTCTTTTCTCTTCCTCACAAGAGAGACCATCTGGTTCAAATATTCCTACCAAATGTGGGCTTTACAGTTCTACCTATCTCTTTTTTCTGTAGAATTTTTCAGCTACTCACTTGAATTAGATTTCACTAGTATTTATGCAGTAAGTTTAAATGAAGATATTTTCCAGTATGAAGTCAATGAATTGATGCCTAGGCACATAATCACTTGCAAACAATGGACACATACAGTTCCCAGCACTTCCATAAAACAAAGGTGTTTACTTTTCTGTTGATTATTTTCTGCTTAACTGCATTCAAATGAATCCATTAAAAACGTGACTGCTTCACAGTAAGATGATCTTCAGCAAAAACAAACAACTGCTGTTTCCACTTCTCTTCATGGCCTTTAAAAACTACAGTCATCTGCACCCTGTATTCCAGGCAATTTATATATTGTAAGCCTGGTCTTGATTTGTCAAGTTATTGGTTTAAATGTAGTTCTAACCCTTCTGCTTGGGGATGAAAAAAAAAGTTTTCTTACTTCATTACTTATTTAATGCCCCCTAACCAACATCTGGACCTTTCAAAGTCTCATCAAAACACCAATCGGTCATCTCAAACTTCAGCCAGTGTTTTTTGCTCAATGTTTTCTGCTGGGAATAATGTATCCACTCTGGTTTTCCAGGGCTACAAGTATGCAGAAGTCACTGTGTTAAGAGGGTGGTTGAGCAAACTGAGGGAACTTCCATAAAAGCACACTGCTGCATTGTCCTAAGGCTTTGATCCCTGACTCCCCTGAAGAATGAAGACACCTTGTTTCTTTTTGTGTCTTAGACAGGACCTGTACATCAAGTAGTTGGCAAGTAACGTAAGCATGACTCACGTGGATGGGACAGGATTGGAGATCTGGGAGAATAAGGATCACGACAAGGAGGACAAGCAGATTAGTCCAACTTGAATGCAAGGTACTTGTCAGGCAGATAGGAGAATCATCAAAGCTGTTTCTGGCTCCATTGCAGCTGATTCTCCAGGACTGCAGAGAGTTTTCCAGGGTCTGGACTAAATGCAGTAGGCAACTTCCACAGCTCTTTGATGGGTCCTGACTGATTCTTTTTCATTTGTTCCCTTTCCCTAAAATGGTGCAAGTGTAATGATCGAAGTCTGGTAAGAGCCTGAAATTGTATCTGTGGAAACTGCTTCCATGAGCTACTTTTCTGATGACATTTATAAATGCAATGTTTGCAACAATGCAATTTCATCATCTTATAAATATCAATTTAGCATTAAGAGAGGAAGGAAAGAACATCAGACAAATGCAAACTTACCACCGTTTCTGCTTTGTTTTAATTGAACTTGTCTTGTTCAGATAAGCCTATCTCTTACAAAAACACCAGTTTATAGTTTAAACTGTGAAATTGTGTGTGCGCGCGTGCATGCGTGTGTGTTGTAATTTTGGTGCCTGCTAACAATTTCATACTGCCACACTGCACATATGGCTTCCAAGCTAGCTTTATCTAAATCTTTGTGAATCTATTCTCCATGCTATTAAACTGAGCACATTCCACGTCGTTCAAAAGTAATTACACTTTTGTCTAGAGTGTAGGAGACTGCTCTCCCCAAACAATGAAATTCTCATTATTAGCGCTGGCACAGTAAAGGCACTGGTGTTCACAACACTGTGCATTGTATCATCACAATAACTTATCCTAAGCTTGATGCTCAAAGGTACACTGGAAATTAAAATTTCTCTAAAACCACTGTGAGGGTTTTTTTGGTTTTTTGTTTTTCTTTTTTTTTAATGTGCATTCTTTAGCTCAGTATAATTAGAGTCCTATTTGACTTTTTAAAAAGCTATATGCATTCAGATTTCCATTCTCTTCAGAAGTTCTGAATAATAGCTAAGTGCTCCAGCCGCTTGTTGTTCTGATCCACCACCATTCATATGCTGACAACTCCAGACCAACAGGTGAAGCGCAGGGCAGGATGGATGTGATAAGAGAATTCAAATGAAGCATTAAACAACCTTTTATTTTGGACAAGGGGAGGAAAAACACAAAGCAATGTGTCGGTAAGCTCTTTGACCTGTAGTACTGCTTTTCTTAATATTATTCCCAAGTTATACAGGAGTAACTTCATTCACCACAGAAACACAACTTCTTTTAGTGTGAAGCAACAAAGCTATTGAACAGCGCACCGTAATATTTCCTATCAATTTAAAGCACTATTGAAAATAATAAGTACAGGACAAATGTGGGCTACCAGTAAGTCACAGTCATCAGTTTGGAACAACTAGAGAGTGGCAAAATTATAGCTTACCAGTTTGACCTTTTGTTCAGTATTTCTTTTTTTTTTTTTTAATCCCATCCAGCATTTCATTGATATTCTATAGTTAAAAAGAATGGTCTGATTTAAACACACCATGCCTGTGGTATACTTTAATCAGTACTTTTAGCCTTGACATTTCTCATTTTCAGAAATTAGCATACAGACACCACTGGTGAGATCAGTGGTCTTGAGAGTTGCAAAAGCAGACAAATAGAACATAAAGGCAGGCAAATAGAAACAAATAAAATAAACCTTTGTAACTTAGACAAGCTAACAACTATCTGTGCTATCCAAATTCTGTAGCCTTAACAGGTTTCTTCAAAAGAGCTATTGACTGATACTGTAATCCTCAAGTGTTTCCCTGCAAAGCTTATGGCCCGCTATGAATGTCCTAAGGGGATTCTCGGATATATTCTAGCTCAAATCATCTGTCTTTTATTTTCTACTGAGCAGTTACTTTAAGTCTGATACATTATTGTTTCTTATCAGGAGAAGAGTTTTCCTCCTTACCGTAAGTATCTAGTTTCTTATATCAAGAGAAAGACATTTTGAGATAGAGCTACCCCTGCCTTGGTTGAGGCCGGTAGAGATCTCCAGAGGAGACCTGGCCCAATCCCCCCGTTCAAGCAGGGCCACTGAGAGCCAGCCAGGACCACGTCCAGATGACCTTTGAATACCTCTAAGGAGGGAGACTCCACAGCCTTCCTGGGCAATCTGCTCCTATGCTCAGTCACCCTCACACAAAAGCATTTCTGGATGTTCAGAGGGCTCCTCCCGCATTTCAATTTGTGTCCATTGCACTAACTTTTCTCTGGCTGCATTTCCAACATCCTCAAAAATACCCTGTTCATTTTGATGGGAAGATGGGCTTTGCAGATTTTAGCCAATTCTGATTATGTTTGAAGATGTCTCTGTAGGAATTTTGCCCTCCTCTTATAAAAATTTACCCAGAATTTTGACCTGTCTCACTAAGCCGGCAGTTGTTAAAACTTGGTAAAGTGCAACAGGGTAAATTTTCAAAAATGTAAGTTGGGAAGTGTGAAGCTTCTGGAGTTTTATCAATAAAACTGTATCAGACCACACTCTGTGGTGCTGTGTGCACACCTGACTATAAAACAACAGAATGTCAATTCAAACAGTAGAAAAACGTCCTCTGCAGTGCTAAAAAGTGAGTGCCCTTTGGGAATGATTTTTGTCACTGCTAAGCACATGAACTGACATAATCTAAATGTTACCCAGTGATTTTCTTCTCATAACTACGTACTACAACAGCAGAGGGAGTGATTATGTATATTTTACTCATTTAGACTGATCGCTTCTTTCTTTCTGGAGGCACATAGGCTACATCCTTTCTGATCTACCTGAGTGATGACTTTTACAACACAGTCCTCACTAAAAGAGAGATATTACCAAAATGTTACATTCATACAGACTGGCAATATTCTTAAATATGTATGAAGACAAAACCAGTCCCTTACAACCCCCCAAACACTGCCTCAGGTAAGCCTGCAATGTGTCACTGCTACAGCAAAACTATCTACAACACATCATGATTCAGTATCCTGTATTGTAAAAAGACAGAACACACTGTTTTGCCATCACATTAAATAAAGCCTTCATAGCAGGAAGTTACACTAGATGATCAGCTAAACCTCTTGTTCTTAGAAACTATAAATGAACAAAGAAGTTAGTTAAAATTAGTTGAAGAGCAGTTAAGTGTTTCAGTGAGGTGTAGCTGAAATACTCCTGCTGGGATCCTTAGAAAACAGTAAGTTTTTATTTCATTAGGGTCTGATTCTATACTACTGGTGCCATCACAAGTTTATCGATTGACTTAAATGTTGTCAGAAATAACTCCTTATCTTCAAAACACTCTCTTAAAATAGACCAAAATATAGCAAAGCCCATACATTAGTTACATACTCTAATATTCCACTGGCTAGAACTGTTATATTAATGAATTTCATCTCCATAAAACATAAGATAAAGGATGAGAAATAAACAAGCTTGGAAAAGATAATGACATTGTCTGCCCATGAGTATTTTCTCCAGTGATGTTCTTTCTTCATGTAAAGTCGCAATAACACAAACCAAAATTATGTATTCCAAACCACTCTCTGAGCTTAAGCATTAGCCCAAAAAAGGAAGGAAAATGGATCAGGATCAATGAGTTATTCTGTCTAGGAGAGCAGCTTCAGTGAATATCCAGTGACTTGGTCCTATGAGAAATAATAATCCCTAAGGCTTTTTACTTAGGGCTTGTTACATATGCATAATGAGCTGTAAGGGCTTAAATACCACCGTGGAGCTGTTGCAGGCTTTTATGAGAATACACTATCACCTATTTTGCAATGCCTTTTTAAAAGCCTTCAAATATGCAGGTCCATTTATTATCTTCACTTCTAGTGAAGTTATTAGTGCCCTTGTCAAAGTGGGGGACTAACAGAAAAGTTACAGCCAATTTGTAAATAGGCAAGAGCCATGCAGGCATGCTCACTACAGATCTCTGCTGAGGTCCCTCAGTCCTGGGGTTCCAATACCTTTTCTTGCACCTTTCACCCTTTCTAAAAACGTATCAGTATTCTATGTGAAGGGCCCAAACACGTCATAGTGACACTACAATACTAGCAAGGAACACGGCATTGTTTTGTCTTCTTTTAGATACAGGCAGTTCTGGACTTCCTCCGGACTGCTACATGTAGTGAATTAAGTGCTCAGAGTCATTTGTACAGTGGAAATTTACAAGTGAAAAAGTAGTACGTTGATTTAATTTCCTAAGCACAGTAAATTTTATTGTAGGTATCTGTGACGTGAATTACACTTTAGACAAAGTTTTTCAATCATCAAAATTAAAAGTTTCTTTTTTTTTACCCTTTATACAGACTTTCATGCTTTACTGTTGCACAAACTTGGCATTAGGGTTATATTTCAGACACCATGCCAAACGTGACTCTCACTTAGAGCGTTCCAAACCCATTTGCTGTTTTCTGAACACATACACTTCCAATTCACATCACTGCAGCTAACAAATTTTAGCACCCTAAATGCCATCAGGCAAAGGTGAGGAAAAGTCTGCACTGCAAGTGATTTAACATTTGTAGTGGAGGGTAGAGGCAGCCCAGCTAGGTCAGAGCTTACACATTATTGTGGTGAGTTCTGTACGTGTAGCTGTGCATTGTACACTCCATAAAGTACAGATCTGGATGCCAAACTACTGAAGAGGCAGAATTCAAAGAATGGATGTAAGCACAATAGACCATAAGCAAACCTACCATTGTGTTGTGCTGAGAAGTGGGAGTCCTATGGCCACAGTTCTCTTGCGTCAGCAGAGAAACTGGCTGAAATTCCTCAGAGTGAGGCTTGTTGGGAAAACTCACATGCAAGGGAAGGTGAAAGGCTGGGAGCCCGTCACTCTCCTCTTCTCCCACTTTCTGTCTGCTTGTCACCATGGCTACCTCTCCATCTGCTTCCCCATACGGAGAGGCTGGTCGCTTGGAAGACATCCTGGAAGGAACAAAAGAGGAGAAAATAATGAAACCTCCAAATAAATCCTTAATGCCGTCATTGTGTGGTTAGGGGCCATTGTAACAGAAATGCCTTTTCTGTGCTGGCAGAGAGCAGGAAACCATCCAAATACCACTGCAAAGCATACACAATTGGGAACAATGGCCAAGCAGGTAGCAACAGAACAGTGGCTTGTTTGTTGTGAGAATAATACACTAATATAGTACTCTCTTGTATTCTGGCTTCTTAAACATGAAAATTCACCTAAGACTGCATAATGAAGTGCAATTCCTTTAAAAAAATACCCATCTAGTTTTGCATTTGCAAGGGACTCTAAGAAGATAGAATGCCTCCCGATACAAGCTATTGTCAACTTAGCTTTTAAGGAATAATCATCTGCATGTCATTACCGACCACAGCTGATAAAAGAAATAAAGTCAAATAAAATACAATGCAATAAAAGAACTTGCTAGCAAGCCAAAACGTCTGTGTTTACAAAACTTCACCCATGTGAGCAACTGAGTGTTATAGTCTTGTTGCAAGGATCTTTCCAGGTTTGCAGATCTGGTATAGTTAAGCAATTAAACATTTGGACATCAATAATCTAAGCTTTTTGACAACATAAAGTCAGGGGTGTACTGACTGAAAGAAGATCTGCTATCAAATCTTTCTATCTATATATCAAATTCTTCCTATCTGTAGCTAGATCAGAAAAAAACCCCCGTGAAAATGTAATTTACATCTGTAACTATATAAAAAAGGATACACAAGGAAGATACACAGAGCACACATTGTAAAAACCACACAGAAATATTGACTTGAAACTCCAGCCTACATTGTGAATTTTTTGATACAGTCTGATAACACCAGTCTGATAGCTCGTGTTTATCTTCAACTTTTACAAAGACTGAAAGAAGCTTAAATCATGGGCAAATTCAGGTGTCATCCAAGCCAAGCACTACTGAGAATCTTACAGAACCCAGAATGCTTCCAGCTTGGTCTCCAAAATAGAGGAGTATAGTGAAGTCTTAAAATGCACACAAGTTCTGGTATTAATTACAGCAACATCATTCATGAAAATCAGGGTATGTCCATGGATGGCATAACAGACCCTTGCACTAAGCAGGGGCATCTGCAAGGAGTGGAATGAGAAGTAAGAACTCCTCCAGGCACAGCCAAAAGAAGAAAAGAAAAATAGGGAAATGTTTCACAGGAAAAAAAAGAAGTTATAAATGAGGAAACTGAAGAGTATTTGGACATGAAAGTTAAAAAATGGGGCTGAAGTAATAATGCTCCTCCTCAAAAATCTCATATTTATGATTCTAATTACCCCATTTTTATTTTCCACTTTACAGTTAAAGGGCTGCATTTCAAAAGCCCAGCAGCCTCTTGAACCATGTGTGGGGCTGCTGTGAGGTGGAGCATGTCCATATGATTTGGCATATTGAGCACGGAATGGTTCTTAGCAGCAGTCAAATGGGTCTGAAAACAAATAGTGACTTTAAACAGCCCTTTGTTAGGACTTATTTCGCTTCTAATGATCTCATTTTGAGCCTTGCCTCCTGAGACAAGTTAGATTTAAAAAAAAAGGAAAAAAAGAAAAGAAAAAAACAGAAAAACCAACAACAAAAACTCAGACAAAAAATCCCTACCAGAACTTATACTCAGCTGCACATTGCCTGTTCCGAACACCACCTATTGCTAGTACTTAGAGAAGCAATCTGTATTTTCTATTAATGTTTGACTTAGTCCAACAGACTAACACTTCATACATCCTACCTGAATTCTGTCTTCTAGGCTTTCCCACCTACGTGTCTGCAGCAAAGCATATGTACAAAGACAGAGATCACCACATAGACTCTCTACTAGCCCACTGAATTCAGCATTTTACAGCTATGTTTGACGTGACAGATCTCAAGCTCTTCTGCAGAAACCATACAACTCCCTTCTAAAGTTAATGTGAATTATTCATATTCTGCACTGTACTGCATCAAGACAGACATTCGCTATTGATTTCAAGTTTTTTGGTTACTCATTTTAACACTAGTTTAATAGAAACCTGGTTTCTACAAATCTCTCTGAAAATCAGCACTAAGCAGTTGTCTCAATTTTGGTAAACAAAAAGGGAGGGACACAAAATCATTAGCCAATTATTCCACAGTAATTTTCTACACCTTAGAACATTTATATTTGACAAAATGACTGAAAATATTGTAAACCATGTACAAAAGTCTCCACTGCAATTCACACTGACAATAAATTATAGAGAGAGAGAATGCCTTGCTTTGTATTGATGATTTGGATTATACATTATATACTCAAACTGTGTCAAAAACTCCTACTGCCGTTAACCTAGAATAACACAGATTCTGTCACAAGGAGAGTTTGAATATCACACTGAAATAAAGCTCTTCTGTTAACTTTATATGTGAATATAGATTTTCAGATCATCATCTTCTGCTGTCATTGTTCCCAATAGGGATGAAATAATTTTCTGCAGAGAATTTATATAAACAGACAAGGAAGATAATAGAGGTGTCCACCTCCATGCACTCGCAGTAACAGAGATTATTTTGCTTTTGATCTAAAATGAAAACCTATTGGTTGGATTATAGGCCAGACTAAAGTGATAGTAGAAAGGGTAGAAGAAACTTTTCCCTTTGTCTCTAAAAGATCCAGTTTAAATTACAAGCTACGTGCCCATCACCATCCTAGAAGACTAAAAAATTACTAAAATGGCTAAGGCAACAAATCTGAGGCTTTAATCTGCATTCGTCTTCCAAGGACACTCAAAGAAATGGATACACAAACCTGGACAGCTCAGACATCAAAAGCAATTGTCTTCAGGCAGCTCTGTCCATAGCCAACCTCAGTCAGACAAAAATCAGTTTCACAAAAATTTCTTACTCCTCATGAACATCTGGGAAATTTCCACAAGAAAATGGAAGATTTAAATAAATAAATTAATAGATCCATATCTACTTTTGGAAATGTCTTCCAAAAGGATAGTAACTATCAAAGTCTACAGTAGCAAAGGATCAAATCTCTGAAAGATTCCCAAGTAGAAAACATGATACAAGAAGAAGTCATCTATAAATGTCTTTCATTATTTCTACAGTTTTATTGGTCCATTTCCCAAATTTGAAATGCCCCCACGTCATGAATCCTCTAATTCTCTTCTTTTCATATATCTTCATTATCCTACTGATCTAATACCAGGTCTTATCAGATTCCATATCCAAGATGCAAATAGAGTTCCCACCACAAACAATAAGGAAAGGGAAACAGCTAAATTCTGAGCAACGACATTATCCCAAACTGAGCTCTTTTAAACAGATCTAGATCTAATGAAGTACTGGAATTATCCCATCTTAACAAAGGACTGCAAACATCCTGGATCTACCCTCAGCGATAACACAACAGTTTACAGCTCACATGACTTCAAGATCTTTTCCTCAAATTTAAATTCATGAGGGTTTTCAATTACATCACTCTGAAAGAAGATTTACAATGGAAGAGGAAACATCAGCTTATGGACAGGATTGAAAAAAAACCCCAAAACTCTAAGATGTAACTCAGAAAAGCAGCAGTACAGTGGACCAGATTCCAAACATAAAAGAGTGTCACTGCAGATGAAATCTACTGCAACTTAACTGCTTAAAGAAGAACCGCATTTTGAAATGTCATTAATAATTTCTACTGAATAAAAATAGGTAATTTTTTAGAGAATCTAAATCTGCAAAGTTCTGATGCACTGGGACACAGGTGGTACCCAGGCCATTCCACAGACACACTGGAATTATGAAAAGTATCCCTATATTTGATTTTAGCAATGGTCCAGATGGAACTGAAGATTTAGTTCCGGTGATGAATTCGAATTTGATATTGTTTCCTGTAAAGAGATGTGTTTTCAGAAAGGCTTCTTAATATGCAGAAATTGCAGTTTTAAAAAAAACCCAACGTGCTTTTTGTTAAATTTTCATTAAATAAATGCTTTTCCTGGTAGCAAGAATGTTTTATTCAGGGAAGTAAAAACCTCACTGTTCTTACTCACTCTTATCCAACAAATATTTTATGTGATTCATATTACAACAGTTTCTCCAAGTATTTCTTTACTGCCCTTCAATTTATAACAGACTCTTTGTAGGCTTAACTTGATACCCTGTGTCTACTGATCTTAGGGTTTTTGCATTGACTTCAGCATGGCCGGATTTTCCCACTGGAGCAAGTAAGAGCTACACTACATCCACATGAATTGTTTCCTCATGCCATCTGCACGTATTGGTTCCATCCAAATAATTTCAGGCTACTAAATACGACTATTTTGCTTGTTTGTTTTTTCCCTTGAATTCAGTGTCTCACAAAAGTGATCTTTCCACAGCTGTATTTTTGTTATTATTACTATTTTTAACAGAACCTCACTTAAGTGTCCCCCACTACATCTCCATTTGTTCATGGGTTTCGGTTCATTTCATACATGATTGTACTCCCAAAATAAATCTGAAGTAGTATTCAGAACTCAAGGAGATAGTGCCCTCTAGCACACAACCTGCATCCCTCCCAATTCAATTGTTCACGACATAAAATTTCATAAATTTTATGTCATAAAACTCTAATCTTGTTACATTAAGCAAAATACCTCAGAAACATTTCAGATACCTACAAAAGCTTTTGGAGAAGGGGCTTATCCATGTCTTCAAAAGTGACAAACACAGATGTGTCAGGAGAAAAAGATATGAGGCCATAAATCTTAACTTGTTGGGAGTTAATTAAAGGATTCATCAATCATTACATAGCTCACCCCATACATACACAGGCAAAATCCCGTCAGCCGCCACAACCCACAGCAATCCACAGGTTAAAAACTCCCAAAGTCCCTCTGTTCCGACTATTTATAAATGACTTTGTATAATCTAGCATTAAGACCTGTAATTATAAAACAGCATTAAAACAGGCTTGCAAAGTTATGGATAATTACAGTTGGTACACTTTTTGAAGAAATAAAAAGCTTTTCCATTCAAACACAGGCTTTGCCTCTTTGACAGCTCCAAGTCCACAGGATGTAGAAAGATGATTTAAATTGTATGTCAAAATTCTGACTGTGCAAGACTCTTTTTTTTCCCTTATCAAGAGAGGCATTATTGTTTTCTCACCATAACCAGGCATGACAGCGCCTGACTGGAGTCGCACAGCCAGTTTCTGAATCGGCATGAAAACATTCACCTCTTGAGTTTCTCTGGCAGCTACAAACCAAGTCTTTCTCATGGAAAGCGTTTAAATCACTCGGCCCCGGATGTCAGAGATGGGAATAGGGTATGAGGACAAGAGCAGCATATCAGCAGAACGTGGAGGGTCAGCCCAGTACCAACAGCACCAGGAATTTGCTCCTGAACACAGCCCAACTCCAAATCAAATGCTAAGTGCTAAACCAGTCCAGAAACTTCAGTGGGATTCAACCTGACTCTCTGCAGGGATATTTACCTCTAATTACAGTACTTATTGGGAAGCTGCAGACTGCTTTTCCGCAGGAAATAATTATGATTACAGACAGCAGCACTACTACATGCATCTAATGTATAAGCACACACACAGACACACGTATAGATGCATAAACACAAGCTTATCTAAAATGTCAGCAATGTATCTGCCTCATCCCTGATCACATTTAATGCTAATAAAACAGTTCTTCTTCCCACGTTTACTGAAACTATGATCTCTCCTTACACACAGCCCAGGCAAGAGGTGAGAGTTAACACTAACAACCGCTTCCATTCTGTTTTGGGCCCAAAGTAATTAATTATTTATGTACACTGAATAACTAGTACCTTTAAAAAACCAACTCTATTCATTTTGACAAGATTACTTGTGTAATAAGGTATTACTCAACATGAGTAAGGGTGGCAGACTCCCACACACTGTCCCACTGGGAACTGCAAGCCTGACTTGTTTCTACACATACCACTAAAAACAGACTTCATTTGGCAATATCTTTGAGTCATTTACAGCCTGGTTTGGAATTCTTCACTGAAATAATTCTACAATTTAAAAAAAAAAGAAAAAAGAAGCAAATCTCTCTAATCTGCTAATCAGTAAAAACTGTGCATGAAATGTGCTCTCATCTGTCACTCACACTGAGGTGGAATAATCTGTTAATTATTACTTTCTAAGATCATATCAATCAGCCATCTTTTAAAATGCACATATGCTACGAATAAGTTGTGCTATTTAAAAGCAGTTTTGGTGAACAAGTCAACTTTGTTAACACAAACCAAGATCACTACAGCATAACCTATGTAATATTTCTGTGCAGTTGTCTATTATTAGAGCTGCCACAAGTAATTCTATGGTTAGGGGCACCCAGTAATTTCCATTTCACCCAGCCCACCTTCTCCCTTTGGCTTTCCAGATTTCCTCTCTGTATGGGGTAACTTTAACAATTTTTGATAGTCCTCCAGTTTAGAGGATTCTGAATATAAAATAGGAAGGGAATATGTTATCCTCAATCCATTTTAAAGTATAGTGCAATATCAGCAGCCTGGCTCATAAACCTGATATTCCACATACTGTAGAAACTGGTTTTTGAGAAAAGCTACTGCTCCAAATGCCAGTGGTAAATGATTTCAATTTGACAAGATTTGAAACTCTCAAATAATAAAGTTGCTATAAGTGTCCTTCAAGAAAATATTAAAAAAACCCTTTTTTAATTAGAAAAATGAAAAAAAGAAACCCAAACCAGTTTCTAAAAATTCTATGCCATCAACTAAAATTTTATCATCTCCATTTTCTCGCACTTGCAAGGAATTTATGGTTGAAAAACCAAATGAAAATCAAGTCTAGTAAAAATATGTTGTCAAAAAAAGTTCATGTTGAAAATTCCCAATGTGTGTTACAGAAATTTTTTCACTGACTTTTTGAAGCAGGTAACTGGGAAAGACTGTGCATGACCAAGTTTTTAGTGAAATACTGTAGCCTGAAACAAACCAGCCTTCAAACAAAATAGAATTTGGAAGGTAATGAAGGAATTCCTATCTACTATATTCTATTACTGTAATGAATATTACCTAATTCTTTCATAGATCTCGCACAGATTTTGGGTCTTACTGGTGTGTGTTAAGAAGGAACATTTAGCATTTCACCCAGAGACACACATTCAAAATCAGCTTTAGCATGATAACCTGTGTTCTCATGATTTTTGCTTGGTACCTGTCAACTTCATCAGCTTTTTTTTTTTTTATACTCATCTGTATATATATGTACATAACTAAAACAGCCTAAAATCTATTAAGAAGTTTATAAACCAGAAACTACAGGATGAGATTTTAGTTGCTGAAAAGCATGTTTCTAAGAGATCAAACTTCAAAATCTGTGAGTTTTAAGAACTTCTTAAAATCAGAAGAGGCACGTAGTGATAACGTGGTTATGACACAGGCAACACACAACTGTGGTGGTGCAGTGTCAAAGAGGATAAGCATCTATCAGCACAAACTCTGAAACAGCAGGATGCAGTCATTGTTGATGTTTCAAGTAAACTGAGCCTGATCACTGGCTTCTTTCATGCAAAAGACTCTGCTTGGATGATTTTGAATTAAATCCACAAGCTCATTTATTTTCCAGTGCATCCTCAAATTAACTCTGGCTTCCTTTCCTTCCACCCCACAACCTTTCAGAAACGTACCTCCCCCGACTCTTCAGCTCCTCATAAGTCTTGCTTTTTGATTATTTATTTATTTTTATTATTTAAAATTTGTCCTCGTGCCACCACAAAAATAGCAAAGTTTTGTTTTTATTATCATGTAAAGTTTTAGGAAATGCTCACTGCTAGAAGCACTATCTCAATCACTATGACATTAGGTAATCATCACTCTTCTGCTTGCTGAACTACAAAGACGATCAAGTCAAATAATTAGAGATTTCAGGCCTTGAGATTTCACTGTACAACCTAATACTTGAAAACCGCAGAAAAGTCATCAGCCCTTCTCCAGACACTGAGTGGGAGAGCTGTGCTGCACAAGGAATCCATAAATCACACACAGACGTGCATACCTATTTCCCACTGACACTGAGTGAAATGAAGGCAAGGAGTTGAAACAGCTTTAAAATTATGACAATTATGACTGACTTATTACAAAGAAATTTAAGGAAGCGTGGGCTCATTTTGAAAAGTTAGTAAATATAAAAACTTTTGCAGTTTTGGGAGCTTATTCTTGGTCATTCACAGTATTTGCCTAAGCAAGCTGACAGAAATTTTTCTTCAAGCACTGTAAAATGATTAATTACTTTCAGAAGAATCGACATTAATAATAAGAGATCTCATCCAAAAGACGCCCAGATTTTAGCATGAGGAGCCATTATTTTGATTGAGATCTTGGTAGAATATGACACAGCTTTTCCCACTCTTCCATCACGCCACTGTCTGATGTGAGTCCCAAACAGCTACTGAGCTTCAAGCCCCCCTCTCCTTTCCCCTTTCTTTATTTAAATTTAAAACTCAGCAAACGGTATTTTAAGTATTTTCGAAGCAACATTTCCTCTGCAGAGTTTGTGTGTAATCACAAACAAACCAGAAACAAGGAAATTTTTAAAAGTTTGGTTTTTTCCCCACTTCACTCTCAATTTCCCTACTGTTAAGTTCAGAATAATAACTTTACATTGCATGTGTGTTTCCTTCCTATAAATGTACATATAATTGCATTTATGAAATAATTTTCAAGGTACTCACTGGTGTTTACACACCTGAATTTGCAGTATGATTCTACCATTATTATCTAAACTCCTGCTCCAACCATCACTTTGCAAAAAAATTCAAAAACCCACAAGCACTCATAAACACATCCATCCACACGTGTCCTGTATGTTTCCTGTCAAAACTGATCATGCCAGTAAAGTGGATAACCACTGATAGCATGAACTTGCATCACTGAAGTATTGGGCCTCTAAGTAAGTTGAGTGGGAGCAGAACTGAGGCCTCAGAGAACCCACGTGTACCTTCAAGAATTACAGACACAGTGAAATCAGTTTTGCGTCTGTGTGTGGGGTGGGGGGGGTGTGGGGGAGTATGAAAAAATTATACTTAAAGCACAGCAATGTCTCTAATGGATGTAAACATTTTCTTTCCAACAGGTTAATCCCAGCTGCCCAGAATTTTTTTTTTTTTTGTTCACATCCATGTGCATGCTCCTTCCTTTTTGGAGGGTTTGTACATGACAGGTGCATTCTTGGCCCAGGAACAAATAATCCTAGAGACACCAAGAAAGAAAAATCAAACTGAACTTGAAGATTAAATCACACGGAATAAATACATTATGGCCTTTCCATTATTCTAAAAAAAAAACACCACAAAAAAAATTTGAACATCTATAATGTATAAGCAATTTGAGGTAGGATTTTCAAAGCTGAAAAGAGATTGTTCCAAAGACCAGATGTTGCCTTTCAGAAACTAGGGAAAATTGCTGCCTCGGAAAATTACTCTGAAATACCAATAGAGTAAAACAAAAATTGTTTAAATAAAAATAATTTTACTCAGACGTTCTGATATTCCAAGAGAGAAAATGAACTTTTTTCAAGTGTTCAGGCAGTTTTGCATTCGTATCTCCTACTTCAGATGATCCACAGTCATGCCGTCTCTGGCCCAACAAATGAGGGCTAGAACAGGAAAAATTTATGGTATGATGTGAGGGCTCCTGCCTCACTAATTGTGCACACTGTTGTCTTCTTCAGTTATCTTGTGACTGTCATACTCTTTTTTTCCAGTTTTTATTCAGAAAAGTGTAAGAATTAAAAATCTACATTAAAAAAATTGGTGGTGCAATCACACATCTATTCACTCGCAGCAGTGTTGTACAAGCCCCTTTCATATCTGTAATTTTCTGATTTCTGAACATCCATGTTCTATTTCCAACACTACTGGACACCTTCCAGAAATCGCTTGCACATGTTAACACTCTTCCTCATGTAGGTAAATGGATTGACTTCAGCTGCCTGAAAGCTGATTTTTTACTTTTATTCTAAGATATACCCGTCACATTGCAAGAGAAAAGAAAAACTATAACCCAAAAATTACCCAGCTTAACAAACTAACTCTAGACACTGCTGGAGCTGCTAGGTAAGACAAATACAGCTCACAGTCAGGTAACACACATATATCCTTGCACAAACAAATGCATATTGGCATGCAAAGTGAAAACAAATCAACAAATAGGAAAACGGGAGACCATTCTGAACAGACAACCTTAAGAAACATACGATGCCTCAAATTTTCCCTAAGAAAGGCTGCAGTGGCAGGCAGAGCAGCACCATTGCAAAAAGAGGTCTAATTTAAAAAGCTCTGGAAGCTGTGGAGTGGGGTAGAGAGGAGAAAAACCCTGAAAGGATATCATTCCCTCCAAGGAAACTCAGAGGATGCCATTCACCCTTCCATAGGTGCTCTGTCTACCTTCACATCTGTAGTTCAGCAGTGGTGCCCATCCAGCTCCACAAAGCCCCAGCTGTATAAACCAACGCTGTCAAAGGACACAGTTCAGGGGTGGGTAAGACAGGGAGGGGTGTCTAACATGCTGACCACTGACTGAGCTTGCAAGGATAAAGAAGCCTTGATGGAGAGAAGTAATCATCCATTGTGTTTGTTTATTTTACCTCCTCCACCACATACTGGAACCTTTTTTGTTTTTTCCATTACCAAAACCATCCCCCACTGAGAGGCCTTTGTGATCTAAAAGGGGCAGAGCCCCTCTTTCTTAACACTGGCAAATTTATGTAGGAAGATTCATTCAAACACATCTTCAAATAAACATTTGCCTCTTCCCCTGCCTCACACTCTCCACACACTGCCTTCAAACACACTTAAAAATCACCATTAAAATGCTCTTGCCTGCAACTGCTTTTACTAAGATGTACTAAAACAATTTAGCAGTCTAAGGCACGTATTGCCATGGAAGTCCAACTTCAGATGAGAGCAACAGTCCTCTGAAAAAAATAAATGTATATTACAGTAAAGAAAACCTGGCTGCTATTGCCATAACAAGTGGTATAATAGCTTTCTTGAAAAGACGACTTCTATCAAAAACCCTCTCCCTGCTGGGGATACACTTAATTATATTATAAGTGAATCTGAATCCAGATATTCAGATCTAAAATGTATGTCTCATGAGGAAAATGACCACTGCATGGGAAATGAGGCATTCCAAGGGCATCACTGACCCTCAAGAGAGTGAGGACTTTTGGATTCCTTCAGGCAGGTGTAGGTGCTCAGCATCTCCGAAAATTAACTTATCTCTTAAACAAAAATGAACAGCGAACTTCCTTACTTCCCTTTTTTTAAATTTTCTTCTACGCTCCCCACACATACATCCCTTTTTTGTTTTTCTGACATGAGCTACATGGATTTGGCACTGAGAACAATTCAGGCATGTAAAAACGCAGTCCGTGGGCAACAGAAAGCCTTTAGATGTATCTGAAGGCAACATTAGAAAGAAAACTTCTTAACTGGAAGATGCGGAGTCACTCCGTGGCATACCTGCTGCAACCAAAGTTATTGATCAGGAATAACCAGCCACAATAAACTAGGGCATGGAGAAAAATCATGGATTTATTAGCACCATATATTAACAAACACCTCTGTATCACCAGCTAATGATAAGTTACGTTTTCAAGGTTAACAGCCTCAACTGGATATAAAACACAATAGGAAATATCCACTATCCCGTTTTTTATTCTAAAAAGGTAGTAAATAGATTTCGATTTGGGTAAGTGGTCACCTGGCAAGCTCTAGAGCTGTTTGAATGAAACCTAGGAGAAAGGATTGACTGCAATACATCAGAGAAATTTATTTCTGAAGTATAGCAATGGCCTTTGGCATTGACAACTGCCAAAGAAGCACAAACACTGAAACTATGACCAGATTGATTACTCCTGAATGCCCTCTCTGCCTCAGGATGGACAACGAAACCAGAACTCAACATTAAGAATTCAGAAGACAGCAACTTCCTGTGTGATCCCACATAATTTATTGAACCTTTCTGGCTCCCAGTTTTTCTATTTTTACTTAAGAGATAAAAATGTTTAACTGTCTTTATAAAATGCTCTGCAAGCTCAGATTTTCCTTTTTTAAAAGGAAACATTCTACTGGTGACTGCTGTTTGCATTACTTTCTTGTATCATTAATTTACCCAGTGGGTTTTTATGTAGTGACACTTAAGTGATGACAAAAATTAAGTTTTCTCATCAGCTACTGCATTTTTAAACTGCAAAACTAAGTTTCACAGAATCATAGAATATTCTAAATCGGAAGGGACCCACAAGGTTCACTGAGTCCTACTCTTAAGGAAGTTCCTACATGGAGTCCTGCCAACAGACTGTAAAAAATATATCTTTTTTTTTTACCTAATGACTATATTGACATAAAAATCTATTCAACCCTCTTTTCTGGGCAGTGATAATTAAAACAAAACAACCCAACAAAACAAAACAAAAACAACAAACAAACAAAATCCAAAACAACCCCAATCCTAAATAAACAGCATTTAGCAGGAGAATGTCGCTGAATCCTTTTCACTACTGTCCAGTTTCATTGGCTAGCATTTTTAGCAGTTGGTAAACCCCTCCCTTGTTAAAGAGCTCATCAGATGTGCAAAGATTTTAACCTTTCTCCTCTATTCTCTCTCATTCTCCATCTCCATCCTTGCTTTAGAGGGGATGATCAGAAAGTGCAGCTGTTAGCAAGCCTTTACACCCCTAGCTGCTGACTTCCCTCTTCTTCCCACCCCACATTATGGATATAAAGCAGAAGCCAGATTTTAAAAGATATTAAAGTTCCAAAAACATAGATTTTGCCTTGCTGTTAAGAGAATTTCAAATATGCTTCAAAGATTAATATAGCTATAGACTTCTGAAAATCTTACTGGGAGCCCATCGATGTCTCCAAGCACCTTCATAGCTCTATAAACCTCATCTTACTCCTCTTCTTTCTCGGACACAATTTATTAGTGAACATTCTATACCTGCACTACCCTTTTCATCATCCTTAAAAGCCCTTACAAATACTAATTACTCTTCACATATCCCTTCTCCTGTGAAGTAAATAAGGATTATGATCCCCTCTGAAGTAAATACAGATTACTAACTCCTTTTTCCACTCTGAGAAAATACAGAAGGGGATTTTAAGTGGTCTGCACACCACAAAGTAAAGAGGAGCTACTGAAGCATGGACTAAGATACAGAAGTTCTCCACCCCATGTTCAGTCTGTGACAGTCTAAATCTCACTCCTCTATTTGCAAATTATACTCTTAGCCCCATTGTTCCTCTCTGCTGGCTGATGATCAAATATTTAATGCATGCCATAAAATGAAAATATGAACTCTACAGCAGTGCCTTTTATTTGTCATGCCCCATTACTTAGACAGGGTGGTAACATGTGCTCACATGACGGTTTTCAATTTTATTATAGTCTCTATTTGCTCACTCACTTAAGATGTTTAAAGAAGAGTTGTATGGATTATCAGACAGTCTGAAAAGTTCAGTTCAGAGCTCTTCAAACATATTCATTTTCATCTTATTAGCACAAGTAAAGTAAAAGCCTTAGGCAGGTAATTTACCATCCAGTTTATCCAAAGGGACTTCTAAAGGAAAAGTCAACCTTTGTAAATTGTTGGTGATAATCTCCAAATTGATCATTAATTATCAGCTGCTACTAAGCGTTTCTTCCATCAGCAGCACTGTGAAAATAATGCATTTCTCAGAAAACCTACCATTGTTGTCACTGCCACCTGTGTAATCAGCCCTTATTAAACCCAGCAAAGTTCCAGGGCAGGCGGCTGCCTTGCTAAGTCAATTCTGTCCAGCCACTGCATTTTCCAGGCTGCTTAAAAATTAGGTATCCACCAAAAGGAAAGCATTTGTTATTAATGTTGTATTTTACACTCTATACCTTCCCACATATAGTGGGAACTACAATTAATTTAAACCCATTCAACTGTGTTTAATAAATAACAGTTTTGTACTGCCAAACTCAAGCTGACATACACAAACCTCATCTTTCTCTTTGCAGTTTTATGATTTTCTACTGCAAATCAATGCTTACAATCTAACAGTAAACATTTTAAAAAATCATTCCAGACTTTCTTTGTGAAAATGAACTCAGGAAGAGACCAAGTGTTCATCACCTCAGGTCCATGTCACACAGAATCAGAGCGGGACCTCTTTGTACAAGAGTTTGTGTGTCAAAATCCAATTCAGCCTGATGCAAACATTCTGACAACTGTTCTCCAGAACTGCTGAGTATATACACTAAACACAGTTTTCAGAATTTTGGGAAATGCTGTAACCAATGTACAACATCTGACATTCTCACATTTCCTACTTTAATCCCCCTTAATGGATAGTCACAGCTAACTTTACTGCAGCAACCATGGATGTCACACACCTCTCACCTTAACTGGGACCAAACACACCTGACAAACCATACTTTAAGAAACAACCAGGATCCCAAAGAGGACTGCAATAAACTGAAAGTCTGACAACCATTTCATCGTGTATTGTCATATCATAGTTAAAAGAAAGCAAAGAATTAGTATTAGAGGGAAGATATAGGCAGGTAAAGAAATGTTTGAGAAATATTGTATCTGGAAAGAGTATCCAGAAAAGGCTGTATGATTACAAAGCACATCAGTGTATTTTACCTTGAAAATGGTCTACGGGTAAGAATACCCTAAAACAGGTGAAATGCCAGCACCATGGGTTGTAGGCATAACACAGCAGCAGCTGAAGCCTTTTACACTTGAGAATGGCAGTTCCAGCAGCACGGCAATATATTTCTCTGGTTTTGTAAAAATTGAAATGAAGGCTAATTCTGTATCTGTGCAATCACATCATCTTGAAAAAACACACACACACACACACAGAGTAAGAGAGTTTTGTTTGCATTTGAAAGGACTGACTGCTCACTGGGTTAATGACCTCTGTCCATTGGCAACAACTCCACACTGAGTCCTGATAATTCCAAATGCAATGGGATTACAGTCATAAAGATAGAAAAATGCAACAGTACCACAGCTGGAAGAACCATCCCTCAAAGACAGTTTTGCTCAGATACTCTAAAATTAAAATAATTTAGGTTTACAGTTGCAGCACAGGAACTTTTAAATAATATATATGAGATTTCTAGTTCAAAGGGCAGGAAGCCTGAAATGGAATAGAATCTTACAGAAAGATGAGACACAAATCTATAAAAAAGAAGGAAATAGACTTGCATTTTTATCAGTGAGATGGTGCCAGTGAATGGGCCGCTGCTCTTGCAGGAGCTTGAGCTATAAATACTTTAATCTTGAGCAAAGAAAACAAAGGAATCCATCCAAACTATTAAGGTGTGCTTCTGCTCCAGACAGGGGTAATGTCAAATGGCACCACCTCACTAAACAGTCCTGAGCACTGGATACACTGAGAATCATGTGAGTCAGAGAACTGCCTGACTGTCATATCCTGGGCTAAACTTGTAGGACTGAAAATAAAAAAAACAAACCCACACTCGCAAGTGCAAGTAAAACACAGTTTAGGGAGAGAAAATAAATCCTGTGATGTGATTTATAGATAATTCTTTCCAGGAGAACTACACCAAGACTCTCAATGTATGCTTAATGTTGGAAACAAGATTTGTCATCAGTAAACAATTTAATAATCCAGTTCCATGAGCAGTAACAATTCCTGGGCTGGTAATGAACAATATGATATCAAAGCTGTCATCTTTTAAACAGAATCTTGGTTGATTTTCTGTACATGAGTAGTCCTGATTACTTCAATTGTGCCCTCAGTGTGCTTAGTGCCTGTCTAGATACAGGAGAAGAGAGTCTTGCAAAGGTCTCTCTGAGGATTGAGTGAGCTTTGAAATTCTAACTTGGGCCACGTTATATGAAATAGAATCCAGCTTACTTGCCAGGAAGCAATAAAAGAGAACTCAGCGAGCCTGCTCATGTGAATCTTAGCAGAATCAAGGCCCACTTGAGCCACAAGGGAGGAGAAACTTAAATAAAGCATTTCAGTATAACCATTCTTTCAGCAGTTCGTAGTCTGTATTAGTAGCTAACATCTGAGGAAAGGAAAGGTTTGCTGCTTGGCAATAGTGTGGTGTTAATGTAACACAATCTGTTAAATGAAAAAGTAAAATTAATTCCAATTTGGTGTCTTCACATTTCACACTCCAGAGACTCTCATGGACTGAATAAAAGACAAGAAGGGGAAGAGAAAATTTAGTGATTTTTTCAAAAATGAATTGTCTATTTCTTTGCATTTCACCTAATTAAGTCAAGAGGCAGTCTGAGGGAAAAATAAGAAAGGTATCTTATTTTTATAGGTATTTCTCACTATGTGGCATAAGAAATGTCTGCCTTTGTCCATCTTTCACTGCCTACTCCCCCTCTTCCCCGTGTCCTCTCCATAACTCAACTCTTTAGCTTTACTTCATCCTCACAGCAAGGAATGGATTAAGCAGAATTACTTACTACTATGCTAATCAGGGATGAATTAATTACAATTTTGCCTCCTGTCTCTCTAAGGTAGAAAGTTTGTCTACCAAGCCCAACCTGAATGTAGTGAAGTGACAAGCTGCAAACACTCAAGAGTCTGCAGAAACCAACTTTTCCTCCTGCCCTATTCAAGCCTCTCACTGCACTGGGGTGACTTAATGTGAATTCTTCTCTCCAGGCAAAAGCACAGCTGAGCTGTTTTACTCCTCGGTACTCCAATTCCCAGGACTGTAAAGGGGGGCAGTAATGACACCTATTTTTCAGCAGCATCGTGCAAGTTAATCCCTTAATATTTGTAAAGCACCTTGAGGCCGAAGCACGCGGGGCACAACAGAAGCACAAAGCGTGACCGTCGTCATAATAAACTGGCACATGTTCCAACCAGACTGCTCCTAGTGAAGTCTCCCTGGACCTTCACTCAGGATGCTTTTGGTTTCTGGAGTTACATGCACGCACTGTCCAAACCAAAGAATTGGAAAGCTACACAAGACCTTTTTTCCCCAGCAGTCCATTTTTGCCTCATTTATTTTTTTCTGAAGAAATACTCTGTCATACCACCCACCACCAACATTCACTTCCAGGCTAATTATACTTTGAAAGACAACCAGCATAAAGATGATTATAGCTTACAGAGTCAAGGGAAGGCCTAGTAAAACAAACAGGATAATTTCCCTTGGTCTCTCACTTTTTTCCAGTTGGTGATGAATCTCAAAACCTGTATAGCCATACACCTTTAAAAGACCAAAACAATCTTCATTTCCCTTTTTTCCTTCCTTTTTGCTACCCCTATATACTTCCAGCAGCACCTCCCCAACCTATAAATTGCCAATCAAACCTTCCTCTTCACCCTGGTTACAGAACAAAATGAAGCAATTCTGAATTACCCACTACCACGACTTAAAAAAAACCCAAAAGAATTAAAAATAATCCGAGAACAAGAGCCAAGGGCCCAGTACCATGTCACCTTCCATTTAAAATGCCAAGAGTAGGACAGAAAGCAGGTAGCTGTATCTCTCATGCAAGTTCACCCATGGAAGCAGTCCCATCCCATCCCCACTTCCATCCTGAGTCATTCCTTCCTCTGTTCTCTTTTCACTCCGCAACAAGACCATGGATGTTCCAAGCATTTCATAGTTCAAGGCCACGTTGGATGGGGCCCTGAGCAACCAGATCTAGCAGGTGGTACCCCTGTCTTTCAAAGTGGGGTTGGAATGAGATGATCTTTTAGGTCTCTTCCAATCCAAACCATTCTGTGATTCTGTGATAGTGAGGCCAAATGACCTCAAAGAGTTAAAAGCTCCTTCTGACTTTAGCACCTTCTGAAGCATGGGAGAAGAATGCCCAACCCTGCAAAGATCTCAGCATTTCCAGCTGCCACCGATTCCAACAGAAACTCTGAGCATTTAATTTTGAGCTTTACAACATCAGGAAAGTAAGTTACTAATATCTCCTTTTTGATTAATCTGTGGTGAGTTTCTACAAACCCACACCTTGTAAGTCTAACTGTTCTGCTTTGCTAGTCTGGTATTACCTATCACATTATAAAAGGACATTCCTGTACAAACAACATGAATCCAAATATCACTTTCTTCACAGAATAAATGTAATGCTGCACATTTGGTCAAATCCCTATATAAAGTGGAAAAGGAAGCACCCAGAAAAAGTACCCCACTGACTTGATTATAACATATTTAGAGATTTTTTTTTCATATAATTATTCTGAGATTGTGGTTTTTTAAACACACCAAAAAGTGCCACTATTTACCTAAAGGAAAATATTTTAGTTCAGTTCTCTGCCATTATTTATTCTAGTCCATTTTTCACATCTATACAGCTTATATCATTACTGACACAGCTATATGAGTAATAACACGTATCATGCCTCTTTTTGTACACAATTCATATAAAGAAGAATAGGGTAGTTCAGCCAAATGACTAATTATTAAGGATATATTTTCAAAAAAACAGAAATCAATTGCACATCACAGTCACTGACTGTGGTCATTCATTACATCTCTGCTGTAGATCCTGCTCTGCTTTATAGGAGATATGTCATTACCAAGAGGCAGTAAAAAAATACTGTAGAAGTTTTAGCTCTCTGAATGATAAATTTGTTAGTCTTTTGCAATGTGCAATAAAAAGATGAAAAAAGTCACACAAAAAAAAGGAAGATGGAGCAAACCACAGTGCTGGTTTGCTGGTTCAGTGACATACTGTTCTAATGCACCTCTTTTGGCACCTATTCCTCATATAAACAGATAACAGCTATCTGAAGCACCCACGATGCTCATGCAGACCACTCCTACCTAACATTTAGAGATCCTGGCTTGATTATCTGAGCATGATGGAAGATACCACATGCAGATGAAGTAGAGCTTTAGAACTGAAATACTCACACACCTAGAAGGCATATAAAATTGTCAAAGTAGGATTAACAGGTAGTTTTATACAGCTAGGGCGTTCAAGTGTCCTGGCCATAATGTGTTGCTTTAACTGTATTCCCTTAGTAAACTAAAAAAAAAAAAATAAATAAAATAAAATAAAATAAAATAAAATAATCTATAAAAGGTCCAAGCTTTCAGACTTAGCAATGCCCATTACCTAAAATCAAGCAAGAAACAAAAATAGGTTGTGTAAACAAAGAGGAAACAAAAAAATTTAAAAAAATATTTTCAAACCTCTCAGTCAGCATAGCTGGGAAACCCAGGAGCTCAGCCTGTTCAGCTGCAGTGTGTGAAGCAACAGCATGAATCTCTTCCTGTTTACTTTTCTGAGTGCTTTACCTCAAGACTAGATTTTGAGAGAAATGGGTCTGTGGTCCTCTTGCCTCTGTCTACTTAGACATCCTTCAATGACTACACTTCATAACTTGTTAGGTGTTAACCATGTCCCATTCCTTACTCCACAACAGCAGCAGTTATCTTTTAATCTTTTAGGTAATATTGTCTATATTTCACAGGACAAAATAAAAACATGCATTCTAATTTGGATTATTAGCCATGTAAAAGTGCATCCCGCTACCAACTGAAAACCATGTAATAGGGATACTAAAAAAAAACCAAACAACCCCACACCAAAAGAAATACAAACAAAAAACCTAAACTATGCTTAAATGGCCCAAAATCTATTCTTTAACTGATGTCATGTACACCCACTTCAGCTTTGCACAATAGCTTCTTCATTCCCAAAACATGAAATCATTCCAAGGGCACTCTAAGCTATGCTGTATTTTCCATGTTTCACTTCAATAAAATATTACAAATACGTTACCATGTAGTTGGGACTTTTTCTGCAATCATCATAACAAACCAATGTTTTCATAATATCGCCACAAACCACATCTATTACCTCATACAAGAGCACAATGTTTTGGCAATGCAGTGCAAATAGTAGGAACAACCTCACCATCATCATCCAAAATAGGTCTTTGAACACATTTCCAAAAAACAGTAGCGACAAAAGCCCTGCCACTTCATTCCTTCCCTCCGCCCCCATGACAGATGAGAAGAAAGCACTGAAACAAGCACTGCCCTCTCCTATCTCTGTGTTACCAAGAGGTTCTGGATCACAGTCGTCCATAGCTAAATCACACTGAAGTCAATAGGAAACATTCCAAAACGTGGAGAAACTGTACCACTATATATCACTTAACCTGAACACTCCAGAACAAGGTTTAAGAAAAACAGACTGTTTAATCTTCCTGTCTCACATGTCTTAACCAAGTCATGGTGAGGGTTGGGGAAACACCTAAATTATACCAGAAACGTAAGTAGTTTCCCATTTTAATGTGAAAACGACACTGAAAATTACAGCAGAAAAATTTGAAGATGAGGTGAAAATTCTTTTGCTCATGGCCTGATGCTTTAGCAAGTCCAAAACCTACAGAACTTCAAAGGAATCAAAGTCACTCAAAGCCTATCAGGGCTGGCCTTTATCTGTGTGTTCAATCTACTATATTCCTTCCCAGACTTTACCCAAAATGGTTTCAAGCAACTTACTGTTAATAAGGATTAAACCTACTTAACTGAAGTATTTCCAGAGATCACATCACTATCAGGCCTGATTAACAGGTCTTGAAGTCTACAGCAGTGAGGCTGCACTTTTCATATATTCTAAATATGACTATATATTTGTATTCTGGATTCCTTCTCAGTGAGAACCAGTGCATGCAAAATAAATTCCCAATCCCACATCTTGTATACAAAGGGCATCACACATATCCTGTGACTCCAGCTATTCTCCTGAAATTATCTTAGTCTCACACAATCACACTTCAAATACCCCATATGTCCAGTTTGGTTATCCCTCCTTTGAAAAGCTAATAAATGTAATACTTAGATGCAACTGCATTTCATCTAAAAACAATTATCTGCAGTACTTTGTGCCAGGAAAAGCATCAATAGGCATCATTAACAACACTTCCACTTTATTTTCTTCCCGTCTAATGGGCCCAATCCAACACCCAAGTGAAGTCAATGAGAGCCTCACAATTGTTTTCAGTGGGAGCTGGACAGAGCCTCGCGATCGCACATGAATGTGAGGTTTGTGCAAGGAGGCCGAGTGACAAGCACAGCCTCTGTTTATTCACACCACGATATTGCAAAGGGAGAGGAAGAACAAACTTCCCGGGATGTTCCCACTATCCAGAGCTGCTGAAGAGCCAGTAATAAAAGCTTTGGAGGTGGGAGCTAACACAGGTCTCTGGACTTACTCAGTCCTTGTTCTCTTTTCTAAAACCGTCCATAAGAGCTGAAAACTTGCCTGACACAGGCACCTGGTGCCTGGTGAAATGAAACTTCTACCTGTTACTCTCCCAAAGCGTTTTTAAAATTAAAAAACACAATACAAGACCCCCCCCGCCCCATTTACACAGAGCCTCCTGTTCAGCAGGGTTATTTTCATCTAAAAGGAAAAACAAGTCATTTGCACAATAGTTCTCAGTTACAATGCACTTGTCTTACTTTATTGAACTCTACCTGATACAGGGTCTAAAAATGTCAAACAATTTATTTCAGGCACTCACTTTCATGTTTCATACAGATAAAAATAAGGAGAGAGAAAAATGAGCTCTCATTTTTCCCTAAAACACTCATGGAAGTGGTATATTTCCAAAGAGATTGGATGCATGAGCCAAACAATTAAAAACACTTAGAAGTGCCCCAAAATTCTAAAAGGACTCCCAAGTGCTCTGTACTTGCTGGCTCACAAGCAATGCTTTCCCAAACAATTTATTTTTTAACGAAAACCATGTACTCTTCCTACACACATGCTCATCCTTTCCTCCTGCTTTCAGTGTTAAAGATGACATCAGAATCTTTGAAAGTACAGATGTTATGTAGCTTTTGAAATGTAGGAGATAACTTCGTTCTGGAGACTTTCAAATCTGTATCTATCCAGGGCCTCCTCAAAGGAACAAGTAGCATGTAATGCTTCAAGGGATTTCCAAAGTCCTGCACTGACATGTGCCTGACCTCGATTTCCCTCGAACGCTGGAGCTACACAGTCAAAGAAACTGGCAGGCTGATATTCCATTGCCATTTGGCACCTACATATTGGAAACCTCATTTTATTTGGGATTATGAAAAGACAAGCCACAAAGAGAGTTGAAGTCCAACCTTTGAACCTGGTCATTCGCACCCAGCTTTAATGCAGATGCAAGTGTAACCTGATGGTAACACAAACTCACTGAAAAACACAGACATACCAAGAACATCCTCCTCTGTAAACCATCCTCTCTCCATCTCAAGCTTTCCAGAGGTTGGATGGCTAAACCTAGTGGGAAGGGTGATGGAATGCAGCAGTTTCTTTAAAAACAATACTAAGAGACCAGAAAGAGACACAACTAGAATTTTAGTGGTGGGAACAAATGAAAGAAGAAATGAAAAAGAGAAGAAAAAAAGAGAAGGGAGAGGGCAAGACATTTGCTCAGCTCATATTTAGAGCATGAGAGAATGCAGCCTTAACAGTGTAAATCAAATTAAACAGTTCAGGGATCCGGCTTAAAAAGCTGCCGTTTTAATAAAAAGAGGGACAATTGGCAGGTTGTTTAAAAACTGTAGCTGCATTCTCGTACCCTCTGCCTCCTCCTCTTCCCAACCCTTCCTCCCACACCACCAACTGCCATCTCTAATTTACCTTGCCATGCACTCGCTCCAGAATTCCCTCCCAACCACAGAGGGCTAGAGGAATCTACAGAAAATAAACTGACAATAAATACGACTATATTACCTAAAGGGAGGAGGGGAAGCAATGAAAATTACCAAATTGTTGACATTGGTCAAGAAAACTTTCCCCTCTAAAACTTCAAAGAACATGAAGGCTGAACAGCAAAGGTCTCACTATGAATTCACTCAAAACTGGTTTTTTGCAGAGCTCCTTCTCCCCCATCCCTGAATACAGGAGCTTATTCTTGTGCAATCATTAATGCTCAACGGCAGATAGGCTGCTATTTCCCACTCCTGAAGAAATCCATTTTATGACATGCAACATGAAGAACTGCTTCATTAATCAGATGGTTAAGTAGCTCCAGTAGAGTTGCTATAGGGAGACATGGTGACACCATGGTGGGAAAACTGGCTTTCTTTCCATCTGGATCATCATCTAAAGGGCCTCAGAACTTCCTTCAGCTTAACAGGTTTATTGTTTTAATCCCTACCTGGAAGAACAACAGGGCTTCTCATAAAAATGTAGAAAGCAAGTCTGACTGCATGTGGGGAGAATGTGAAAGGGAAACAGCTGAAGAAGAGAAAGGATGGGAATAATATAGAGGGCTGCAAGTCTATTTTCTTGCTGGGACTGAAAATATTAATACTGTTAAGGCTTATTACACACATTTTTTAAAAGAGTTGGGATTTTTGCTGTCCATGATTCAACTAAAACTATGCAGAAGCTTTTAAGTTTCCAATATTATAATTTTATCCATAGAAATCCAACCTTATCTGCTTTTCAGCATCTCGGATCTTCTCCACAAAAAGCCAGACTCAGGCTAATAAAATGTAATAGTTTAAAGCAGCACTTTATTGAGACCATGTAACATACAGAAAATGAAATTTTTATAAAATGAGAATGTAAACATCAATCGGTCCTTTTTTCCACCCTCCTGACATCTTGGAAGCAAACAATCCAGGCCTACTCACAAATCAAAAGTACATTTACTGAGGAAAGCATCCAGAAACATTATGAACTGACATAAGCAGCTCTCTAGACACAGCAGTAAAGAATCTTTAGCCCTGTCCAAAGGTGTTAACAATGCAGGACTAATGTGACACAGCACTAACTGGATGGCCAAACACAGAGGCTTTGTTACACGCAGGAGGATGCATTTTTGCCATCTTTTTCCAAGCATGCACCTAAGGGAAAATACTATCAAGTCCTTTCAAAGCAGGACTTTCAAAGAAGAAAAGGAGAGAAGAAACTGTTTTGTCCTGCATATTTTAAGGACAACTGCTAACAAAGAGTGAAAGCTCCACAGATTATTTATTTTTCTCGTATGGTGGATTTTCCTCTGCTTAACTTAAGCGTAAAACATGAACTGGTCAGAGTAACAAAGTCCCACATACCCAAATCTCCTGTCTTTCAAAATTTTTTTAATACAGCTATATATTTCCTACATAGGGTTTTACCAAAGGTTTTAGTCAGTCTCATTCACTCTCAACCTTTAAACAGATAAATAGGATCAAAATGATTGCATTATATGCCTGTACTTTATGGTATCAACTTTACTTTCCACCACTGCACCACTAAAGGAAGACGGTGGTCCTGATTTAAAGCTGTAAATTCAGATCAAATGGGAAAGTGTTAAATTCAGAAGAGCTTTTGGTCCATTAACTTCCATGCTGATTTGACACGCTCTACAGTGCTTGGGCAACAGACTCTGCTATACAACGTATTCCTAAGCAAACAGTGCTTTGTGTCATAAACCATCTGGGGTGTCAGTTCCAAGGGCCACTCATCTACACTCCTCTGATACACTTGGAAATGCTGAGGTGCAGAACAGAAACTTTTCGTCACTACAAAATATCTTTTGCAAGGGTAAGGGAGATGCTGCCATCAGAGAAACGACGGAAGGCACAGAATTTTGGCTAAGGGTATTGCTTTCATTACTCCCCTGAAGAAAAATCACTGGACAAACAAGCTTTCTAAAACACTTGGATTTTTCTAAGGTGCCAATAAAAGTGATACCCTTCATAATCTGGACAGTGCTCCCTTTCATATCAGAGCCTATAGTCGCAAAGCTAAGTGCCAAGCAGATGGTTGAAATCTGTTTTGTATAAAAAGCGTGTGTGCACACGCGGTTTTTTTAGATGGAGTTCTTTGTATTCATATTCAGGCCTAGGTTCTAGCCATCAAAACACTGGCACTGAAGCAATCATTAGCTGCACTTTAGACAACTGGCAACTAAGGTATTCACAGTTCTCCACAAAATGTTCAGCTAATATCTCCCAGATGTATAATTAAGGCAAAAGATCATCTTATTAAATTGGTATCAGTGCTTTGGATGGCCTTTCAATAGACTGCATGTGTATGTAAAAAGCTATTGTATTTATCGTCTTTTTAAAATAATGCTCTGTTCGCCTTAAGTGTTTACAGCAGCTTTTAAAAATACAGGCTTCCACGTCAACCTCTACCCAAATAAAACAGCAGAAAATCCATTCATCTTGTTTTCCTCCTTCTAAGAAATATCGAGCAGGAAATTCTGTAGATCATTTTAAGATAAAGACTTCGTCTTTCTTATCTGATAACCATTTAGCTTATTCAAAAAGAAAATATAAGATAGGCTCAGCTGCTCTAGAGGAATCAGTTCCAGACAAGATGAACCTGCTCCTGCTACACTGGACAACTCATGGCCGGTCACCTCAGTTGCAGGTACTTCGGTCAACTCATCTGTAAGTGGGTTGCTTATTACCACAAACAGCAAAACCAGAAATGCTTACCAGCATGGGGCTCTGCTGTCTGCCTGGGCTTCTCATGGAATCAAAGAACAGGTGACAATAATTTGCTTGGTGACAAATTAACAGAGGTCACACTTTTGAAAACTGGGGTTATCAAACAAATGTATATTTGGAAGAAGGCATTTTTGTGCAGCGGTCTCTCTATAGGCCTTGGTGGCTACAACTGGGAATTAGTACCTTAGGAAACACACAGTTTCAAAACCAAGATTGATTTTGTGTGCAGTGCCAAGTCCGCCAAGGTCCAGATGTTAGCTCTGGCACAATTCAGGTACATTTTCATCATGGTCATTCGGACCATTCTAATCTGCCAAGCATGCATGTTGTTTAGGAGAAAAAGATAGTTAACCTGTCGTCAAAGCACACTAACATGCAACTCCCAAAATCCCCAGATTTACTGAAGCCTGCAGAAATCCCTCCTGATGCTTTAGAAACTCTGGCAGCATTGCAACCCATGGAACTTTGCTGCAGATTAAGGAAAGTCAGGATTCTGCTCAGTGATCTCCTCATGAGTCACCATTTCATGCCATTGTGGTGTATTGGGGTGAAGAATACCAGCCTTTTTCATAGAGTTGAGCAGGACGTTAATTAATTAGGCCTACATTTTTAGGACCTGACACTGAACTCCAGTGCTACTGAGTCCAAACACTCAGAATGAATGGGCACTTTTTTAAAGGATGCCTTGACTGGCCCTATCACAAAACAGGTCTTTGTGAACACACTGCTGAATAACTACTACTGAAACACTATGGAACTGGCCTGACCATAATCCATTATCTTGAAAGTAATATCCCTCTTAAAAAGCTTATCAAAGAAAATAACAGCTCAGTCATGATATTCATAGACAACAGAGGTCATATCCATCCAGGACTACTTCGGTTTATACCCATTTTCTCAACAGTGTATAGTAAAGGATGCAACACACAGCCTAGATCTAAAGCTACCTGCAGATCTCAGCATTTCAGCTCTACTCTTACAGAGTGTGCAGTTGGAAACAAGAAAAAAACCCACTAAAACGGATTAGAAGAACTTTTAACATGAATAAGAAAATAATTCCTCCCTTTTAATAACTCTGTATCATTTCCTTCATTTTGGATCTCATTTAAAAAGCAGATGTCAAACGTTTGGGTAAGAATCACAATGCATTTTGTGTTCTGCAGCGGGGATTTCTGCTTTTAGGCTGGTTGGTTGCTTTGCTCACTGTGGCTGCCTACACTGCCGCTTGCAGTGGAGTCTGTTCCTCACATTAATACTCTCCATGCGAACAACTTTTTCCTGGACTCCCCTTATGCCTAGTCTTTAGGTTATAAAACATGTGACAGCTCCGGTACGTAGGGCTGAATGTTAACTGTTCTCCAGGACCAAAGTTTACCTGTTAGTAGCACACACTGTTTCCCAAATTAGTGCTTAAACACAGAGGGTGCTACTACCGGACTCCAGCTATCCAAACTTGCCTCCAGGTAAGGAGTCAATTTAGAAGCACACTCAGGTAACTGGAGGGTCTACAGACAGTATTCCCTCCCAGCTCTCAATGATATGACTGTGGCTGCAAATATTTCTTTAATTTATATTATTAATTATACTCCATAGTCCCTATTTTACATGCTTAAGTGATTTGAATACTATAGTTCCTCTTACTAGAATGAGACCTTCAGAAATTATAATTGAACAGAGAGAAGTCTATAATTTGCAGTTCTTAGGATCTCAAGAAGGAAAAGGAGGGTGTCTCGAGGTTAAAAAACAGGACTAGCAGACAGTGTCTCTACTTTTAAAATCTGCACATGCAAAAGATTTTGTGACAGCATTCCACAGTTTACTCATCTATAGGTTGAGGCTAATCTTGCTTCTCAATCTAAAAAGCACAGAAATCTTCATGATTTGTATATCAATGCTTACCAAATGCTCTGAATTTCTAATCAAAAGACTTTATAGGAAGTATAAATCTATTATTAATAATATCAGTACTTCTAACGGTAAAGCAACTTCTACATACATGCATCTGGAAAAAATACAGAGAGAGAATACACATTCACATATATTGCTCAATTTATAAATTGTTAAGCATGGCTTCAGGACTGAAATCTCATTCATGAACCATGCTAGGGATCTGTTACCTACTCCCTGTTTCTGAATTTTCCCCATACAAAGACACATTTATATTACTCTAAGCTCTAAGCACAAAGGCTGCTCTGTGGCATGGAAAGAAACCTTCTTTTTTTGTATTTGTACAGTGACAAGCATAATGGGGTCCTGATTCAGGATGCTTGCACTCTACAAAAACACACTAAATCAATGACACTAATACACATGAAGATTATCTATAAAAGAGATGCATGGCATACTTGAGAGTGGCACTGCACTATCCCTATACTTTGCCTGATATTTCATGCAAATACCTAATGTGCATTCCCAAGTCACACAATTCATTTCAGACTTTAGGCAAGAACAGCAAAAGTGAGCAGAACTTACAAAACATAAGCAGAGGGGAGCCTTCCACAGAGAAATTCTGCCAAATTCTAATCTCAGTTGAAAAACCAGAATCAGCTCGATGTTCATGGGGTTTTGACGAAGATGAGAACCAGCAGCCTTCTTTAAAACACACCATAAATTTCTACTTCAGTGTCCAAAACCCAGGAGCAAAAGACAAATCAAAGCCTGAACCTGAAGAGAGAAATGTATTTTCTGTCCCTGTTATATTCAAATTCAAAAGCCTAGATATTTTTAACAGACATGGAAAAAAGAACTATTTGGCTTTACTCAGAAACTGCAAAAGGAAACTGTACCAAAAGAATAATGTTGCATGTTCTGTTTTCACTTGATTTCATTTAGCCTTTCAGTTCTATTTCAGTTATGTTTCATTTAGCCTATTTTTTTTTTAAATAATCATCATGTTTTGGTGATTCACATTTCACACCAGCACAGGAACAAGTCATGTAAATACAACACAGCAAAATGACCCAGTTTGTTAATAGACATGCCAAACGGGTAAGAACATCCTTCCCTCCGCCCTTACCAACCATCACCTTCCCACACATCTCATTTCTATCCAAGAAAGCCTCTGCCCCTGTGAGGCCATGGTATCGAAATTTAGGGGTAAAACCCTATGAGTAGAAACCTGACTAAACCTCAGGAGAAAATGTTTTCAGTCTTGTTTTACAAAGTGAATGTAATGAGGACGCTAAGGCAATTTATCTGGAAACAGAAGACTTCTCTGCAGTCTAATACAGCACTCAGAACTACAGCTCCCTCCCAGCACAAAGCTCTGCTGAAGTGCTTTAGTCCTAACTCAGGCAGGCCACTCCTAAAGGTGAGAGGACACCATATGCTTCCCTCCCTTCATTAAGCATTCTCTCTCTTAAATCAAGGAATACTTCCAAATTATAAAAATGGTGTGCAGAGACGCACTTTGGTCTTTCAGACTGCGATGAATTTTAGCTTCATCACATCCTACTGAAGTGCAGTCTCTTAATGCACCCCAGCACAGCGACATTCCAAACCACAGAGGGCAAACACAAATGGGTCTGTGCGGATGGGTGCACACGCTCCTGAGATTTTGGGAGGCTTGCCGTTTTAAACGGCAAAAAAATTCTGGGTGAAATATTTTCATGTAACTATGGTAAAAAAAAGGAATAACGGCATTAAAAACTGAATCTCTAATATTTTCTTTACTTTTGGTCTTCTGCAATCTATTGAGCTGGCAATGGCGAGTAAGTCCAGCCCGCTGTCAGAAACATTAACTTTGGCCATGCCCAGCCTCTGGGGTGAATCAATGAAACTTGGGTCAGTTTTTTCATTCCCACATTCTTATAACAATTAAGCCCAGCACCAAAGAAATGAAGAGGATGACAAACTTTATGGGTTTCTCTTTACATGAATGACATTCCTAAGTCTTTTTTCTCTAGAGCTACAAAGGTCCAGGAAGAACACTAAATATAGACAATGCTCTTAATTACATAAGTAGTACATACCTCTCTCACAAGTTCCTCACCACTAAAAATAATTTTGAGTATTCACGGAAGAAAATTAAATAGCCACTCATTCTGCTTATATTTTTGCCCCCAAAAGTAAAAGAATTATGTTACTACAGAAACAAATTAGTAGTAATAAGACTACATTACAATCACAAAGAAAAATTAGCACTAAGGCAACATTTTATGGTATGTTTAGATGAAATAGCAGTCAGACATCCACATCCTAGAAAAAAAAACAAAACCCAAAAAACTTAAAGACGGTCTGTATGAACTTGAGAAAACACAAAATGAGAAGTACATGGCAAAACAAAATAAAATTATTATAGATCTCAAAAAGCCTACACCGATATGGGTTTCAATACTTGGTCTTTAAAAAACCAGAATTACGAAAAGGAAATCTGGAATATTAAACATAAATTTAAAAAATAGCAAAATATAAATATGATCTGAGAATTGAGAAATGTTACCTGATTAATCCCACAATACTTTCAAGGGAAACAAGGTCAATGCCATTTCAAACTTCCAAAGTGAGCCACAAGCTTTTCCTCCCTTTCACTTCAACTCTGAGTTCCACAAGTCAAAAATAATATCATCAGGTTGGAATTTTTTTTTCTTTAAACGAGGTGACAAAAGGACAAGTTGAAGAGAAGTGCCAAGCCAGATCAAAACCAGGACATTGGAAAATGTTTACCAATTTCTTTCAAAACAAACAGCTCCCCCAATATCATGGGAAGCATCCGAACTTCATACTAACATCTGGTAAATCTAGCAAATGGAATTCAACATTTCCTTCTTACTCTGTTTAAAACACTTAAATAAATTAATTTCACACCTATCCTAAAAAGACAGGCAGCTTCTCTGAATTACTACTGTACACCTCACAATTTCCATTCGCTTCTCACATTCTTTTCAAGTCCCATGGCCCCTGCAAGCAGTGCTCGCTCACCAACATTCTTTCAGAACCTTGTCTAAATTTGCTCTCTCCCAACAACTACCATGCACAGAACTTCTCACTGTCACAAGGACATGTGGGCTCAGGAACAACTTTTGGAGACTCCTGGCTTCCCAGCTGGCACAGCTGGGCTCGGTGCAGAGGTCACAAGCAGCATCTCTCGAGCAGAGGCTATGGCGCATTGGACTCGCCCGCAGCACCCCTGGTTGCCCAGCCCCAGCCTGGGCAAGGCCACTTGAAGCAAGGCAGACCCTCTGGAGGGTGTGGGAGAACTGGGACAACACCATCACCCTTGGCAAAGGTGTGGGTGAAAACTTTATGGTGGTGGTGTTTTGACAAGGGGGCTGTGGGAGGAGATGGGAACGGGACAAACGCCGTCACTAAATCCCCGCGACCGCTCGCCCTCGCCTGCTGGCCAGAGCCAGCCCAAAGCTCCAGAGAAAAACAGCCCATTTCAAAAGTTCCAGAAGTTCTGGTTTAGGTAATTCAGGAATATGATGAGGATTTGCTTACTTTGCAGCCTTGTGGGTTTTAACACACTCATATACAACATAATTTTACCTTTTGTAGCAAGGAGACTTCACATGTTTTCCACATTTGATAAAAATCCATAGAAACTTTAAGAGGGAAAAACTCTTTGCTTTTAAGGATGCTACTTGTTAAACAACAAACTCCTTGACATCATCAGAGAGGCACTACAGCTATCGATTAATTGCTCTGAGCACTTCTTTTCTCTTGACGACAGTAACAGAATTCACAGCCATTGAATATTTCCTGTGTGTACAGGTACAACACGACAACATGTTTTTCCCCTTCCACTTATGAGTTAATTATGCTATAACCAGGCCTGAACAAGAAATTAATAAAATACAAAAAAACAAAGTCAAGAGGATGTCAGACTGACTTTTGCAACAGTTGTGAAGGCATAGGTATCTCACACAAACATGAAGTTACCCTGTATCTCAAGTCTAGGATGAAAAGCATGTGAAGAAACTGTAACTGTACCTTGGGAGGAGACACTCTTTTTCCTGTATAAATACTGTTTGAAGTGTATTTTATATACCTACAGATATAACACATCACACAGACAGATATTCCTATCCTATCCTATCAGGGAGCTTCATGTTTAAGTAACTCAACCAGATACTCTGTGCCTCCTGTATGATAAAGCCATAAATGCTCGTTAAAGCTCCCTGAGAAGTAGTAAATATTGTGTAAACTAGTTATATATTTAAGATCTCTGGACAGAAAGAGAAGGAAAACCAATTCCTCGCCTATGTAAAGGTACCAATCAAACACACTATGCACATAAACACCGCAAGATGCTTGGTGGGAGACTGTGTATGTGTTTGTGCGTGTGTTAATTAACTCCTTGAATGCATATGATGAGCCAGCCACCCAGAATTAGTAATGCCAAACTCCCAATTTGATTCAAATGCAATGAATACAACAGTTGAATTGTGCAGGCTGGTGTGTCACTCATCAGCTCTCTCATTTGTGCTTTTGCCTTCCAAGACTAGTTCACAATTTCAGCAACTGGTAAATTATTGAGATGTTCATTAAAATCTGTAATCTGTAACAGTCAACTTCTTCCTAGCCAAGCATAAGCACAACAAATTAAATTACTGCATGCAGGACATTAATGAATAGTCTGCAAATGCATTAATTCCTTTGGATTTATCTCAGAGAAATAAAACTGTTAATTTTTGTGACTGCAAAAAACTAGTATCTGCAGCTTTACACTGGCACTCAATTTATTCTTCAAATCCCAGACCCCTAGAACCACAAACGTAAGCAATGAAGTCCTTTTCTCAAAATGTCTCAATGAAGTTAAAAGCTATTCAGACTGTTAGTAAAGCAATCTTTTAAATAAAAGAGTTATCACTCTTACTTCTACAGGTAGATTTTAGGAGAGTGAGACATCATTCTGAGCAAGCCGAGTAATAGAAAGGTATTATTCTTTCTCCAAAACTCTCAGCAAATGCTGCAGAATAAAGCTTTTAGGGTAACTTTAGCTAAGAAAAGCACTTAGGAATACGCAAAGTTTCCTTTTAAGAAAATGACTTCTCCATTTGACAGTGTTGGTACAACCCCAAAATAAATTCAGTGGGAGTCTGAAATGACTCGTGCAGTGCAGCAGTGAAGCAGCTAAGTATATTTTTTCCTCCCAGCAGAGGCTTGCTTTACATCCTTGAGCCTTTCCTATCTACAAGCTATTCACTCGAACAGAGAACGTTCCAAGAGCACACTACCAGTGACTGCAAATGTTGAACTTGTTCTACTGTCCCCATCCCCACTACCCCCATCTACGCCTTTCATCTTTTCTAGCTCTGCCTTTTTTCCTATGGAGGCACTAACCTATCCTTCCTTCTTCTACAAGCACTGCATATCACTTTACCTTGAACTGGCATGTTAAAAATGAAAATGAAAGAAAGTGAAGGAAATAATGAAAAAGAGAAAAGATGTCACTCTGTCCGGATGCCTAGCATAGTCTCTCTCTCAGTCTACAGAGAAATGTAAATATGCAGTAATTAATTTGAAGAAAGAACATTCCATACACTAGGGATATTGTTAAGCAGTCACTTTATCTATTTTTCATTAATCAGATTTTATGAAGACACTAAAACTTTATGTTGGGCATTTCTGAGTGTTTATCATTCTGTAAATTTCCCAGCTGTCCGCGATGGTTCTGGCCACATTGTCTCTACCTTTTCCACAGTGAAGTAAACTTTCTATTGTGGCCAGACTTGTTATACTTAAGNAAAAAAAAAAAGAGAGAGAGAGAAAAATCAAACAACAAAAGACTTATTCTTTTCAAGACCTTTAGAGCCAATTCAGGGTGCCACAGGCGCTCACACAGTACATCCCAGAAGTTAGCCTTTCCCTGTGTAACACATGGAGTGGATTCCAGTTATAATTTCTACAACGTTGCCGCAAACATCATCCCCCTCATCGTACGCATTCTGATGCTCCTCTCAATCAAGCAGCTGAACCACCACAAACAGAAATAAAGGCATTCAAGGAACTTCTCAGGAAAGGACGAAAACCCTCACGTTTTTGGCACGGTAATTAATTATACATGTTAATTCACAAAACCTACTGCAATTTACCAGTGATGCTGAATGAATTAATGAATGTTTATTCGTCTCATACTGAGGATCATTTTCATTCTAAGTGTGTACCGTAAATTCCCCCTGCTAATGGTCACAGACACAGAAGAGAAGTCCCCTGAATTCAGCTCTCTTCAGCTGGGGTGACTGAAAGTTTCTGAAGTGTTTGCAGTTTACCGAGATAGACTGAAACATCACGGGAAAGACAACGGGGAAAGAGGAACAACCTCCTGAGAGACATACGGATGCTCTGAGATCTGAACTGCAAACAACTTTGCCTGACAAATCTTTCCTTCCTTGTCATTTGCTATTCAAGTTTAAAAAGAAATAGTGGGAGATGGGTAATAGTAACAGAACTGAAGTGGGACATGCAGATACGACACGTTGGACCCCAAGCAACTGCAGAAATGTGCTCCAAGAACTGTGGTGACTGAGAATCCAAGAAAAGAACCTGCCAGAAACATCTAAAAAACAATGATCTATGCATCACGCATACACACGCGTCAACTCTGCAGGCATTTGTATGTCTGAGGATCTCTGTGCAAGAGAAAGTGTGTTCTTGTGGCTGTTCCCTGACAAACACACATGTATTACATGGACAGTGTCGGGGTCTGTGTATGCACGTGTAACTATAGTCAAACACACACAATGTAAACAAATGGTAATGATTAACAAAGATACCGGTCTGTATCCCCAATTTCAACTGCAGAGGGAAAATTGTTTAAAAAAATTTTTCAAAAAAATTACATGTCCCGAGGTTCATTTTTATTGCTTCCCATTTCTACTGCTTGCTATTATCTGCATGGCAAAAGGAGAGCAGCGTATCGATTATTTAACTTGAATGTTTACAAGAGCAAAGCTGGGATCTCTGAAAATGAAACATATGCCTAGGGGCAAAAAAAAAAGAAGAGAGTAGAGAAGCTCACTCTAAGGATGATGGTTGCCCCAAATGATTTGTTTATATATAAAATTTATATAAATATCTATATTTATAATGCAGAGAGACTTCAGCTAAAAAAAAAGTCCCCCAGCAGGAAAATGAAAGGACTTCATTCTGCTTCAGAGAGTTTACAAGCATTGTGTTCATCACAAAGTTCAAAGAATAATCGAAATTGCTTACTTCTAAATTTCTATGTATACTCTTAGTGAAGCACATGAAATACTCGAATCTATCAATTGCATGAAAAAGACAAATACATGATCATGATGCCAGATCAAGTTTGATATCAGGAACAGTAACCTTTTCCTCAGGTAGTTGAACTAAGTTAATACAGTGCACGTGAACAAAACCAATTTTGTTCTATTATTGTAATGATAACAAACCAAAGGAAAACGCCAAGTATTCCAAGTAAGTCCGGAAAATTAATTGCATTAAATACAACCTTGGAGTAGAGCAACCAAGCCAATTTGACTTTCTAGTAAGGAAGCATTCTAGTTTCAGAACAAGGATTGAAAGTGTTAAAATACTGCTTTTCTGCATTTCCAAATTTTAATTTTCTCTGATCTTTTAATTCAAGTGTTCTTTCCTGTCCTTCCTTTGCATGCGTGTTTCTCAGCCCACTTAAAATGTTTTTATCTTGCCTTCTTTTCTATGCCTTTACTATCAAATTCAGTAGGTTTGAACGATGAACAGCTTGACTTAGCATATTTTTAACCAGCTGGTCTAGCACCTAGCTTGTATTGCATAGTCAGATACAACCAAATGTTTATACAGGAGGTAGCTTTCACAAAGATGAGAAAAACCTCAGTAACGCGCATCCTGGCATTCTTTCATTTACAGCTTAGAAATGAAAGTTTGGATTGTTTACTGCAGCCACACAAGGGGCTATTAATAACCTTTAAAAAAGAAACCGGAGAGGAGGGATGCGGGAACCATCAATGGATGTATGCACAAGCGCCTGAGAAAACGCTTCCAAACCTCTTAGGAGAGCCAGACGATATGAAATAAGGACTAAACTCTCGGAGGTCACAAGCCGTCACCAGTGACAGTAAAAACTTAATTCCAAGCAGGGAAGGCTCCTGCTTCGGGCAGGGGGAGACGGGCACATCTACGTCATAGCCGAAGCCCGCTCGTCATACCCAGACCCCGCTCTTGACACTCCGCGAGAGAGGCGACGGCCAAAACTTGGAGGCAAGAGTTTCACTTTTTTCCTTTCTTTTTCTGTTTTTTTTCCTCTCTCCTCAGGCAGAAAGATGTTCTCCTGACGGAGGGCTGGGATGTTAACTTGCCTAAAAATAATAGCTCCTGCTAGATCAACAAAAGGTCATGTGCTCGGCAGAGCGCCTTCCCAAGTTTGACGGGAGCCTGAGGATGGAAGTTGAACCCCCCGCCTGGCCGCCACCGGGCATCCTCTGACGGCTTCCCGGGGAGTCCCCGGGCAGGAGCGGGGAGGCTCTGCCCAGGAAGGTGGCTCGGCGGGCCGGTGGGGTAGGGAGGGTGTGCAGGAGGAGAGCACGGCAGCCTCTGCGGCCGCGGAACAAAGCTGCGCGCCGCGGGCGCACGGCCCGGGGGCCGGGGGCTTGGCGGCAGGGGGGACCCCGGTCACTGACACGGCGCTGGAGCAGCCGAGGTACCGCGGGGGGGACGCGGACGGGCGCGGGGGGAGCATCTCCCCGGCCTCCTGCCGCCGAGCGCCGGAGTTGAGCGCCCGTCCCCGCGTGTCCGTGTGCCCGCTGCCCATCCGCGCACACGCGCGCGAACAGGCGTGCTTGAATAGATTAAAAAGAAATATAATAAAAATACAATAACAAACAAACCACGAAACAGAACAAAAAAAAAAAAAAGGGGGGGGTAAGAGACACCCCCACACATATACACACACCCCCGCCCCAACAACTCGACTCACCTTTCAAACTCCTGAGGTAAATCAGGGTCAGTTAGCATGCTGGAAAAGCGCAATTTCCCTTTGTCACAGCAGCCACCTATGGTCGCCTCCAACTGAACCTGTCAAGTGAGTCCAAACCTTCTAAACCGATTGATTTTCTCTCTCGCTCGCTCGCTCTCTCCCTCCCTCCCTCTCCCTCCCTCCCTCCCGGCTCGCTCGCTCTGAGCGAGGACTCCTTGACCAGTCTCTTAAAGGGGCAGCGCGCTCGCAGCAGGATGATCGCGCAGCTCCCCCCGCCGCGCTGCGCGACCTCCGGGGGCCTGTCCTTTCCTTTTAATTCTGCTCGCCCGCCGCCGCCAAACGGGAAAAGTCAACTCCTTCAATTTCCTAAAAAAACGTNATAGCGGGTTTTGCTTTATTATCTGTTGATGAAAAGAAAAAAATGCCTCCCCAAGAAAAACACTATTACATTAAAATAAGAAATGATGGCAAAGGAATCAATCACATTTCCTATGTAACAACATACCAGAAAAGAGTCCTCGCTTTCCAGTGGCTCTCCACCACCAGTGAAATCCAAACTGCTTGGAATTACATTTAAGCGTTTGCATTCGTAAGTAAAGAGAGAAGGAATAATTAATTTAATTTTGAGCAATTGTCTTCCAAATAAATTCCGTTCCACAGGGCTGGCAGTGGCTATTTGGTAAAAGAGCACCAAAAAAAAAAAAAAAAAAAAACAAAAAAAAAAACCCAAAAAAAAACCCCAACAAAAAAAAAAACCCCAAAAAAAAAAAAAAAAACCACCCCGCACAACAATCAGGCATTGTTCTGAAGGAAGAAAAGCAACTTTGACAGATTGAAATATAGCAGAGGCCCCTTCAAGGAAACCTGTAAACAACTTGTCACTCACTCTGTCGGTCTCACTGTTAGCTCTTGCTTTCCACAAAGTGCTGCGAACCGTCCTGGCAACAAACCCAAAGTTTCCTCAGCTCCAAACTCCATCAAACAGCCCTGTTGTGTGCAAGGGAAAAGGTAGCCACATGCCAAAACAGCGGGCGCGCACACGAACGCACACACACGGATGTTCAAACAACAACAAAAATAAACTTTCCGTTCGTCTGTTAGGGCTTTTCTCGTTTTCTACTTAATCACATCCCCCCGTTTTTTTCATCACTCTCCGGGCGAGCAATAGAAGTCCCTCGGTCGTGGCTCCCTCTCATTTTCCCTGCCCAACCCCTGATAACAAGGTGGACGACGCGCGGCTGCAGAGCCCCTCGGCTGGCTGGCGGAGCGCAGCCTCCGCCGCACTTCCAATTATCCAGATAAAAATCTGGCAAGCGAGGAAGGCAAGCAGGTAACGGGCCTCGGACACGCGTGGAAAGGAGGCGCCGGCAGCCCCCGCATCCCGCCTCGGGGACACCCGCATCCCGCTCCGCTCCGGCGGGAAGGGCTGCTCCAGAGCCCGCCCCGGCGGGGAGAGGGGGCAGCGGCCGGGAGAACGCCGCGGGGAAATTCCCGTCCGAGCCGCGGGGATTAGCCGGGGGCTACTCTGGAAGCGGAGCGCACAATGCCCCAATAGTCTGCGCGGCCCGTGTCCGGCCTGGCACTGAACTCGCAGTAAGGAGAGGGAGGGGAAAGAAAAAAAGAGAAAAAAATTGGGCTCCCTCTGTTCTTTCACATACACGTGCATACACACCCACACAGGACCACGTATCTATACTCCATTCTTTCCAGTTGCCCTGCCCTAATTCTTTTCTCTCTTCCCCCCCTCCTTAATCTGCAGCTGGACAACATTAAGGGCCTTTAAAACCCACGTGGTTTTGACCCCACAACAGTTTGATTAGGTCCTTTGCCCCCCTCTCATCCCTGCCTCCCAGTGGCACGGAGATAGCAAGTTTACTTTTTAAAATATATACACATTTTCACAGAGCATCAATAAAACTTTCAACATATTCATGCCCACTGGCTTAAGAAAAATACCAAATAGAAAATCTTATTTTTAATATCTGACAGCTACACTGTTTAATTTGCTGCTTTTCACTCTCAGTGCATGTGTTAGAAACCAGCAGGCTCACACAGAGGCCAGTCAGTCCACTGTTGGTATAAAGGCATTATCTGCTGGAAGTCTGGGCTGATCGCTTTAATCACGAGGAGCAAACCCACTCGCAACTTCTGCGCATCATCACCGAGGAGCACCTGACCCAACCACGGAACAAAACGCCGCAGCCAAGTTTGCGAAGGCGCCGTCGTTGTTATGGTTCATAAAGGAGGATATGCAAAGGCAGCCTTCCAGCCTGCCTTCCACCACCACGGCTCTCTGAGCTGAGCCGCACACAATCTGTCAACTTCTGGCATGAGGGAGATCTAATGGCTCCTCACTGTGGGGCAGGGTAAACCAACTTCCTTCGGTAGCCCCCAGCAAATAATATTTTCCACAGAGGTCCATTCATGGGAGCCTGACAAACCTAGTTAATATGTACAAGGATTTTTCATTTGTTATTTAGTAGCTATCCATTTTAGGACAGCCATGAAGTAGACTTTGAAAAGGCAGCAGATGATTAAAAAGAACAATTCCAAATACTTTCTCTTTCATCTGAGGGTCTCAAACCATGTGAAGTCTCACATTACTCCTCTGCAGGTAATAAATATAATTAGGGCCGATTCCAAAACTTTATTTGTATTGAAAAGTATCTCACTCCGCAGGGGCTCCATTCAAATCGGCAAATCTCTGTGTGGAGTAGGAGGCTACTTAGTAAGAGAATTTGGCCTCAAATAAGGAAACCAAGATTCAGGCAGGCTTAATACCTTGCCCAAGTTGACACAGTTAGTCAACTCCAGCAAAAGGATGAGAAACAAAGATCCCACATGCCTTGCAGTCAACAACAACCCTTATGCTGCTGGAACATATATACATATATATATGTATATTTGAGCTTTTTTCACATTTACTGTTTTGTTTAAAACATGCTTCATTTCTGTATTCGCATTCTGTAGGGCCCCTTTTCTTGGTATTTCATTTTCCTCTTGATGTACCACTGCCCATCCACAAATGCTATTCCTTCTGTCCCAGCTCTTGCTTTGCTTCCCCTGTTTCCTCATGCTTGGCCTTGGAAGAAGTTTACAGAGTGAAGCTACACAGAAGCCACATCTGGAAGAAAATTAAGACCACCTTTTATTAAAAGAAGTCTAAATCTCAACCATTTGGGTAGAACAGGAATACCATATTTTGACTGCACGTTAGCTCCATTCAGCTCTAACCTCATATCCTTTTTCCAACTCAGCTCCACTCCACAACTGCCCTTCTTCTACCACGTCTTTTCTTTGCCAGTTCACATGTATTTACCCCTTCCAATAGAATTTCCTATTTGAACTTTTTCAGGACAATGATCACATACCTTCCCAAGCTGGTATTATGCCTAGCACACTGGGGCTCCTGGTTTGCTGGCTCTCAGCTAATATGATTATAAACCAGACCAACCACCATCAACATCAGGAATTATAGAAGAAGATGTGGGCTAGACTAGGAAGAAACAGAAGGAACCATATTAAAAGGAGGAAAAAAAGAAAAATAAAAGTGTGGGAGAGAAAACTAAGATAACTGAGCAAAAAGGAGAGCTGAGAAGGGGAGAGGAAATGGAAGAAAGGAAGGAAATAGAGATCTCTCTCCTGGATGGTTCTGACACGAACTCTTCTTTTACTTAACCTAGTTTACAATTACTCTTACCCCAATAGATTTTGTGCTCAGGTACCTTGTTCCCCATTACCTTCATTTTATGTTTTCTACAACTACTGAGCTCCCTCTCCCAAATGACTGGGTCCCCCCAGTCATACAGTGGTGTCCAAAAAGGAGAAAAAAAAACCTTACTTGTGCTGTTGTAGTAATATTGTATTACGGTATCCTTGTACTATACCAGATCATATGGAGAATATATATATTCTTTGAATATAGACAGTTAAGTATAGACTTTCTGATAAAATTATGTTCTCATATTAAGTTTGACTGCAATTGCAAGATGGAGAAAAAGCAAGTTAAGTGGTTTGAGTGAATCTTGAAACCCTTCTAAAAATAATTTCATATTAACTTTTAGATTTGCTTTTTAGAAATTGCCAGGACATGTCACAAAGGCTGCTAGCATATCAGAAAGTGGAAAAACTGAGAAACTCGGATAAATAACCACTAAGAAAGAAGAAAATGTACATAACATGCAACTGTCCAGTTTTTAAAGTAAGAAATTTTATTTTGTTCTGAAACTTTTGACTAGTAATAGGAAGCTCTGGTGCCCCTTTTTACTGAGTGGGTCATAGTTACAAAACCCACTTGCAACCTCCAGCATCCAGAGCATTCAATGCTCTCAATTCTTTCTTCTCAAACTGAGAATTCAGATACAAGTTCAAATATCTTTAACTGATGAGAAAAATGAAAACCCCCTTACTACTCCCGCAGCATTTCAGTGAATCTGCATTTCTCGTTTTGCTTCCTTTAAGGGGTGCCCAAAACAAAAAAGTCCCAGTAAAAGAGGACAATCTGGATTGAACTAAACAGAAAAGGCTCTTTTCATTTGGATGAGGGGACACAACTGAAATCATAAACTCCTATAAAATTTTTGCGCTTAACTGATTTTTTTTTTTAACTATTGTGGTTCAAGAGGTGAACCAAAAAATCAACTATCTACCCAGCTCAAGTTAGAAATAACAGAACTCTGGAATATTGCACAGGCAGAATCCTCAAGTCTTTACACAAGCATATTGGCAGAAGGAAAAACCTTAAATGAAAAATTAATATTTTTTTTAATCCTTAAATGATAGCACTTCAGTCTAGTGTCTTTGGCAGGTACTGAAGTACTGTAAGCAAAGAAAGTTCTGGGGAGAAAAAAAAGGAGATTTTTGGGTTTTGTTGTTTCCACTGTATGTTTTAATAATAGAGACCTACAAAGTCCAAGGAAATGTAAGATGTTCCACAGAATGATTTACTGGAAAATTCTCATAGAAAATATGCAAAACTCTGAAGATCCTAAATGGATTTTCTTTTTTAGGCACACACTCAAAACAACTGCAGCATTAAGAATGAATCTGTAAGACTTCTAAGAAAGTGTGTTTTGGAACACACTATGGGAGAGTGGAGGGAGAATAGAGTGGGGTTGATGCATTTATTATGAAAAATATCTTGCAAATAATGAGTGCTTACTTCAGAGCATGGAAATGTTTAGCTACAATGCAGTTTGGATCATATGCTCAGGAACAGATTTTTCCTTCCAGTGTGCATGCCTAGCTGCCATTTCCATTAATGGGAATTAAGTACATGTGTCAAGAGGAGAAGTTAACTCTTAGAAATATAACTAATCCATGCCTTTTTTAAAGAATGTAAATGCCACATCAGGCATGTTCAGTATTGGCAAAACTGAATGCTGAATATAGTATAGCAAAATCTGAGAAGGAGAAGGCGGTCTGGAGGACTGAAATTTCTGTGCTATTTAGAGTTTTTCAATTTACTGCATTTCTTCAAGGAAAAGTAAAACCATCTCATTTGTAAGTGGGAAGCCCTCATTTATCAGTTATTCACTTGCACTTTTAGCAGGGCCCTACCATCTGTAACCCTCCCTGTAAAAAAGGACTGATGCTACCCTTAAAAAGAAATCTGAACTTTCATCTAAATTCAAACTTCCCTGAATATTACAATAAAGTCCCTATTTATTTTTTTAAAGGAGGTTGAAATTCACTCTTTTATCCTGTCCACTCTGAATCAGACAGGGTAAAGGAATCTCAACAGTAATATATTTGCAAACTATAAATAAGAATTTTTAGAAATTAAAATAGTACATGAAAACACATTTAAAATTAAATTACATATCTATTTGAGCAATAAGTAAATTTAATTCTAAAACTGAGAAATATTAGTGAGATGGCAGAATCCTGATTTTGTGTCATGTGTTGGTCTCTCACTCTCCCAACCTTCTCTATTTTGGGGGTTATTATTGTTTTATTATTTCTGTATACTTTCAGTTACATACAGGGTCTCTTTACTGTTTTTCTTAGTATCCTTGGTCTGCACAGAAGTAGCTTGAAAAAAAAATTAAACAAAACCAGGACCATTAAAAAAACCAGTTATAAAAATAAGAGAGCATACCCATGGATAGGAACTGTGCTTGCAATTATTTAAGAAGTTAACTGGATTTCAAATTTACAGTTCCTTGTTCAGGTTCCGAACATAAAATGTTACTAAAGTAGGAACCTGTTGCTCCAAGTCTTTTTTTGTTTTAATGTTCTTTTTTCAGTGTATTTATCTGGCATGGAACATCCCATCCTGACTGAAGCCCAGAGCCTCACAGTGTCCCTGCTCCACCTCCTGCCTGGTCACAGGGATGATTCCTTGGAGTGACAGTTTACTATCGGTGCCCATCCAACCTTCAGCCTCTCCAGTGACAATGCCAGCAAGAATATTCTCCCTCAGTGTCTTTCCCAATGACTGCTGTGAACATGTAAAACATGCAACAATGATCCCAATTCATTTCATACAGAGAATCGACTCCCAGCAAAGTGAAATTACTTCCTTTTCCCCTAGTGCTTGTGCAGAGGAGGGGTTGGTAGAAATCAAGACTTAACAGGCAACCTAAGTTGCCTATAGTTAGACATAAGCTTCTGAGCCTGAGTATCCTAAAACCACAATTTTGATCTATTTGTAATGGCAGATAATAATTGTCGAGTGTGATTCCAAGTGCACTGAAATAGAGATCTTCCTGCTTCACCCATTGGACCTTTCTTCATGGCTATCACAATTCTTATCCCACCACATTCTCATCACTCCCACAATAACAATTCTGTCACTTTTTTTTTGACTGATCCACTGAACAAGGTTAGTCTTCACATTTTGTCTCTGTATTTCTAATCTGACTGCTTTTTCCACTATAGTCTGCTCTAACTTGTACACCAAGGACACTGGTGGACAAGACTTGCTTCCATTGATTGTCAAGCAACATGCAATTAGAAGTGCAAGGGTGTTTTGGAATAGTCCACATAACCCCGTTCTGTGCGTTTTGTGAAGGCATTCCAGCCTTCCTCTTGCGGTCATGAGGTTTGCTCTGGTGTTTGCCATCCAAATTCTCCACACTGACACATAAATTGACTGTCTGATTTCCTTACTAGAGGTGGTTTTCTTGTAGTGCCATTACAGTCATTTGTGACACTTTTAGCACAGAACTACAGCCACCCTGAACTAACCAGACTGAACTCTTTTAAGGTGTGCACGACTCAGAGTTTAATTCATGGTTGCCCTCCATTTTATTTGCTTCACTGGATTATGAAAAGTGGAAATATAAAGTTCTTTCAAATAATATTACCATTTGCTATTCACTTACTACTGGAGGAGCAGTGAAGAATTAGGTCTTTTGTGAGAAGTATCCTCTATCTGAGCCAGTTTAGAATTTTGACTGCACTTGCAATTAGACAAAGAACACAGAAAGAGGCAACATTCGTACATTCTGTAAACTCTTTATCTATTTTATTCCCTTTTAGTCTGGATAATTATAAGGATTTGTGTAACTGCTATCTAGCAAATATTTCAAAAATAGAAATACCGAAATGTCAAATTCAGAACAAATTTGGGAATATATTCCCTTTCTAGTGAGCCATGCACGAGGTCCCTACATTATGTATATCATCTATGATAAGATTAATATAAATCAGTGTTTATTAAATGTAGTCTATTAATATTTAACTTGTTATACGTGTCACTGTGAAGATTAAGCTCTAAATTAAGCAATGATTCTAATAACATTAAATGCAAGACAAGGAGATATAAAACACATTGCCATCTTGCACCTTACACAGTGAACAGCAATCAAGGAGTATGTAAAGTTACGTTTCATTTATAAAGTTACAAAAGCATACATAACCCTTAATTTATTTTAACGGTGCTCTGATGCAGTTTTATAAGTGATTTTCCACTTCTGAGTAAAAGCAAAAATCTAAACTCCTACTTTCAGCACACAGACTTCAATTCAGCCACTATTACAGAGAAATAAATACAAAAGTATGGTATAAAGCAGACCAATGGCTTGTTATTGCTATTTCTATGGAGGCTTAACTCTTGCTTCCCATCTCTCATTACATGGGACAGCTAGAGCCTAGAAACATTGCCAGGGTAGAATGCTAAAGGCTCGTGGGAATGCTTCTATACCTTGTACAGGGAAAAACAGAGAAAATAATGCCACAGAGTTCTGAAGCATAAATATGGGAAAACCAGAATATCTGGGGACACTCTTCAAAAGCCCTAATGCAACCCAGGTACAGGGCTGACTACTTTCTAGTACCAATTAGCTTGTAAGACAGATCTTCAACAGTTGCCACTGAGGTATATTCAGAATATAAAAGAATCAGAAAGGAGATATATAAAAAACACAGGAAAAAAAAAAGACCACTAGACTGAGAAAAACAGACAAACATTCATTAAGATAAAAATACAAAGAAGTTTCTCAGGAACGCTTATCAAATAAAATTTATGTTATAAACTTCCCTCTCCTTGGAGAAGATCCAGAGCTGAGTGTCTCTTCTCTTGCCATGTAACATTGTACTGAATCCAGACTGCATATTTGGTCACCCACTTTTGCTTTCAATAACATTTTCTGTTTCTAATGTGGCTTTTGTTTTGTTGTACAAAGTTTAATTTCTCTTTCTTTTCGATGCATTTTCTTTTTGTCATTATTTCAGAGTTGTGTTAAAGTAATTAGTGACATGATGCCAGGGACTGAACCACACAAGCAACCTAAATATTTTGATTCACTGAGAGTGCAGTCCATAATTTACAAAGTGCCTGACCCCCATCCAATAAATAAAATAAAATAAATTAGACAACTTCTATATGTTAACAGCCTGAGCCATACAGAGAAAAACCTCAAAATGCAGAAATAGTGAAATGTCACCACACCAGATATAAGATAGACTTTTAACACTTTTTCAAGAAATGAATCACATTTGTACTTACCTTTTTAACATTTGCCCCCACACGATCAGTCCTGTCAAGCATTTCTCCTGGTTTTTGCATGTGGCTACTGGCCTTTCTTGAGAGCAATGTGGTTCAAAATCTGGGCAAGGATTTCACAAGTGGGAATGTCACAGGTGAAACTTGTTTTCTTAAGGAATTCTGAGCTAGCAATAGAATGGCAGCAGGTGTTTCCAGAAGTGCAAATTGGGTGGAAAATAAAAGGAGAAGGAGACGCCTACCTTTTTCTTCTTCAGGTTTGCTTTTTTTTTTTTTTTAAATGGGCCTTGACTTTTTCATACATATTGCAACTTGCCATACATTTTTCAGAAGGGTCCCAATACTGTAGTCAAAGTTAAAACCTGCTGTATGCAGCCAGGACAGACATTTGGCACAAAAGCAAACATACAGAGCTTTGTGCCTATAATCTCTAAAAAGATCACAGCTTTTAGGGTGATTTGTGGGCCATGACACATAGGGCCACAAAAACATGATGTTGCCAGGATTTGTGTTTCGTTGCATGATAAAAATGTACATCACTTAATAAAAGCAATTTTTTTCTTATGTTTGTTTGAAAAATCACAGAATTTAAGTGAGGACTCTGCCTCAGACACAAAGTACAGCCGGCATCAAAATAAGAGTCAGGTCTCCATTACATTATGTCCTAGATATTTCAAACAAGGTGGGCCCAGACTGGACAAATGCTGTATAATGAGAGAGGAAATTTATTCCTGTCCCTCATCTCCTGCTGAATGCTTTAACTGCTTTATTACTTCATAAACGTATATAAATCCAAATATACGTTACTTCTGAGCCAAAAGTAAGTTACAAGTTGCATAAAAGACTGTTTCCTATTTTGTGTGTTTACATTTGACTAACTCGTTCTTATATTAACTGAAAAAATAAAAAGTAACTGATCTCTCTTTTATTTCATAAACTTCGATTTTCATTATTTATCTTTTCTGTAAAAAGTCCCTTAGCTTTTTCCTCATATAGAAGTCAGTCTATTCAAGCACCTTGTGAAGGTCTTTTTCAAAAACTGCCATTGAAGGGAAAAAAAAATCTAATGATTGTATTTTATTATTTGTTGACAAGCTCAAGCAATTATCTTTATACATAATTTTTTCTCTGCAAGAGCTATGCTGATGGATAGCTATTGTATCAAAACACTCATCTATATGTCTCCTAATTTTATTTTTTATTACCATTTCAACCAATTTATCAAGTAAGGAAAGAAAAGTCATTAGACTAATTCTCAGCATCAATTCTACTGTTCAATTAAAGAGAAGCAGAAAAATGGCTTTCTCCAACCTTACAGGTTAGAAGCCAATATTAAAAGGAAAGAATACATATTAAGTTAGCAGCCCTATTTGAGCTCATCATCAATTTCCAGTTGCACATTTTGATATGTCCAACTTTACCCACTACTCTGTTGCACTTCATTTGTTGAGTTTAGCATCTACTTTTCCTTCACTTTTTTCTTTGACAGTAGCCAATCCTTAATATTGCAAAAGAATGGCTACAGGTTAGATTTTCCTCTTAAGCCTTATAAAATTGAATATGACTAGAAAATAATTTGGTTTTTCAGCAAACCCGTTACCCTTTTTACCTATTATTCAGTGTTACAATACCAAGGAAAAAGCCTTAACTATTATTCTGTGTTACAGTACTGAGGGAAAAATTATTTACAAAGTTGACATGGATAGCCTTTTAGAAAACATCTGAATTTACTCTGTGTAACTTCAATACATCCCAAGACATTGTGCTTGTTTTGAATGGGATTTTCCCACATTTCTAGCTAGCAATAATCCTGATCTCCTCCAGTTTTAAGCCACACCTATTCCAATGCCACACTTCCTCTCCTAATACCGTACACTGAGCTGTGCAAATCAAGTTTTCCAACAACTTGGATCAAGTTTCCATACTCTAGATTGGGAAGCCCTCAGGGCTTAATGAACTTTAACCATGCATTGATACCAAGGGTATCTAGAAAATCAGAGCCTGTATTTGTCAAGGTGGTATGAAATGGCATCAGCTCTCCAAGAACTGAGGAAACTGTAGGTTCCTGCAACCAGGAATTGGACCAGACATTGTACAAGATGTATGTTTTGTACCATGTAAGAGTTTTGATAGTCTCTGCACATGGTTGGACTAGTCCATATAAGGAAAAATACTGAATTTTTTTACAAATGATCCAATGATTTGCCTTTACAAATCTGACTGCAGAGCTTTGAATGGCTAACTGTGCATGGCTTGAATATTTTCATAAGCATGAGAGAAAGCATATAAAACCAGGAGGATAAAATTTCAGTATTAATCAAAACCTTACAGGTTGGGGGTTTTTTAAATTTAAATAAAGACATATTTCTTATAAACCTTGCAAAATATCTCATCGCACTAAAGCTTCACCTGCAAACACAGTTTCATTATTGTTAAATATTCAATAATATTTAATTAAATTAAATTAATTTTCTCTGCCACTCTCTCTGATGTCCATAAAGGACCTGCAACCTATCCCTAAAACACAGGATAGTCAATGAAAAATTCCTAGAACTGTGTTTTTAAAGGTTGTTACACACAAGATCTGTGTACCACAATGAATGCTCATATGTGAATATTCAGTTATTAATATAGCACGGGGAGTTTACTAAATGGGGAGGACTACAGTGCGTAAACCTCTGAGAAATAGTTTGTTGGACTACTCAGGTTTTCAGGTTCATGAATACCAGGAATAGCAGGAGGGAGGCTCATCCCCACCTATGTGGGCAGCACAAAGGCAACAGACACATTACAGGCACTTAACTGGATCCCACATCACATGAACAGTGAATCCTCTGTACCTTTCCTCAGTAGCCTGACTACACATAGCCACTCTTTGCATAAACTGGGAGCACCTGTACAGGCTTTTCAGATATTCAACATCAGTTGCTGAAGTCAGGTGTTGCTGAGCTGTTTCTGGCTGTCCAAAAATCTCATAGATATCACTGCACAAAGCAACAAGTCAGTAGATGATCTCTGAAAGCCATAGCATTTTGCTAATTCGTAACAGTTTGTGTATCTAGAGAAGTTTCAGGCTCAGAACATTCCCTGAGTCAGCTCCAACATAGACCAGGAGCCCTGTGCAGGCCTCTCAACATCATTCTAAACTGGAAGCTGAGACTGATCATTTCCATTCCCATACCAGAGAATAAAAGTTTCCTCACACTTAGACTACAGACAATTCTTACTTGTGGTGATGTATTTTACGTAGTATTTGTGGTCATTTTCTGAAAAGTGTGACCATACTCTTTGTACTTAGGCCTTTATTCACACGTAACCATGTAAGTATCATTGCTTTCTTGGTGAAGGAAATATTCACAGAAAGTGTTCATTTTGGGTACTGAGATATATTTCAAAAATCAAAAAAACCCCAAAAACCAAACAACCCAAGCCTAACAAAAATTATGAAAAGATTTTAGAAAGTGTCTTTATGAATATAAAGGATCTATAAAGCCGTCACTAGGTGGGTCCATAGCAATGGATTAGACTTGGAGAGATGTTACACACAGAACTCTGATGATTAAAACAGATGCAACATAGAGAGAAGGTGGAAATGGGAAAGTGAAATGGGAAGGATTCTTTCCTCCAGCTGCAGAGGCATCAGGCCTGGAAACCAAAGGGCTGAGGGGCTGTATTTTGCACTGGCTGCCCATCCTTTAAATAGCTTTTGTTAAGAAGAGTACAATTGAAGTAACAGCAGAAGTTATTCATGTTCTCTGGTAAGCAGGCCCACGTGCTCACATGAAAGTTCTCCTTTCTGAAAGAGTAATGTTAAGGATAAAGGAAGGTATTTTTTCAGACCCAAATCTCTGTACCTTCAAGCCAAAGGAGGAACATTCCTTACTTACCCTAGAAAATATTTATTTGGGACAGTGAGCAGAAAGGAAAGTGTCATTTCTTAATTTACTTTCCTCTTGAACTGCCATAAGAGTAAGGTGTGGGTTCCAGGCAGAAAACCCTTTATTTTTGGTCTGGTCACATTTATTCAGGTTTAGTCAGACTTCACCCAAGAGGAAACTGCCTCAATGTGGCCACCATGACAGCAAGGAAGGAATAACAGGTATTTTCTCATTTCTGCTAAGCAGAAGCTCCTATCAGAATACAAAGATGATGAAAAACGTGGGTGGATTATTTGGTTCCAGCTGGCTCCACATCACACAGTAAGGAAATGCCACGATCTTTGACAGGTTCATATTAGCAAAAATCAAGCAAAAGATTATGGGAAAGCTTCCCATTCCATTATCAAATAATTTGGGGGAGGGAGAAGGATGGGAGACTAACAGTTTTTCTTTCTAAGCTCTCAGAAAATGTCTATTTTTATGACCCTTTTAGTGTTGAAAGCATTGTCTGAAATAAAGACTAATCTCAGAGGATGTGAAAGCAAACCTATTGTTAGACTGCTCAAAAAATGGAAAGCAGGAAGAAATGAACCATTTTCATCTGGTGGAGCTGCTGCCCAGCAGGTCTAACTCACTGACTGGAGACGGGTGCCAGGGCCTGGAGCCCACCCCCAGGACTCCCTCCACCCTACCCATAGCTCGGGACCCCATTTCAGCCCCGGGGCCATCAGCCCTTGTCCCAGGGATGCTGCAGCATGGCCAGTTTCCAGCTCCTCACAGCCCCTGCAAACCTGCCCAGCCATGGCTCCACATCCTGGCCCTGTGGATGTACCCCATGCCTGGAGCTGGAGCTGCCCTGCTCCTGCCCAGCCCCAGACCCTGCTGGCACCCTGACAATAAGCCCTACTTCATCACCCACCCGTAACACAACCTACCCAACAGCCTCCAATACCTACAGCAAATACAAATCAACATCACGAACATCTTCCTTAGGGAGATGAGAGTGGGAACATGGCACTCATACATGAACACAGTACCAATTGCACATATAAGCTGTCTATACACTGTTTTAGGTGTCTTAGACATTATACAGTCTGATCTGTGGAAGGAAGCTCATTAAAGAGCATGGGGACAGTATTTAAATACTACAGCCACTGCTGTTTGAATTCACTGCTGCCAAGAGACTACTCCTTGTCTTTGGACCACACAATTCAAGCCTATCCTGTCCCTTTGGACCTTATTAGGCTGTTGCTTTCAAGAGAAGAAAAGGGCTCACCTTGTTCCTATGAATGCTGCCAGAAGAGGAAGGAGGGAGGGCAGTGCCTACGGCTCTCTGTGCCCCACACACCAAACAGTTCCATGACTGTGATGTTCAGTGAGGACACCCAAGGAATGGAGAAGCCAGGGCCAGCCCTCCTCTGCCTGAAGGCTACAAGCTCATGCCTTGCTATTCCCAAAGATTTGTTCTAACCATCAGGTACTAAAGCTGCAACTACTGACCAAAAGTCTGTTTAGAAACTGGTACAAAGTGCAAAAAACTTGCTTTGATGGGAAATTTAAGTAGCACAATGACAATCCACTAGCACTGCAAGTAAAATACACAACCGAGAAGATGGCCCACCAGTTTTCACACTCTCTTCCATGGCCTCTTCCTTCATTTCACATGAAAATGGCCCTGGATGAAGCATTAAAATTGCTTCATTGTCTAATTCATTAAGCTAGAAGAGAAATATCTTTCTGTAGCTAAATTACTCTTTCATTCTTTCTGGCCAGTTTGAACAATTTCATTAAAAACATTACAGATCTCAGCCAGCCCCAGCCTCCACTTTGTTCTGGTGGTTAGGCCACTCTCCTCAAAAGCAGGAAACAATCTTATCCCCTTGTGTCAAGAGGAGAGACCAACCCCCCCAGAGCAGCACTTCATTTGTGGATCTGGAGAGATCACTGAGGAAGATAAGTGCTACGCTGTTCATTTCCACCAAGAAAGCAGCAACTGAGTGCACTTTATTTTAAGTTAAGGATCTCTTATAATTGGGAAGTTTCAGCAGGGTAGACAGAAGCTAAGAGGAGGTTCTTGGGATCACAAGATTTCATTTAGGCACTGTTCACGTTAAACACTTGCAGATCTGAGCCTAAGTGCAGCTCCAGTTAAAGGGAACAAGATATTCCCTGTGTAAAGAAAATGAATGTGTTTGGAACAAAACTCTCTGACAGGAAACAGGCTGGAAATACACGTAAACTCCAGAGTTTGAATCTGGTATTTAGCAATCCCTTGGAATTAGTACCTTTGATTCTGAAAAATACATGTGTGCTACACCTTTAATATCTGCTCAAAGCCACTCAAATGTTCAAGGAGTGGTAAAAGTTAATTTTTGTTAAGTTTTACTGTCAAACCACACAGGATATGTGCAGAACTCATCACAGGGCTCTTGCAATACAGTTAAACAACACACTCAGCCAAGACAACATAAGACAGCAGCACTATGTGCATGAACTAAGTATTATGGGATTATCAGGGTTCTCTCTCAAACAACACTTCAAAGACACTTAGTAATTTCTGAACAATTGTGACTACATAGTGAACACTTTTTGATTTCAACATGCATCACCAAAAAATACGTATCATGTCATCTCTAGATACAGAAAATATCACTGAGGTAAAGATGAGCTGCCTAATAATTCAAACAGGTGACCACAGGGCAGGAATTCCCCACTTTACAATGCCATCACATTGTTGGTCCAGCTCCTTTCAGATCTTTAAGGTCTTGTCAACCCCAGCACTAACCATCCCGATCCTAAAAAAAGGCCAGTAGTTTTTTTATGGGGCTTCCAAGGCTAGTTAATTTTTTACAGCACTTTCAAAATACAGAGTAGTGCACAAGTGCACAGAATTGCGAAAAGAACTTACCAATGGATCGTTGGTGAAAGTGTTTTTTCAACAGCCACAACTTCTCTCATTGAGAGGCTATTTTCTTTGAGTCACTGTTAGTATGTTATTGACTTCTCTAATACTCAGCAAGGGATGTAGAAAACAAGACAAAAGTTCAGACTGGAGTGGATTTCAGTGGAACCATACTCTGCAGCTTCCTCTGATGTCCTCTCATCAACCATCTGTTACTAAAATGGCAGAGATCCTGCAAGGGATGGAATACTACTTACTGGATGACCTGGAAGTGTCGTGAACATTCATTTAAGAAAAAAAAAATCAAGGTTTGCTCATACTTAGTTTGCCTTCTTGGGGATTTATGGCTGGTTTGAAAAGATGAGGCTCACAGTGGTGGCCATCGTAGCTGATATGTTCTTTGGTGGGGTGTTTGGATTTTGGTCAAGAGAGCATTTTGCTTTATGTGCATGTCAAATATTCAAGATCTTTGAGTAATGTTGATAAACCAGAAAAACCACTTATTGCAAATCTGATAGACTTCATGTCAATAATAGGGCAAACAAGCCTCTTATCTTGTATTGTGTACTATTTGCTTCCAATTAAGCCTGGAAAGAGAAAAGCAAGGAAGAAGGCAAAAAGACCAACAAAACTCAGAACTTTTTAAGTTCTTCAAAATGGTTCTGTTCAAACAGCAGATCAAAGTATAGACTGGTTCTTATTTTATCCGGAGTTGGCTTATCCATCAACCATAAGGACTTCTTTAATTCCTGTAAAACAACTGTGTGTTCAGGAGAGTGTCTATTCTGAAAATGTTTCTATTCATAAAAATGGTATTGCTGAATTCTAGCTCTCCAGTATGTTTGCAACTCAATGTGAGATTTACTGGCTGACAGATAAAAGATGTCTTTTTCAAGCACCAGTCCTGAACACTCAGTGAGGGATCATAAAATCAATCTGGTTACCTAGTGGCTCATCCAGCAACAATAGGAAGAGACAATTTGTTCACTGTCAACACGTGGACAACTTCATTGCCTCGGCTGCCTTCAGAGGGGCCATGCAGCCTTGCGGAGGAGCCACATTTGGATGCCCTCTCCTGACACATGGAACAAAGGGAGCCTCATCCCACTGTTCTCTAAGTGTGGAGCAGGGGTCGGCAACCTTCCAACAGGGATATGCCAGATTGTAATTTTCTTTCCCAAATTAGAGTTTAAGAATGCTGGCAGGAACTTTGCAGGAGCCAACAGACGCTGCCTCTCAAAGAGGCGACATGCTGCCAATCAGCTGATTGGCACTGTCTTGCCTCTGTGTGAGGCAGGGGCTCTGGGCTCCTGGGGAATCAGGATCTCAGTAGGAGCTGATGCTTCTCAGAGATGCCTCCTGTACCGACCTTCCTATGTGCCATTCTATAATCTGACCTATTGATGCCATAAGTGGGCAGCTCGTAGCTTCTACCTTTAAAAATCTGTCCAGAATTCAAAGCCATATCCCAACTTGGGCACTGATTCTAGCATGGAGGTAAAGGACCAAAGGAAAATAGCATTTAACATTCCCTGAAACTTGCAAAGTCATAGGAAATACAAACTTCCTCAGTTGTGCAAGTTTATTTTTAACCCTTGAGTTTCTGTCTAGAAGTGCGTGGGCAATTCCAGTGCTAGAACACACACTTTAGGGAGAAGAAACACCTAAAATATCATATATGCCCTTGCACTTGCTTCAAATTCACATACCTCTTTCACTTTCAGGAGTAGACAAATATTTTCAATTAGTCAGAGAGTAAATACACATAAATAGAAGACAGTGGTTAGGGTAGAATAGATATTGGAAAGCAACTGCACATTTCAAAATGAAAGATGCTTGAGAAAACAAACAGTAATTTTCTGAGGTTTTTGTCAAGGCATTTTTCTGAGCTTAACTGAGACATAAAAACTACCATCCCTACTCTTTCATTCAAAAAACTGTAAAAGGGGAGAAGAGTCATCCCGCCTCTTTCAGATCTTTAGTGAGTAGCTGTCATGTTTTGAAGGCTTACAAACTGTGCACATAACCAGCGGCACTGCTGTCAGCCAGCGAAGCCATGCAAGTATGGAACCTCACTCTCCTCAGTTTTACACTTTCCAACCAAACTGAGTAGCAATGCAACTGATAGAGCTGCCACTGGGTCCTTTTTGGGGTATTTAAGAGCAGGGCTGTCTACTTCCCATCTTCCTACTTCCTTTTCCATGCAGGCTGTAGTTCACATTCCTCTAAGAATAGCAGCAGCTCCAACTTCTATGCCACTGGCAGTATTTCCCTGGCTTTTGTTCAGTAAATAGTCTAATTCTGCTGAGCTGGTAGCAGCTGAGATGGTTAGTGATATATTGTCCCAGCACTAAACACAGTGTCACCTGGCAGGATGATTGACTGGAGCCTGGATCTTGGCAGAATAGTGTTTTGCAGTTAGTTTGGCATTTCTTTATTAAGTTCAGGTTAGATTCACTTAAGGAATGCACTTGCCAGCTATGCCATGTTTTCTACTTTATATCCATCATGATGATAAACGTTCTATTTACAAAGATATTCATAATTAAATTCTTACCTTCTTTTCCCAGCCCAGCATAAAACACACCTATCATTGTATTCTGTTGAAGCAAGCCAAATTCCATTAGAAACATTTTCAGACATCAGCATAGGATCCTTCCCTACTCTGCTCAAGTCCTGAACTTTCTAAAGATGAGTGCCTATTTTTAGGGATTGACATTGTTAAAAAAATGACAAATTACACAAAACCACCCTTCAAGTCCTTCCCTTTTTTTTCCTCTTTTCTCTGACTCTGTATTCCTGCAATTCAGCGAGACATCTAGGAATATATGAAATTTTGAGCGTATGCCTCTATACCTAGGCAATTATCAGAACAGAACTGTTATAATGGTAGTGCCTAGGAACCTCAGCCACCAGTGGATGGTAGCTGCTACATAAACACAGAGAAAAATCATAGTTCCTGCCCCAGGCATTTTGCAAGTTATGAAACAAGAGGCAGCAGTTAGACTGCTGAGGTATGGAAGCAATGAAATACATTTGCTCAAGATTATTATGCAGTGGTCTCACAGAGACCTATCAAGTTATTTTAGATATTAAGACAAACTATCAGTCCAGACAGCGTTTCAACAACTCCATATAGCTCATTGTCAAGCTTTGCAGGCAACCATTGTTTTCTGGTTTATTGCTTGGGAATGGCTCAACTGTACCATTTCACCTCCTGCAGTAATGGACTTCTGTCCAGGGCTGTCACTGCTACTCTGAAAGCTCAGAGTGCAGACTGAGAGACACAGCTGTGCTATGAAGCAGTTATGCAGTAAAGAAGTTATTAATCCCTACAAGCATATAAATCACCGTGCCCAAATGCAGTACAGTTTCTCTGGTATATTTTACTCCCCCTCTGAAATATGAATTTCTCTTGCTCAACCTCCCTTATGATATCCATAGATTTTTTTTTTCTGAAGTACCTGGGGACAGATTCTAAAAAATGCCTTAAAATATAATTAGACAATCAGTCTGTAGCATTCAAAACTGCTTACAGAAGTAGTGCTTAAGCACATGTTAAAATTCCAGATGAACCTCCCTGTGCCTAAATAACTTAGGCACTGACCCATCATGCTAAAGACTTTGCTCCACGATTCCTCCTCTCCCCATATACAGCTCAGTGCTCCGTGACAATAAACCCTTTCTTTCTGGGTTAAATCTGGTAGCAGCCAAGTTTTCCCTTTAAGTATTTAATTAATCTTATTGCCAAAGTATTCTTCTTGAAACCTTGATAAAGAGCCACTTAGCACTCAGAATTAAAATTTATGGGAAGGGAAGCTCGGATGGGATCTGTCTCACCTAATATTACACATCTTCAGCATAGCTTTTAATATCAGATCTAGACTCCATTCATAGATAGCAGAGAGAAGTGGGATCGCACTGGACAGAATTAGACACCTCCTAAATAACTACTAAAGGATTTTGTGAGTTGCATCTCTGCCTTGACCAGAAAGAAAGAACAGGTAACTCATTTTGCCACAGCATCTGCTTTGAAGGCAGCTGAAGTTAGGCGAGATGGATTGCACCACTGTGTCTGAAGGTTAAACCAGGATATTGATAGTCCAGTTCTATGAATTCTTTCCTTCATATCATTGACTCTGAACATAACCACCACCAAATCATTTAACTTCTCAATGCTTCAGTTTATGTATCTATAAAAAAGGTATATTATAGTGCTATTACATTCTAGATGTGCTGCAGAATCATAGCACGGCAAAAGTAGCTCTTGAGAGTGTGCTGAGAACCTCAGAGGGAATATATTAAGTATGTGCAAACCATGTTAAAGAGACTACTAAAGAATGGGGGGAAACAACTGAAAAGACTTGGAGCAAGAAATAAAAGAGATTAAATTCCACTTGCTGCCATAAATGTTGTGAATAGTCTATCTTACAAATGTTTAGCATGTTACACATGCTCAAGAGAGCTAATATTTCAAGGTGGATTTTCTCCACACCACAAGGAGAAGTGAAGAACTTGGTTAAATTCTCATCTGGAGTTAAGGAGCATATTCCAGCCAGGAGAGTTGATTGTGCCACTAAACCTGGCAACACCGTAAATGAATCTCTTGTTGCAGGGTACTGATCTTCCCAGAATTCTTATTAAAAATGGATGAATGCATGTGCTTCCAAACCGCCAGGACATTGGGTTTTTTATTTATTAATCCTATGAGTATTGCTCCTGATGCATTTTTGCAAGCTTTTCATAAAAATGAAAGGGGGGAAAAAAATTGTGGGTGAAGATGGCCATTTGCATGCAATTTTTTTCCCACCTAAAAAAGTCTAAAGGAGGCACGTGTTTAACTTGCTGGTCAGGACAACACGGTAAATTTTGGTTCTGTATCTGGCACTCTCCTGGCCTGTGTCTGGAAGCAAATAGTTAATGTTCCACATGCAGCCAGAGGTGCTATAAAGGAGGGAGGAATTGAGCACACGAGGTGATTATAGCTGAAAACATGACTCTAATGTAGGGAAATAATTCATATTTAAATAATTGATTATTATCTACAAAGTTATCATTATAATCATGTTTATAATGAATGCATGTTTTACCAATTTGAAATAACTAAGTATTCTAATCTTAGCAAGCTTAAAGAAAGTCTGTTAATGAGATAAGAATATTTTCCTTTCTGCATATGCATTAACTGCTCTTTTTTTCAGTTCAGAAAAGATGCTTTCAAATGGATTACTCTGGGATGTGTTCTTGCCAATTTACCAGTGTGAGTGCAGGTAGTATCAGGAGATACACTGCTGGGAAAAATCTAGGTTTTAAATTGTGCCTGCTACTTCAAATTGATATGGCATTTCCCTTCAGTTCATTGTGCCTTTCCATTCAGTTCCACGATCTTCACTTCTATATTCCATCAGTGGCTGAGCCAAATAGCACTCCTGAATATCTGGGAAGCACTCTCAACTCAAGGCTGTGGGACACAAAGCATCCTCTTTTTTAGTGGGAACAGATGATACTCTTCTAGGAGCACATCCTTTGAGTTTCCTCACTTGTTATTTTTCATTCTTCCCAGGCAGAGAACAACCTCCCATTTCAAATGAAACCTGTGCTGTATCTGTCGCTAGTGAGCAGAGACCGAGTAATAAAGCGACATGGACGGTTTAGTACGAGAAGAAACCGACCCCTTATTAATTTACAAACTCGCTTATATATACCTTAGCACGCTGGACTGACATTAAGGTTATTGGTTCCCTGACCAGCCAAGCCCCAGAGGGATTGGCTGAACCCAACAACACCTACTTCAGATATTTTTCTTTTTGGTATGAAAACAATATCACCATTTACAAATTCTTCCAACTGTTTTCCTTTAGCATCCGTGAGAAAGCAAGGCTTTCACACAGACACTGTCAGAAAATTGAGAAATCTCTCTGCAGCCAGGCTTTTAGCATTCACACCGTATCAACACCACAGTCACTTAGAAACCCATGCTAATTCTGCTAATACACTAACTTCCATCAAAATTAGTAAAATTCAGGAATTTAAATCACAGAATCATAGAACAGTTTGGGTTGGAGATGGCCTTGAACATTACGTAATTCCAAACACCTTGCCATGGACATCTTCCACTATCCCAGATTGCTCAGAGCCCCATCCAACCTGGCTTTGAATATTTCCAGGGATGGGGCAGCCACAGCTTCTCTGAGTAACCTCTGCCAGGGCCTCACCACCCTCCTAGTAAAGAATTTCTTCCTAATATCCAATCTAATCCTACTCTCTGCTACCTAGAAGCCATTCCCCTTCGTCCTTTCACTTACAGGTCCTTGCAAAAAGTCTCTCTCCAGATTTCTTGTAGTCCCTTTAGGGTCTTCCTGGAGCCTTCCATTGCCAGGCTGAACAACCCCAACTCTCTCAGCCTGGCCCCTTGGAGAGTGCTCTCAGTCCTGTCATCAGCTTAGTCACTCTTCTCTGGATTTACTCCAGCAGACCTATATCCTTCTTATTTTGGGGGCCCAAAAGATGGATGTAATCTTAAACCTCCTTAAGGACTGGGCATTTAGTCTAATATAATTAATTGTAAAGGTATTTCACTTTGAAACCAACTGGCAAATACAGTCACTGGAGAATGTTTCTGCTTATTTTACAAACAAAGCCTCACATATTCCGCATTTTACAGAGGGTTGGTGAATCACTGATGGCCCACTTAAGGTGATCAGCTTTGACACAAGGCAGGCACCTTCCCCGTGTGGAAACCTCACAGCTGTGGTCAACAGATGGATTCAAATTCAACATATCTGTTTTGGAAAGATGAAAGACTGGCAACACGTATTTTGGGTATATATTCAGGACCTCTTTATCTGCTTCCCTAATAGTGCATGGAATTGATCCTCTTTGGGTTACAATAGCAAAAGGCACTGGCTCTTCTCTTTCCAGATCAAAAGGAGAGCATTGTGATACAAATATCACCCTTTAGGTTACTACTTGTCCAATTAGATGGACTGTGATGGATTTTCTGTTGTGTAATTTGAAGAATTCAGTGATAGGAATGAACAGAATTTTGAAGTATTTAAAAACTAGTTGAAAATACTCTTTTGCTAAGTTTTGCAAGACGTTCACAACTTAAAGTGCCATCTTTTTTGCTGCGTGGCAAAACACTGATTACCAATAACTGATTGATCCTTTAGGTAAAGAACAAGTCTTACAGTTACAATACTGGCGTTGTTGAGAGACAAGTTCCCCTGATAATCATAATCAGCACTTGATATCCCAATTAATGCTACTGAACATCCTTTCTTCGGAAGTTTGTAAGCTGAAACAGTACTTCTACTTTTCCTAGTCACATTGGAGCTCCTTTGTGTATTTTAGCTCGAAGCAGGAACCTGGACTAAACTTATACTTGTCAAAGTAACAGGTGGATAGCTCTGGCTGCAGGTTACACATTGCATGTGTAATTGCATGTTTGCATGAGAGAGAAATAGAAAAGCAATGGGAAGTCATTTCCAGCATCACAGCCATCCTGCTTCTCCTTGTGTCCTCCCTCCTTTATTTTATGAGCTCCTGCAAAGGCGAAGTCTGGGAACAGGTCTTCTCAAGAAGCAGAGCTGATATGGAGTCCAGAAATACCGGAAACAAACCAAAAGCCTTGGAGTCCTATAAACAACATGCAGTCTCTGTGGACTTTCATCCACTTGGAATGATTATTTTAACAGCATCCAAAAGGGCAGTGCATATCCTGATATGAGCTCCAGTAGCAGGGATTATGCCTTTGCCTCCACAGTGAGCAGATGGAGAAGCAGTACCCTTCAGCGAGGTCTGTGGAGACAAAGAGAAGACATGCACAAGACATGTCTCAGGCTCCCAGCCAATCCTTCTTCCAACTTGGTAGGGAAGTCAGCTACCCTGTGCTTCCCTTCAGTTCAGTTATAAACTTCTCCAGCCATTTAATTCTTATGGAGCATAAAACAGCTGCTAACATGAAGAGCAGTACAATATCAGTGTCCTGCAGTTTCAGCCCAAATACCTCTGAGTGACTTTTAATTGGTAGGTGGTCATCCCATCCCTTTTCCTAAATAGTAATGCTCACTTTCAAATACCCTTAAAATTGTCTTTGAAAATGAGTTCACATTGCTGCCATTATTAGTTCAGAAGATCTATCCAATTTCAGGTTTTTCATGTTTATTAATTAAAAGGTGACTGAAAATGACATTATCAAAGTCTACTCTCTTTGTTTTACAATGGTTAAAGGTCCCTAAAAAGAATTGAAAAGGCCACATGTATTATGATATTATTATTTTTTAAGCAGACAGCACTTTGTCATCATAGACTAGATTCAAAGCTAGAGGCCACAGTCAAACACTCAAAAGAATAGCTGGCTTTTTTCTCTTTCAGATTATTGATATTTAAGAGACAGGACAGAGTAATTGTTTAATCACTGGCACATTGCTTTAAATCTCATTCTCAGCGCACACAGAGAAAACAAAAATGGATGGAAAGGGCACTGAGGCATTTGAGTTGATTGATGGCAGGTCAGCGGCCAATGCACAATGGATATAAAACGTAGCAGATCAAGAGCATCACATTCGAAAAGCATTATATGAAGTTGATCTCAACCAGAGAGACGGTTAATACTATAAAAAGGTGGAAATACCAGCCAATGTGAAATACCATATAATGGATTGCATCGGGAAAGAAAACGTAGGAAATTGAGGATGGCCTATATTTTTGCTACTCTTTAGAGCACTCTGAAGCAATATTTGCCTATTTTAGTAAGTTCTATGCTCCAGAAGTTGACCCTTTCAATTAAAAAAAAGTGACAGTGTTACTCAGGAGAAGCAGTCCCTGTGACCTCAGTGGGGGCAGGCAAGACATCCTGATTTCCAGATAAATTCCTGTACATCCTAACAGCACAGGCCAAGTTATTGACACAGCAGATAACTCTTTACACAGCTAATACTTTGTACCTACTTTGCATGCACAGCACTCTAGACTGGACAATCCATTTGGTCTCAAAGAAAAGGCAGGAGGAAAGTCTTTGTGGTTATTACACTCTGAGATTTCCCAACCACTCCACGCAATTCGCTCTGTGAGGATTTAACATGCCTCTCTTATTCCTATGATATGCATTAGATTTTTAACGTAAATATTTAATGTTTGCAGATCACAGGAGAATATGCAGCTGAACAGATTATAAAACATTGTAAAGTTTAAAGCAACACATAGCAGAGTAGTAGCCGTCACTCTGGGAGGTTTATGAGGATAAGAAGCCCCCAGTTTTCTGATTGCCCTTACTGGAGTTCTGTGTCACAGTAGCATAAAAGAGCAATTAAAAAGTATTTAAAATGTACTATTATTCTGGTTTGAAGGGGTACTAGAGGAGAAAGTCACTGTCAACAGCTGGAGAATTAGCAACTGACAGAAGAATCAACAGAATTTTGCAAAACCTCTGGAAGTGCAGCTGGAATCAGGAGCTGTTCAAGCTAACTGTGGGAATTTGGGGAATAAATCTTTTCCATCTTTTTTTTTTTAATGATGTAAGGTGTTACTGCAGAGGGCTACAGTCCCAGCTACTTTTTATATCCATGTGAAGCTCTGTGGGCTGCCAGGACTCGAGCACTTTTTCAATACTCAGATCTGAGAACTCACTTTAGAAGGGAGCCACAGGCTTTCATGCATGTATGAAATGTGAGCTAAGAAGTTTCTTCACATTAAAGTTCCTGTGAATCTCTTCATGTAGATGGAACCAATTTGGCTACTTACCAAAATGGTATCAGAATCTGCCCTTTGATTGCCAGGCAGAAAAGATCAGGCAGCTCACTGACTGATCAAGTGATTTGTTATGACCTAATTGTATATTTAGATGTAAATGTTGCCTTTGGATTTGCCTGTAAGGGCACAATTTGACCCTTTTCTTTTTTTTCCAGCTGAAATGAAATTATGCCTAAGTGACACATCAAAAGAGGTAGGAATTTGCAGTTGGCACCGTTTAAGGATTCGTATTTTCTATTGATATTACATTAATTAGATATTCCCCCATTCAAACGATTCAAATTTCTTTTTCAGGACTGAGAAAAAGAAACATGTCTTGTACTAGAAATTAAGATGTGACGCAGCATTCAGCTGCAGCTTTTTTCTCTTTTCTTGAAACTATCTTGCACAAGTGACAGGACTGGGAGAAAGCTTGACTAAGAATACTCCTAGATCAGGGAAATGTACCAAAGCAATACATCACTATTCTGAGTAGTAATTTCAATAGGATGGTTGCTTGTTTGCAACATTCCGCAAATTATATTCAGGACTGGGCCTGACAAGCCTGATTTTGTCCAAGGAACTAAATGGGCCAAGGAATGAATCATACTGAGAGCTACCTATGTAAGTGTATCAGAAATCCATCATAAAACCAGGGCATTTCTGTAATGCAGTGTGGCTAAACTTTGCTGCTGAGTGTGGTATAACAGCTCTGTGAATGGACAGAGAATTTCAGTCCCTGGAGCTCAATTCATTAGCCTGTACAAGCATTAATGTTATTTGTTTGAAGCAGAGGAAGACTATTTCATAAGCAGCATTTGCCCCATTGCCCCATATGATAGAATATACCACATTTGTATATTTTAGTTGGATAGCTGGCTATTAACAGGAAACATTTACAATTAAAAATACATTATCTTCTCCTAAAAAGTTCTGATTTAACAAGTGAAGACTGTTTACAAGTTGCCTGGAAGTTTAAGGGCCTCAGAAAATTATCACAGATTCCTAACATGTTATCTTCTATCATGGCTAACTATTTCACTATGTTTTTATAAAATTACGGGGTTTTTAGGAGCACCAGGTCCAGGCTACAAGTTGCAGATTTACTCCCCAGACACACTGATTTTCTTTTCAACCAAAACTACAGGGAAAGTAAACACTGTCAAATCAGCCAGTGTTCTGAACAGCCATCATGACAACTTCATCTTAGAATGTCAACATACCAAGTGTTTCTCCTAGATACCTCCAAGGGCCAGATCCAACGACCCCAGAGCCAGAGTAACTTCCAGCATTGGAAGCAGGTCTTCCTGCTAGCTGGATAAGAATAGCAACAAAATGGACATTCCTTAGAGAAAACAAGGGAGACAGAAAGAACCAGTGAAAGAGGAAGAAGACTTGACATGCAGAGAGGGATGCTGGAAGAAGTCAAAACGGAAATGCAGAAGGAAAGAGGTTAAAGGAAACCATGGGACACGTTGATAGCAAGGAAGGGCAAGACAAGAATTTGAGCTGTGAGTGACTGAATTTATACCCAAATCCCTCAAATTTTCAGTCTCTTATTTTATTCAGCCTCATAAATACACATGGATTGCTCTGCCATTCTCCTGCCAGACAGAAGACTGACTTTTCCCAAAGAGATCCCCTACACTACATCCAGAGGCACAGAGGCCACCTATGATCTTTTGCTTCAAGGCTAACACTCTGAGCAGTTTCTTTTCATGCCAGCATAGTTTGCCTTTTTTTTTTTTGCCACACCATTAGATTTCTGCAGCTGCTCTGTAGCAATGTGCCATCCACCGTGGACCATAGGTGGTACAGACGAAGGAGGGGAAGAAGCCAGAAAGGAGCCAGGTAAAACTATCACTTTTTTCCAGAAGCCTTTTTAGAGATACAACACTGGGTAGCTGCACTCATTCCAAGTCCAGGAAGCCATAAGCAGCCAACTTTTGCCAATAAACACTACTGCAATAAATTTTCTGAAGTGCTACGGATCCGGAAAAGCCTGAATGATCAGAAAGCATTTTGGTTTTTTATTTGTTAGATCCAAAGAGACAAGCTGTTATTTTATTGGTCTGTGTAGATGCTCCTACTTTGATGGACAAAATGTCTAGCACAATTGGACCACAGAGTGACATAAATCCCAACAGAACAAAAATATATCCATTACCTACGGTATGTCCGGAATCAATCTCTGTGAGGGATGATTATGGTATTGACCTGAGATCTGTCAGTACATTTTCCTCTGAGAAGTCCCTAGTGCTTGTAGACAGAACCCCTGTGGGGGTTATCTTTCATGTACACCAATATGAACTGAAGACTAAAAACTTGCCTCGTGTGTTTGCTTTTCATAGCCAGATTAAAACAATTAATATCTATTGAATTAGTAGCTCCACACAAGTTATGCTAAAAGCATAAAGGAAATGAATATATATAGTACAAGGAATCTATGTCACCAAGTCCTCAGCAAGAGACACTAAGCAAGTCACTCTATAATATGAACTTTCACACCTCAGTGTTCCATATACCCGGATAAACTTCAGTAAATATCTGCATAAATTTGGTAATTAGGATGGCAGCAGAAAGGAAACAAAAGCTGAACAGGGTATAGTCAACAACAGGAAACCCTTAATGCCTAATGCATTGTAGCTTGTATTTATTACAAAGACGCTCACGTTCACCCAGAATTAACATAAGCAGATTTTTTTCAGATTGTCTGTCGGTCTCTGGGGAAGACGCATCCAGTTTGAGTGCAGTAATTGCAAGTGGATTAACCACCCGGAATTGCCTGCAAAGATCACACCATCACCCAGACCCAAGAAACCCATCCAAAGCTAAAGAATTAATTCACGTACAACACCAGTGTTCTGCCAGAGGGAAGAAAACCCTACAGAGCACAAACATTGTCGTGTAGCCCTGTGTGATGTAGGTGGAAGAATCATTCTCTTTACCCCCTGGACACTAACCAAAATAAAGTCAGGAATTTTAGTATACTGCTAACTAATAGGATTAAAACCAGGTACATGAAATTTGAGAATGTCTCCCAACACTTAAGGCTCTTTCGGCAGTTTGTTCATCAAGACAGGAGTGAAACCATATTATGAGAAGCAATATAACAAGCCAAACACCATAGCCCTGGGCCTTCATGCAATCAGACTATATCATATCATTTTCTCATACACCAGGAAAACTGAGATCAGCTGAACAGGCCACAACAAAGTACTCAAAAGAAATTTATGCACTGCTTCAATCTTTAAGGAGTCAGAATCCCAGATCTCCTTGAACATAAAAACATAAAAGGGAAATTCAAAGTGAGTTCCTCTGCTTGTGACACTCATTGTTGCTGGGGGGGCTGGGACCTTGCCCTCAAGAGGTATATGAAAAAATCCTTCTCTGGCCAGGATCCTCATCACTTTTATCACAGAGATGGAGAGCCAGAGAGAGGAGAAGCTCACAGTCAGGAGATGGCAAAGTTCCCCCAGGAATCCCAGCACTGTATGCCCTGTCAGAATAGGGCAGAGCATGTGTTAGAATCCCAAAGACACCTGGTAATGCCAGATTTAGATTGCTTTCAGACCTTGTGATAGTGTGCCCTTGTGGCTGATCCCATGACACAGTTCAGGTTTGGAAGCCACGCTCCTGCTTTTTAAGAATCAGTGGTTACTCAGCCTTACCCTGGGGAGAAGCCTTTGAAGAACACCAAGTCCCTTTGTATTTGCATTTTTTAAAACACTTCAAGTTTGTCTCAGAAGTTTTTAAATTAAAACACTAGCCACAGAGACTAGAACTGTTCATAATCAGCATAAAGACGTATAACTATCTTAAACTCTTACATACAAAGATGACTTTTATCTGGCATTCTGCAGCGATGCCAAGTTTTAGCATCATAAGAGTTTAAAGGATGGGACATGGATTGCACATTACAGTGTCTGATGCATTAAAAAGGGGTTTTCCAGTCATTTTACAGTACATCTGCAGTCAAGCTGGGACTATCACTCCATCGGGATTGGAATAAATAAATGTTTTGCATGCTTAGAAGCACCCATAAACGAAGTCAAATATGCCCTTCTCTATAAGAATTCACAGAATATTTCAAGTGTCAGTTGATTAACCAGAGAATATTGCAGAAAGGGACACAAATGTTCCCATATCCACCCTGTTGTGGAATAAAGTGAGGTTAAACCCCAGTAGGGGGTGAGTCTCTGACTGTCAGGAGTACTGAGTGGCAGTCCTCAGACAAGAGCTCACCCTGGCCCTGCTACAGGGCTTGCTCCCACCCCAGCATTCTCACTGAAGATCCTACAAAGCACTTACTCATATTTAATCATGGAAGTACTCTGGACCTTGCAAGATCAAGCCTCAATGAAATATTTAAGAGATGTGCATACAAAAAACAAAGGTAATTGACATCAGGAATAGCCAGGGAGTCTAACAAATTGCTTTAAAAGAAAGGAAATCTGCATAATGATATTAAGGAAAAAAACCCCCAAACCTTCTAGGAGAAAATAATTCAAATATCTTATATTTGAATCTGATAAGGCAGTAAAACCCTGAAATTATGTACAATAAACATCACTGCAACAGATTTGGGGACAGCCAAAGCAATCACATGAAAACTCAGGTTGCGCTGGAAAGCGCTGAGGTAACTTCAGCTATAGCAGCACAAAGGTTATTCCTGTTTACCAAGTCCCATATAAATCTCATCAAGCTAATGTTAATTTCAAGAGTGTTTTAGCACAGCTGGGAAAAATTCATGCCATAGAAACCTTGGCTTTACAAAAATAGTAGTTTCTGAAGTATGCTAATTATTTTATAAGTATACAATGACTGGAAATACTTTAAAGGAAAACAGAAACTAGAGTGGATTGAAGCTGTGGGTTAAAATTGAGATGCAAGACCTTTCAGTAAAAGCATTCAAACATTTTCAGCATAGATTTTGATGGATTACTACATTCTGCTTCCTCTATTCTCCCTCTCCCCAAATTGTGTCAAAATTTAACGAGAAAAAAATGTGTGGAAAAGGAAAAATAATTATGGGTACAGTTAGACAACAAACATTTAGTGGCCATAAAAAATCCTGAAGATGTCATTACTATTATTTATATTACATTAGCACTCACAAAATAATGCACACTTTACAAACACAGAGATATAACCTTGTCCTAAAAAATAGTTTACATTTGAAGACAATTAGCATGAGGGCACGGACCTCCTTGTTGGGCTGGGTTTCTGGTCAACACCTACGGCTTTATTCACCACTGAGATGTGCAGCCAAACAAGTGAACTCTCTAATGGTACAACCATGGTTTTATGGCATGGCTGTTTCTGTCACGGAAATATATTAACTCAGGTGGGCAGTGGCAGTTAAAAAATATTTTTAAACTGGTTTCATTTCCTTGTTTCTTCCACACTGCTACTGAAGAAAGACATTCCCAAGGTCCCTACATTTCTATAAGCTCTAAAGAGGAGTAATAATAAACTAATTTTAAAGAAAATTCAGACATTTTACTATTGATTGCCCTCATTGCTGAGGCTTGCTGATCATTCCCAGCAGCCTTCCACTCCCTCCCTGACCCATGTACAAAACCAGGAATGACAGCACAGAGGTACTCCTCATACAGAGTGTCCTCTCCTTTGCCTAATGTCCCAAGCATTGCATAATCTTGGTTAGCTGGAGAGTGAAAGAGAAAGAAAATGATCCCAGAGTAGATAATCTCATCACTTTGCTCATGTTGACTTTTCCAGGCCAGTTATCAATATCATCTGCATCATCTGAAGCAAGCTACAATTCAATATGCTGGAAACTCAGCAAGAATATAAACCAGGAAAAGAAAGGTCCAAACAGAAACTCACTCAGAAATTCTGTCAAATGGGACTAGAGGCATTGCTGTGCAACTACAGTGTGGGGGACAGAATCCTGATGGACCAGTCCTAATGTATTTAAACTCTCATAGATCAGATCTGCCCAAAGTCAGTACCTTTTCTGGAAGACAGATGTATCTGCTGATGCTTAGATGCATGGAAAGTGACAGAGATCACAAATCACAAAATCCTCCCTCCCTACATCCACCACTGCAGTTCTGTCCCAGTTTTGGCTGGGATAAGAGTTAATTCTCTTCCTAGTAGTTAGTACAGTGCTGTGTTTTGGATTTAGGATGAGAATAGCATTGCTAACGCACTGAAGTTTCAGTTTTTGCTAAGCAGTGTTTACCCCAAGTCAAGGACTTGCCAGCTCCTCACGCTGCCCTGCCAGGAAGGGGGCTGGAGGTGCACAAGAAGCTGGGAGAGGACACAGCCAGGACGTCTGGAGGGAAGTTGGCCAACGGTTCAGGAACATACCAGACATCATTGGGTTAGTGGTGGGCAATTGCTTTTTATTTGCATCTCCTGTTTTTCTTAGGGTTTATTTTTATGTCTTTGCATTACTTTCCTTTTTATTACAGTAATTGATTCTTTTATTTAATGCAATTATTATACTGTTCTTATCTCAGTCCATGAGTTTTCTCACTTTTACCCTTCCCAATCCCACTGGAAGGGGAAAGGGAGCCTGTGCAGTGATTAGTTGCCAGCTGGGGCTAAACCATAACTAATTCCCTACATGCTCTTCGGCAGCACCTGAAGGAAACTGGAAGGAGAGTGACTGCTCAGATGCAATGATTTTCAATGTCCAAACAACAACCAACATAAAATTTAATTCAAGCTACGCTACAGGGCATGTTTTCAGCATTTTTGGGGGGAGATGATGCTTGGGGAATTAACTGCAAAACTCCCATTATTAATAGAAGTCACCCAGCTAAATCCCCACAACCTATAACAAAAATATTGCCTTACATTTCTCTCTGGCATCACTCCTGATCTGTGCTGACAGCACTCTCATCATGAATAACATTATGTCAGGCTGCCTGATGATTCCTGAAACTGTCAACAATGTTTAAAGTCAAATTCTCCAAACTTTTTAAAAGTTAATCATCTTCACTCTGGAAGCATAAAAGTTGAATGCAATAGAAAATGTGCAGATTCACAGCAAGTTTTATTGACTTGCTGGCCAAAGCCTTCATCTAGCTGCTGAAACATTTACATACTACAAAGCACTATCTATAGAAAGGATGTCCTTAAAGGCCAGAATATACATGAGATGGCAGAAAGAGTTGAGAAAGTATGGAGAGTAGTGCATAGTGTACTTGACACTTTACACTGTACACTAAATTATACACTTTACACTAAATTATAAAAGCTTTCTGTCAATCCCATGTACGCAATCAGCCTAGTCTAGGGAACTTCATTGTAACACCATGTACAAGCACACCTGTGAAGGAAAAAGTCTTGAGAGATCCTAATTTCCTTGTCTTTTTCTGCTGCAATCTGACTTACAATGCCAAATTTTCAAAGCATTAAAAACCATCAGTCCCTCAATTTCCCGCAATTTATTTATTTTTTAATTACTACTCATCAATGTGATGAAAAGTTCCAGAGTGAAAGCCTGAAGAAAGAGCAATCAATATGTTCTTTGCTAGTTGAAAGTGCAAATTTTCTTTACTAGTGCTCCCTAGGCAAGTCAATAGGGGGCACTAGTAAAGAAAGTACTTTTCTTTCTGAAAGGCAGCCAATCAGCTTGGCATTTTTAAATGGCTCAGTTACAAAAAAATACATATATAAAATGTTTCAAATTGAGTGCCTGATAAATGTTGTATACACTTTAAACACCTATGTTTAACATCCTTTTCTTGTTTGCATCCTTTGCACTTCCCTTTTGTTGTCTAAAGGGGTGTTTTCAGCAATAATGACATTAACTTGTACTCCAGACCTCTGAACTATTGACCAACACATACCCAAGCACACAACTTGCAGGATCAGGAGGAGAATAAAATCCCTCCGAAGTGGAAGCAACAAACAAACAGATAGCATTTAACAGGAAAACTACTTTTTCCCTACTCCCTCAGCTATTCATTTTACAAGAACTATAGCAGGTGCAACATTCCGAGGCAAAAAGAAAAAAAAATTGCAGCTGGAGGATGGCTCTGCAAACTCGCTCAAGAAGAATCACTGTGGGAGGGGACTCGGTGTCCCATGAAATATCTACTGCAAAACACCTCAATTGACTGCTACCTTTCGGTTACCAAATTTGTTTTTTTCTTTTTCTAAGTTCATAGTACTTGCACGAAAATGAACTCTATCTCCTGTCATCATCTGTTACAGGAACTCTGTACATGTTGGTAAAGTGTAAGCAGGAGACAAAGTTCTAGCAAGTCCATAGGAAAACCTGTTTAACTGCCTGAATTGTACAGCCACTCCAGATTGGAGGAGTTGATCCAAACTGAACTTTTTGAATCTTCTATAAGCCTTCATTACTCACAAATCTTCCAGTCTGTGCTTCTCTCAAAGATGCAACTCCTTGAATCAAGTGATCACATTAGATCACATTGGGATTCACTTTTCAGAAGTTGAGACTTACTGTTAATGCCCAGCTGAATGCACTGAAGAAGTCCAGAAACAAAAAGTCAAAGAAAAAAGGGATGCAGGAATTACTATTTTATAATACCAAGACTATTATGCCAAGCTTGAATTTTGGGATTTCATTTATCATTTTCAAATTCTACTTGCTGGCAACACTTCTATTTTACTCTCTGGACTGCTGAGCTGAAGCATTTAACAAAGCAGCCAACAAAATCTCTGCACTGGATTGAAGACCTCTTCAAAGATCTCCAGCATATGTTTTTTTGAGAAATAGAGGGTGTATCTGTCAACTTCCCTCAAGAGCTAATAGGGAACAGTTCCATTTGCAGAGGAAGTCACAGTTATTCTGCTGGTTCCACATTGACCTGGGAAAGCCTTTAAACCAGGGATATTTCCTCAAAGTTTCTACTGGTCCTTTTCACTTTTGAAGGAGCAGAAAAGGGATGAAGTAGAATGGAGAAACAGTCTCATGGAGTGCCCACATGATAGGGCCTGCCTTGAAGAAAGCTCTTATTTGTAAGAAATTTATTCAGTCATGAGAATCTAAACAAAGCTCCCTGCTCAGAGAGAAAATACAAATGATGCACAAAAGTCCTCTCATTTTGGCACTGGGTAACCATGGATAAAAATAAAGCAAGGAAGAAGTAAAAGTTATCAGAAACTGTTCGCTTGAAGTCCTTTCAAATGCCCCCAGTCAAGCCATTGATGTGGTGTGGCCTAGAAAGGGATAAAGCAAATGAAGATCTACAGCTCATTCGTATATTGAACACTGGCCTCTTAGACTGGACATGCTTCCTAAGGAACAGAAGGATTTTCTCTCTCTTTTCCTCCCCTGCTTTCTTCTCTAGTGTCAGAAACCAGATAACTGTCTTAGTGAGAGTCACAGAGGAGGTTACTCATTAGCACCTTGTTCTCTGATAGCCAACATGCACCAATAATTTTGTCATCTCAGGGGCTCCAGCCAGAATGTGCATCTCCCACGTTTGCCAATAATTGCACTAATGTTCAGTCCTACACCATGTAAATTCCCTCCATCAAACAGATACATTTGACGTGGTCCTGAAATGTGACTGAAATGCTTTTAGATCCAGCCTATGCTGTTCAGCAGTGCAATTACAATAAAGGAAAGAACAATAAATATATAGAAAAAAATACTGGGAGTGAGGGTGATAGAGCACTGGACTAGGTGCTTAGAAACTGAACAAGATCTTGAATTAACAACTTGAATTAATTTCCAAGCTGGACCTCCTTTGAGTGAAGGGTTGAACCAGATGGATTTTCCAACCTAAATTCTGACCCTAAGTATGGTTTAAATAGCCAAACTGCCCACTGCTAGTGGATAGTTAAGGGTTGCTTATGTGGCAAACATTTGCCATGCATCCCATTCTCCCAAAGAAATTTCTCATTAAGGTGAAAAAGAAGGTAAAATTGTTTAAAGTGCCAGACCAAGAAACATGAATTACTATAACTTGTCCCTCCAAGTTCTTCACATCTTCTCAAAGTCCTATATGAAAAATAATTACCAATTCTTAGAATAACACAGATCTTCATCCTTACAATGATTATTCAGAAATTATTTTATTAAAGGAGTAGGTTTGCCTACTCCTTCTGAATTTTGAAGACAAAATTCATTCAGGGATTGCTTCAAGCTCTGCTTAAATGTTTATATCAACTTTTATGCAATCTGACATTCCAAAAAGAACTGACAGTAATGGACTGGAAACACAGGGAAACCATTACAGAACACAGAAGAAAGAGTTTCAAAAGAAACAGAATTTAAGAGCTAAATTTCTTTAACTGGCTCTGATAAGGGACTGGCTGAACAGAAACCCTCTGAGGAGTTTTCAGACTAACAAGATGACACTCTTCATTGCTCCAAAATGCAACACAAAAGTCGAGATATGAGGCTGCAGCAATACTCCCCTCTGGCTTTTATTTTGTCAGATTTGATGGAGCCAAGCAGAATTTACACCAATTAGCAATAAAGATGGAAAGGCCTTCCAGGGAAGCATTTGAGTCTCCAGGAGAAAGGTCCTGGTGCTAATCTCTAGAAACCTGTCCCCATCCCATGCTCCAGGCACGTGTTAGGGGGGCAGCATCCACTGGAGCCACAGTTTGTGAGGCTGCAAGGCTGCAGTATAGAGCATCTCACCTTCACCATCTCAAAAAACCAGCCGGTTGAAGCATTAAGAAATCTTAGCTGTAAATCAGGTTGATCTAGACATTTATACAGTATTGCAGGTCTTGGCAGCAGTGCCAGGACATGAGAGGGGTCTTCCCTGGGATAACAGATCTCCCCCACTTTAAAAATACAAAACAGATCTAAATGTGTCCTTAGAAGTGCATACAAAGACATCGTTGTGATGACAGTGGTACAGAATTGACAATAAATGCTCCACCCTTTATGCTGGGGCTGAAGCAGACATTGACCTTTTCAGAGACTAACAATTCTCCGCAAAGATGCTTCCACCTCTGTAGCTTCAGCATTCAGTAAAGCTCTTGGGTCATGCTGGAAATGTTTTCTAAAACGCTTTTTTGATTCTTGATTCCTGGTCTTCCTTTTTTTCTTTCCTTGATAATTCCTAGCTGGAGATAATGCTCTTTGGTGACCAAATGCATACGTAGCAAACCCCAGTAGGAGTGATATGACTTTGATTATGTTATGATGTCTGTTTAAAAAGTAATGGGCCCCATTATTTGTCCACACCTCATCACTGTCAACCTTTTCCACAAGATGCAAGAACAATGTAGGCCAATAAAAGTTACTAAATTCCCACTCTCCAGCAATCTTTAAGAATAGGAAGGCTAACTCTAGAGTCTCCTCAAATTATAATGTAGCTCAAAGTAAAATTTTTAACTTGTTATGTGGAGTAATTGTGGTTCTTTGTAATAACGGCTGAAGATTTCTACCCCTCTCCCCCTTACGATTTTGGAGCATTCTAAATTTCTCATTTCTTCAGAATTAACATTACTACTAAAATAGAAAATTACCATTTAAAAAGCTTGCAAAATATTCCTCTTCCTTTCTTTATATTGCTAAGAGTCTCTGATTGATACCTCACTCTCCAAATCTTTCCCTCATATGGTGCCAATTTTGTACTGAAGGGTAGTGTCCTTCTCTTTTTTGCACACAGATAACATAGGGCCATTTTTCCTCCCTCACCTCATTTTATGGTGTTGCAGAATTACCGTGGACATTCTCCTCAGAGCTTGGAAAACTATGGCCAATGGGCTAATTGTCTGTGAGATGACAACTGATCCATCCACATGTCTGCAAAACATCTCAGCAAGTTGCTCCAATTAACAAAGTCTAGTATTTTGATTTAATTCTCATCTGAGAGTTCTTCTCAGAAGAACTCATTCAGGTGTACCCAATGAGGCATGTACTGAAACAGAATAGGTAAGGATTAAATGTTCTGCATATACCCAGCATCTCAAACTCTTCCTAAAACCCCAATTAATTAATTAAGACTCAAGTTATCCTCTGTGGTGGAGAAATATAGCTTTGCCTACTTTATAGGTCAAGGTCTGAGGCAGAAATAGGCCAAATTAATTGGCCAAGATCCAACAGAAGGCACATGGCAGAACTGGAAATTCAAATACAACCTCACTTCCAAGATATCTTATATTCCCCACCCAAAAAAGCAGCTGTTCCTTCATTCATTCTTTCATCCTGAACACTTTTAATTTTTTAACTTGATGACCATCATTTCCAGTTAGAGGGAGCAACACATCACTGAAGCAGCTCTTAGAATCTTCTTTAGAGGAAGAAAATGTAAGTACAGTACTTCACAGCAATGCAGAATAAGAGGTTTAGGGTTGTTAGCCTGATACTTGCTCTGATTTGATCAGCACAGTCCAGGTTTGGAAAGCTCAGATAAACAAAAATTGGTAACTTTGATATTTTTGTGACTTTATGTCACCATCCATAATGCTACTGTATGGCAAAACATTATACATGATGACATAACACCTGGAGAAAGCATTATGCTTATCAAAAGGCTGTGGGTTTAGCCAATTCAGTTCAAGACCTCATGAGCATTTCTGAGCTTTCAGCCAGGCTCTATCAGCTCTGGTTATTACCTCTGTCCTTTTTCTGGCAAGCTGCTCCAAAATAAGAAGCAAATAACGTGGCTGTATTGTCTACCCAGTGCAAAAGCTACACAAGAGTTTAATAGTTTGATACACAACAAGAAAGATACAGGTCACTGTTGTCTGTTACGCTATGCCCTTGTGAAGGTAACCAAAAAGAAATTTAAAATAAAAATTAAAAAAAAAATCAGAATGATCTGCCTTCACAGACCTCTGCCTTTTGTGTGAAGGCAGCACTAAAATATGTGTCAGGGAAGCCACGATAGTGCTAACGAAAGAAAGTGGAAGAAAAGTTGTCTGTGTCGCTCAGAAAAACCCCCTCACATCTACAGTAGACGCTCCCAGGCAGCAACTCTTTAGTCCGAAGTTTTAACCGACTCCTTAAATTCACCATCTCTGGGGCCTGGCCGCTTAATAAAGACTACAGGGTGTTGAGAAGCACAGTATATTATTTCATTAAGTGCTTTTTCGGAGAAGGGGATTTAGAAGTAAAACTGCTGGCTTTGTGTGGCAAGGTTATGACCTTTGACAACTTTGGAGCTTATCTCTTTCATCTTCCCACTCCCCTGAGACCCCGAACTTGTGGAGGGATGGAAATGGGTAAGCCGGGGCCAGACAGAGTCCAGCATTGTTGTGGGGCTGCCTCCTCTCCCTCTCCCTCTTTCCCCTTCTCTCTCTCTCTCCCTCTCCCTCTCTCTCTCTTTTTTTTCCCCCTAAACAAAACAGATCTGAACTGAGCCAAGGAAACAAAAATGTATTGTTCCTCGCAGATGGAAGCGAGTGTCGCCTAGGTAACCAGATTAATCTCCTTTTTCTCTCCCTTCCTCTCTTGTAGTGCGGTAATCGGTGGGCTCTTTTCACAAAAAAGCCAGCCTCAAAGCTGGGGCTCTAACTAGGTTCCTAATTAGCTGCAATTTACAATGAAGACAACATGATGAGATAATAGAAATTTGCAAAATAATGACATACCTCAGCAAAATATTCCTCCTCCTAAGAACCATTTTTATACAAAAACAATAAAGAGGGCCCTTCTAAAGCAAAGCTGGAAAATGGTGGTGTATTATGTGACACAGAACATTATTGTTCGCCTCTTGTTCCCCCAATCAACAGCTTATTGTTTGGCATCTTAAATAAAAATGACTCAAATACAGGCCACATAATGATCTCCATTGCGCTAATACACTGTATATACAGAGTAGTCAAAAATGTACCCAAGCCAAGGCCAGTGGGGCTGATAAAGTAGCAGGGCCCAGAAAGGTAATTTACAATACAATGAACTAACTATTATTGCTGGCCTTAATCACACGTATCTTCCTGATTTCTGTCAGGATGCGCTCCGACATCAAAAAAGGGCACTTGAACGGGGGGCAGCCAGTTAATGAAATATGATGGCTCGCATTTGTTTTCATGTGGTGGTTGGCTCAAACGAGGCAGCTCCAGACTGTTAGCCAACAGTCTTCCCTTGTGCGACATCAAAGGCTCCCATTGATGGCAGAGAGGGAGGGCGCGGGCAGGGGGATCGTGGGGGGACAGCACCGAGGGAGGAGCACCGGGCAACTCAAAGGACCATTAAATCCTAATCTCTACCTTATGTCCGAAAGAGGAGAGTAGGGAAACAGAGCGGCCGGGCCGACCTGGCCCTGATTCCAAGGGGAAGGAGTGTCAGCACCTCCGCACGTGGTGCAGGACAGGCACGGCCCGTGCGCCACTGCTAGAATTGGGCATTCGGCTGCACAAGGCTGACTTGTCATTGCAGACATGGGGAGTACATCCCTGCTAGAGCAGAGTTCAGGGCAGTTTTGATCTCAACAGAAAGATTTCATAAATAGCAGCAGATTGTCTAAAACTGTCAGGAAGAGCAGCAGCATCAAAAGTCATTCCTTGTTTTATGTGTGGGCTCATCGGTGTTGACCGGTGCAGCTGCAAATATTCAAGACCTAGGGATCTTTGAGGATTGTCCCTCAAATAAGTGCAGCTATGGCCACTTTGGACAAAGATGGAAAAGCATTATCATGCACCCTGACCCGGTCTTTTGCTTCCCGCATATGGCAAGAAGCCTAATTTCCTTCACAGAATAATTGAAAGGAATCAGTAATGTCATATTATACAGAGCAAGCCAACCGCTGAAAACTACTGACAGGATACACGGCTCTAGCAAGGTCCTGCAAGACACTTTACAGCGAGGGTTAACCATCGCAAGAAGCACTGTAATTCCACTGCCATCTGTTTATACAACTTCTTTCATCTTTCAGGATCTCAAAGCACTAAAATGGTATTGTAAGTTTGCTGAGGAGAGCCACTGAATACATCAATGCTGAACATTGTGCTGTGCAAGAATAAGGAAAAGATTTTAGAAGTACCCCAAATACACCACTTCGAATGACCACTGCCATGAGGTTTAAACAGGAGACAGGACAGACTGGGCTTTGGGGTTTAAGATGTTACTCAAAACACTCACATAAGAAACACATGGGGGTACACATTGATCCTGAGAGCCTTTAGAAGTGTAATGTGACACTTTTAAATCAACAACAGTGAACATTCAAACAATAATTTTAAAATAAAACCAAACAAGCATGCAGATTTAAGACACAGAACAGCACTTAAAATAGACTTCAATTCTGGAATTGGGTCTGCTATAAACAAACACACCCTGGTCTGCAAAGATTTCTAGGAAAAAGAGAACAAGGTAGACAAATGTGAGGCTTTTCATTCCGTCTTTAAATAGAAATAGACAGTAATTAATGGTCAGATTCTCGTGTGCTTTATCCTATTCTCTCCATGCAAAGTGTGACTCAGCTGCAGAATAAGGTGTCATTTAACGTAACTGCATCAAAACTGGTTCTGAAAAACAAAATAATATGTAAGGTACTTGAACTGCTTGTCAGGCAGCCCTACTCCAACTAATGCTGAGCATCTTCTTATCCCATTGACTTCTCCCAGCACGGGAGCTGGCAATCTACCAGAAATATGCTGACACACAGGATCAGGCAGCACCTAAGAAAAGAGCAGGGAAGTGCAGAAAATGGCTTTGAACATGTGAACCCAATTCAGTGTAAATCCTGTGTTGACATTACTGATCACAGAAGTCACTAGTGTTTCTTTGCACCAACTGAAAGCCAGATCTAAAGATTTGTATGTTAGCTTGGTTTTTTTTTTTTTTTTTGTTTCCACATACTATATATGTTTCTATGGAAAATGAATATAGCTTGTTCCTTTCAGGCTCATCTGAAAAAGTAGACCCAGTTTACAATTTAGATTTCTAAACACAGAAATAAGCTTTTTACCTGGCACATTTTTCTCCTTTGGAGCTTACACCCTAGTTTTGCTTAATCTATCTAGAGGTTTTACCATTGCACACTTAGATAATCCTGTGTGGAACAGCCTCCACACACCTCTAAGTCAGAAAAGTGGGACCAGTGTTGCTGCCCTGTATATCCTGTGCCAGAGTCAGAACAGCAGCTCTGTATCTGCAGCTTGGTATGATCAACACCAGCTCGCCATTTTACACAGAAAACATTAGCTCTCCCAGCTCCTTGGATGGATGAAAGAACTCAGTAAGAGCTAGTTTCCCACAATTACAGAGCTCTATCTGATATTGCAGGTGTGCAATACAAATTGAATTCAATTGGATTTCTGTATATTCAGCATCTGAAGGTTTGGGAGACTAAATACTAAACTTTTCTCCACAACAATCCTATCCAATGCACTGTACCATAGGAGGTCAAAACAGTGAGCATAAACCTGCAATATGAATCCTGTTATCCCTTTCCTTCTTTTTATTTTTTTTTAGAAGTTAACAGAACTGTTTTTGTAAATAAATGTTGCAAGGCTGGACACTCAGTATATTTTCTTTTCTAGCATTCTGAGTTCTGGCACAGACTGTGTTATCCAGGATCTATCTGAGATCATCTACACCATTCCCCTGGAACAGCACCTGCGCCCTTGTGGCCTTGAACGGCTCCCACAATACAAATTTACAAATGGCTTTCAAAAATTACTCAAACATCCTTGGTACGAGCAAAATCTGGCTCGCCTTTATTTTATTATGATTATTACCAGTCCCAAGTTTTGGGGAGCTTTGTGTGTGTCAGCACATTTCTTTAGCATCTCTGACAGCCTTCAATCTTCCTGCCTTTTCTACCTTTGAATCAGTTGCAAACAGCAAGAAAAACTACATAAACCAATGGGTTCACACAGGATACAAGAAAATCCATGCATCTAACTTAAGTTGAATGCTCTCCAACTCTATTCCTCATTCTCTTGCCCCTGCCCCCCAGGGGAGGTGGGAGGAATGGTTTAAATCAATAACCAAAGGCTTCAGTTTTACAAACCCTTGAGCCATTAGAGCTCCGAGTCCTTGGTGCAGCAGCCCCAACCTCCCCCACCCCTGCACATACACTCATGTAACACATATAGAAAAGAAATACTCCCAGCCTGGCATTAACAATGTTCATTCAGTGCTCTTTACTTAAAGGAAGAAAACAATTAAGTGAAACCTTGAAGTAATCTCATTCTGCCTATTTAGCCTCTTCATCCCTCAATGTGTGGTTAGTAAGTGTTGCAATCAGGGGCTAAGGCCTGCTATCATTCGGCCTTAATTAAAAAAGACACAAGCAGTGGAGCTGTGAATTAGAAATGTAACAACACACTACCCCTGATTAATTCGAGGCTCATGTTGGATTAATAACTCCAAACAAAGAACAAAAGGAAATTGTTATGCGAATTGCAGTCCTCCCAGGCCAGACAAAGGTCAAATCACAGGATTTCAATTTCATCCGGAGTCGCTTAATCAACTCCCTCGGAAGGAAGACCATATGCAGTCCTGAAAGCTACCCATTGTAGTCGTGTTGTCACTGGACCTGAGAGACAGCACAGAGATAATCCCAGCTATTCCCCATCTTTTCTCCTTCTCGTCAATTTCTTTTCTTTTCTTTTTCTTTTCCCATTTTATTTTCTCTTTTTCTTTTCCTTTTTTTTTTTTTTCCATTATGACAAAAGCCCTTCATTAGGGCTAATGATTAAGGAATAATCTGAAGCTAGGACAGGATAGTATCTGTGGGAAAGCGGCTTTTGTGGCTGCTGCCCCATGGAAGCATCCTGGTTCTCACTCCCCATGCAGCTGCAGAGGTAGCTCCTCATTTTCGGGGGGTCTTCTGTGGTAGCTGCAGAAGCCACAAACTGCTGTGCTTCATTCCACACCACACAGTCACTTATAACAAACAGCACTCGGGGGTGGGGGTGTGAAACAGGATGTTTGGGACACATTCAGTATGCTGCCTACATCTTAATGCAGAGGTCTTTGGGGGTTGTTAGCTGAGGAAGAAGGATATTACTAGTCTGAAAACCTATCTCTGACCACAACTAAGCAACAAAGAATAAAATCCCATCTTTTCTTGCTGGTGACACCCCCAATGAAATGATGATGGAGCAAAACAGCCCTCAGTTTTCATGATCTTAGATATACTGTCCCTCCAGTGAGCAGGAACAGAGCATGTTCCCCTCCTCCCATGGAACCGGACTTCTCAAGTAACTCACATGGCAGAGCATTCTATATGGACTGCACAATTATTCTATATAAAGAAAAAAGGAAAAGGCAGGTCTGCTTAGGAATCTGGCACCTCATGCCAAGAGCCAGCCTATAGAAATGAAAAAGGAACAAGAAAGAAGCTTCAAGGTGGGGACCTGCAACATGGACTTCATTCCCACCCTCACTGCCTTCTGGAAGAGCTGTTCCCATCAGCTCAGTAACAACAGTTTGACACAGAGCTGCTATCAGCTGGCCCAGCCTGGATGGGGCAGGTACCCTCTCTCAGCTAGATCCCTGTTGTATGTATGTATTTCAAAAGGCAAGCTGGAATGTCTCAGGGTTTAATTCGTTGAGGGTTTTTGTTGTATATTCTGTAACAGCAACACAGTTCAGGACCAAATTTACTGTCCCCAGGAATCGGCTCCAGCAAGAGGCCGAGAGCCAACAACACTTCCCACCTTGATGTAGACCTCTTGCTTAACTCAAACAAATCTCTCCTGATTTACACGGAAATGAGATACAAAGATTCAAGCAACAGTTCTCTTTTAATCTTAAATTCTGGTTCAAATCATATTCTGTGTATGAATTCCTTGGTGTAGGATTGCTAACAAATGCTCCAGGACTCTCTGACTTGACTTTGCCAAGAGATACCTTAAAGCCCAATAAAACTACACCAAACCTGATACTAGCACCTGACCCTGCATCAGTAGTTTCCAAACCTGCAGACACTGAAGAACAGGAGTTATGAGTGGGATATTAAAACACGTTGGGAAATGCAGATGCAGATTCTGTAGAAATCTCTTACCTGTGTTAGGCGCTGGAATAAAACTGCAGGTCACTCGGTGAACTTAAAAGAAGATCCTGTTTTGACTTTCAGCTTGGGATCATCTCCATTCAATTCTGTCACAAACTACACTTGGTCCTCTTGCCAAGGGGTTGCTCACACAATTGCTGCCTCTGAATTAGCTGTTGGAGGGAAAGAAGTGGTTTGTGAATTGCCCAATTTTGAAGCTCTTTCCTACTCAGAAATATTCTAGTTTTAAATATTAACCCAGTACATGACTATTCAACTTCTCTGATGCTTTCCTTTTAAGTATCTGTACTCTCTTGCTTTACATATTGATTTCTTAGCATGCAACCAAAAATTAAGATGAAATACCTACTGTGCCATGGAAAAGGAGAGTCACATACTAAGAAACCCTTTTGCCTGTGTTATACCACGTCATTAAATCCAAATTACATGGAATGCAAATTCTGTTAGAAATAAATCTCTCAACCATTCCACCAACTCCAAAATGTATTCAAAAATAATTTTTGAAATCTGTTACTATTAGAAGCTCAGCAACAAATTAACTTATGTGCACTACCAGTTATTTTAGCTACTTCCGCTCTTCAGTGCAAAAGTAAAATGAAATTTTTAAGTGTGCAGCTCCAAAACTTTAGCCCATGTATTCATCTATCAGAGAAGGAAAGCTGTGCACATATCCCTGTAAGAATAATAGGAGGACAAGGTTTCCCTTCCCATTCATGTTTAAAGCTAGTTAAGCTTGCAGCCTTCAGTCTAACGGGAGAAAGACTGGTCACACATTTCTCATGTATTTTAATTACTAAAGAGCAAATAAGTTTTTTCTCCAAGAGTGAAAGAATTGCAGAATCATTTTGGTTGGAAAAGACCTCTGAGATCACCAAGTCCAACCTTCGATCACCGCCATGTCAATTCGACCATGGCATTAAGTACCACATGCAGTCATTTCCTGAACGCCTCCAGGGATGGTGACTCCACCACCTCCTTGGGCACTTGGGCAGTCCATTCCGGTGTTTAACAACCCTTTCTGTCAAGAAATTCCTCCTGATGTCCAACCTGGACCTCCCTTGGTGTAGCTTAAAGCCATGTCCTCTTGTCCTGTCACTGTTGCCTGGGAGAAGAGGCCGACCCCCACCTGGCTACACCTTCCTGTCAGGGAGTTGTAAAGAGTAATGAAGTCCCTCTGAGCCTCCTTTTCTCCGGGATAAACAACTGCAGCTCCCTCAGTCACTCCTCATAGGACTTACTCTCTAGTTAGCACACACTCAGGAATTTTTTAGGCTCTCACTTCACAGTGCTAGTCCCCAGGTCCATGAGATGACATTATTCCTCTCAACACAGGACATGCACCTCTCATTTACCGGTGAATTGTGTGCAAGTAAACACAAGACAAAAGCTGATGTGTTAAGAAAAAATAGCTCACCGCAGTGATGAAATACATCCACTGCCACATAGTAATGCCACAAAAAAAAAGGCACTTAGGACAGCTTTCTTCTGCTTTCTACAGAAGAAGACAGAGTCAGGGGTGTCTGCTCTCTCTCAGCCCCAATGCCAGCACAGGCCAGGTATGCAGTAGTTCCTGTAGCCTACATCAGATGATAACCTACAAATCTACTAAGGATGAGAAGGAAAAGAATTTATTTAAATGGCTGCAGACCCAACCAGCCCCCATTACTAAGTTTGGCACATGCATTCTGAGTCTTGAAATCAAACTTCGCCTATCTTCATAGCTCCTGCACACACTGCTGCAAAAAACAACTTCCAAGGAGCTACAGCTTATGGGAGACGCATAGCCTAAAATATTCCCCATTCCACTGGGAGCACAACTGCCTCCCCCTCTGACACAGCTACACTGAGGCAGGTGGGAAGACAAGGCAAGCCCTGGGTAAGCTACACCTGGGGACCAGCAGACTGCCCTATATTCCTATGCAATCTCTCAAAATTGAAGGTGGTTTAGAGCCCATCCCACTCTCCTTGCTCCTCTCAGCTATCTCTAAAGACTCATGAATTTTTATAAATCCCAAAGCATCAACAACAGGCAAGCTTTGAAAGCTGCCCTCAGCTTGACTTGCTCTTTTCTTTGTGGCAATCATCTCAGAGCTGTGTATCTTTAAGCAAATAAACCAACAAATTTCCCTGATTTTACTTGACATTTTTTCTAATCCTCTCCCTTTACTAAGGAGCTGCCTCTTTCTCTTCCCTTCCAGTCAAACAAGCCACCACTGAGAAACATTCCTCCTCTGTAGTTCTTACCAAGTGTGCAAGAGCTTTCACATATCTTCACCTCACTGACCCTTCATCTCTTTTCAAATCACAGATAAGAAACAACATTTTCTTATCTTGCTAAGAACTGGGAACACTTTCCACTTCTATTACAGTGTTTACCACCTCTATTAAACACTCTAAGAGTCTGCATGAAAAAAAATTATGCATAAATACGGTAGTTCTCTGATAGATTCCAAGCAACCAGTTTTTCAGTGGATAGTATTCCAAACTGTACTGCAAGCAAGCAGCTTTGTCAAAAGATTAAATATGATGGGATGTGCAGAGAAAACCAGTTATGTCAAGCCTATTTGTCTCTCCCAAAGAAAACCAAGCCAACCAACCAAAGATAATGTGGATTCTTCTATTCACCTTACCAAAATGCCACTTCTGTTAGGAAGATAAAATCAGGACACAGCAAATTAGGTCTTACATCTGGATAATTTTTCCGAAGAAGTCCAACACCTTTGTTTAAGCTCAACTTAAAGGACTGCACACCATTTCTCAGAGTTCCTGGGTAGTTGCTGCTCTCCCTCCCAGAGGTGTCTGCTCCTCAGTACTGGTTGGCGTTAAGAAGGGCAAGACATAATTTCCTTGAAAGATACAGCTTTCATTCCAAGACAAAAAAATTTCATGAAACAATTTTTTTCTTTTCATTTTCGGCCAACTTTAATGATAATTATGGGGATTGCCAATTATTGTTATAAATCTAGAAATACAGCAGAAACCTCCTTGTAAAAGAATCCATAATATACTTTCACAAAGTTATCAGGAATCTTATCTAATTCTTCATTACTATGATGGCCTTCTACATAAAGGAGTAAGACTAAGAGTCTATTCATGTTACGTAAACTTGGAAAGAGGTTCCAGAAGCTTAAAAGAATTGGATCCCATAAATAATTTCACCTTTGCCTTTTTTTTTTTTTTTTTTAAATTTTCTTGTGAAATCTGTCTGCTTTGCTTTGATGCCTTTGCTTGAAAGGCATTGTGTAAATGATTCACATTTGCACGGCTCTGAAACACGAACACCAACAAAAGCCAAAACATACAATTTGGTGTATTCGCTTGCTGACTAAACACTTTTCCTTGTGTCTCTCTTTGCTTGGAGGATAAATTGTTAGTTTCAAAGCTGAATGACTGCGTCTGTGAGTTGGGTAGCAGAATATTGGTACAGTGCAATAATTAAGGGATCTTAGTTCTTAAACAATGCTGATAAAACAGAAATCCCTCTCCCTTTTTTCTGGATTACCTTTAGAACTGAAATCAGAGCACGTTAAATGAATAATAATTTGCACCTTCTGTGAATGATAAAAGATTGAATCAAATTTTAACTAGAATCTATTTGTAAATCCCTCAGGATGACATAATTACTATTCAACACATACTTTAATTAGCTGTACACATCTATTTCATAGTATTTAACAGGTTTAAACAGCTTCTATTGTCTGCTGAATGGATGTTCCAATCTTATCAAAATGGAAACAATTCTGAATTTCCTAAACTGGAGGAAATTTGCTCACAGAAGTTAAGAAATTACCTGGAAATTACTGTTCCTATGTCAAATAGTTTTTGTTTGGGTTTGTTTGGGGTTTTTTTCATTTTTAAAGTTGTTTCAAATTCACTAGTGGTACAAAGAATTGACAATGCACTGATGTAAATTATTGTTGCTGCTGCTTCTTTTCTTTTGATGAAAAAAGGTCATAGTTGTATTGTCTGGTAAAAGAAAAATCTATTCAAAATTTTACATAGAATTTGAAATTAATACAAGCCAGGCTGGGACACGATTTCTTTTCCTGGTTTGGATTACAGCATGTCCTCACCTCTAGAAAGCACTACTGCTTTCACTGCTCCATCATGGATCAGAAACAGGCTGAAATTGGGCAAGCCATGCCTTCAGGTGAAACTGAAGAATTAGCATGTGAGACCTTGGTGCTCATGTTGTGTAACAGCAGGTACTTGCTCAACTGCAGAGGTTGTTCTTAAAACCAATGGGATCTGCAGAACAACGAGGTTTGGTCACACATGCAGCTGCCATGATCTGAGGCTTAGTGCAAATCACAAGCACAACCTTCCCTAAAATCAGAGAATCCCAGAATCTGACAGGTTGGAAAAGACCTCAAAGGTCACTGAGTCCAACCATTATCCTAACACTGCCAGGCCCACCACTAAACCCCATTCCAAAGCGCCACATCCGCCCTTCTTTTAAATATCTCCAGGGATGCTCAAGCAAATGAGAATTACAATAATAGTGTGCAGACACATTTGCACGTGGTATGTTTTCATATTTTATCAAACTGCCCCAAGTGAGATTAAAATGTTTGCTTAAATACTTATTTTATACTCTGTCATTTGCTTTCTGTTCTCCTTAAAGTATAATGCTAAAGACAGCTGACTCTTCAGACAACTCACTGTTCCCAGAGCCAAATCCAAATGAAGATAATCTACATCCAGGGAAATGATGGAGCCTGAGCTGGGGGAGAGGGAAAAGCAGGACTAGAAGTGCTTTGCTCTCCCAGACACATTGGTTTCACTGGGATTACAGAGAAGCCACGACCTCCACAGTCATAGTAAGGGAGCACTGCCAGGACCTAAGAGCCTAGGGAAAGGGAAAGACCAAGCACACTGCTCTGGCAGAGGAGAAACTAAACAACTTGGGGAGAAGGTCTGAAAGATATTTTAGGTACTACCCCTCCCAACTACCCAAAATTCATCAGACCAGACCTAAAGTCCTAAGATTTACCATAAATAGTAATGCTTAGAAACAAACAAACAAACCAAACCCGTAAACCATGCACAAATGCCTTACAATGAATTTGAGATCCTTTTGTTTTATCTTTCTCTTACTTCTTTACGCTGTCCCCACGTCATATTTTCAAGTTTTTCACTGCAATTCCTTGTAGAAACAATGTATTTTTTTTTTTAAAGTGAAGGTAGAGATTCTTACACATTCATATTATCTTATAACAGGGATTTCCAAAACTTGTTACACATTGTAAGCTCTATGATAAAATTGCAGACATTGCGTTGGGAAGCTAATCTATTTTGCCCCTGAAACAGAATCAAGTAAAACAAAATAAAAATAAACTTACTCAGTTGGGAATGCTACTTGTTTCATAGTTATATTTCTTCTACTGTGTATGATGAAAGTGTAAGTGCCCAATCATTAAAAATTAAAAAGATACAGATCACTCAAATGTATCAATCTGATCCCTTATCTTTCTCAGCAGATTTGGGGTTGGAGGAGGAAAAAAAAAAAAAGGGGGGGGGGGGGGGTGTGGTATATATTCCAAGGTGTTTTATGTTTTACAAGCACCTACTTTTGAATCTCAGTTTCCACCATGCCTTGCTGTGGTCTCAGCCAGGACCCAACAAGAGAAGATAATAGGGTCCCAAACCTTTCTGTAAAGTTTCCACTGTAAGTACTGGGAACACACTGGAATACAGAACAGGCTCCTCTGCTTCCATCATGCAAACAAAGCAGGCTGCAAGAGTCTGTGCTAGTGCCTGGCCATGAGCAGCCTGCTGCCTGCCCCTCGTCAGCATGCCACAGGAACGTCATTTGGAGGTGACAAAAAGATGGACCTCATGTTGCTGCACTGCATATCTACCTTCAAGTCATTACCTGGGAGAAGAGAAAAGCTATTTGTACTCTCCCCAGTAAACTTGCTCCCCTTGATTTTCCAAACATTACAATGGAAGTTCCCTGTCTGTCGTTGTTTGTCACTTGCTTTGTACTGGAAAAGTGGTGAATCACAGGGAGAAAAATGGTGCAAAATGCAATCACTGGGTAGCATTAGCATAGTGCTGGATACTCTCTAATTACACAGAGTACTGTTGATGTGCTGATAATAATAATTATATTGATTACTTATATATATCCTATTGGAAAGAGAAGTAGTTCAAGTTCAGCCAGCTACAGAGGAAAAAACTACAGGAGGACAAACAAGGATTTACAATTCTTTTCCGCTTGAATGACATCATCTGTGAGGAAACTTGCATTTTGGTGGAGCACTGTATAGAAGAACTTTGTGAGAGTAAAAAAAAGCCTGATAGTAGATCCAGGCAGCAAAAACATGAGATTCGAGCATCATAAAATGGATGGTAGTACCAGCTCACACAGACCACCCAATATGTTCCATCCCTAGCTTCTCTTACAATATTTATACTATATTATTTATTATTTGCATTATGTATTATTTGCATTGCAGTATCCCCAGCAAGGCCTCCAGGAAACCCCATAGGAGTATTTTCATGTTTGGTTGATTAGTTTTGCATCTGCATAAAAATATTTGCCTTGTTGCCTGAAACCTTGACTTCAGCATGGAAACACACAAAAAGCAGGAAGTAAATCTGATCTTTCTGCTTTCCAAGTTGACAATTTTTTAAAATAATTAACTTATAATAATTAAAGATTAAGTTAATAATACAAAAAATGTCTTAAAATTACACTGAGTGTGTCAGGTTTCTGAAAGCACTTCTGAGTTCTGCTGAAGCCCCAAGTAACTGCAAACCTGCTGAGTAGTGAGCACAGGCATCTGAGCCACCAATACCCCCCCCAAACCTTAATTACTGTATCTGTGGAATACCTGACTATGGAAATCAGCTACAGTGATACCTGTTGTGCATGCCTGTGGTTTCACCATGAAGGCACTAATATTTACACATGAAACTCATTCTGTGGGTAACACAGAATAATAAATATATGTATATGCATCTCCAGAAGAAAGAAAACTTGACAGAAACATCAAGTTTGCAGTGTTGTGTTTTCTAAACACGAAAGCAGAGACATTGTCCCTGCATAATACACGTTGGCACGATCACAGTTCATTCTTGTGTAAATAATTTGAGATAGCATTAGAAAAATTGCAAATATGGCACTTAATTTTATTAAGAAAACAACTGATGCAATAGCAGCTATGGAAAAAATGTGATGGTAAATAGGCTAAGGTTTTACCCAATTTCTCTTTGGCCTTTCTGATAGTTAATGAAGTTATTTTATTGAAGCCATACAGTCAGGTTGAAGGAGATTCTACATCCTACAGTAGGAAAGGTAGATACAACTAAGTCAGCTAAGTGATTTGGCTTTATTAATTCCTTTGAGGGAATCTAAAAGATGAAGTTCTGAATTTTGATTAATGTGGACCTGGAATTACATCACTGGATGGAGAAGTCTGTCAAAAATGGAAGAAAGGATGGAACAGATCAACTTTTACCATCCATTTGTTTGGTGAGCTTGAGCTGATAGGCATTACTTTATTCTCAAAAACTTAAAAAAACCCACAAGCCATGCAACGGGAAAACATGAATGGCATATTTGGGATCTGCCAAGTAGAATATAGCTGGAAAAAGATCTGGTCCTAAGTCCCCAAGTATAGCAGATCTGTGCCCTGATTAGCTTACATTCATCCAAACCTCCTTCTGTGCCCTGTGCTTAGATTAGGTTGTGCACACAACCTATTTTCTATTTATGCAACATCTGCTCTGCTTTGAGACTGTGAGCAAGAACATTTCCAGGCTCCAAAGCAGGATGAGATTACAGACTGGCAAACTGAGCTGGATAAAACAAGTCCAGAGCCACAAAGATTTAGGTTCAACTCAGATTATTTAAGATTCAAAAAATGTCTCTATTTCGCATTAATATAAGTGATTTCCCATATTTATACCTCCTTCCAGTTTTGAGAAGGAAGAGAAACAGAGTGCTTAATTAGTAGAAGTTCATCTAGTGCTATTCTTTCACATGACCAGAGTGACAAATCTTCTGGCTATCATGTGTAGTGCCATAATTAAACCTTCAGCCCTGATTATTCAGAGCTTGGAGAGTCATCTAAGCCCTGTCGTCCAGACACAGTGATGTTCTCCTACCACTGGAATGAAGAGGGGAGTACAGGTGGAAAGGAGACATCCAAGCACAGACAACGCCAGTATGAAAAATGTTCCCCTTGTGGGAACATTGCAGGGACTGAGAGGGGAAAAAAGGTGCAGTGCTGCTGAAACAGGGGGAGATGGCAGGGATGACACAGGGTCCCCCTGGAGGTGACCCATTCAGAATAAGAAGGAGGGTGCTTTTTTCCTAAGGAGCAACCAGCGAAACTTCTGTTCACATCTGCAGTAAAATTAACTGCAGTGGTTCCTCTGAAAATCATCTCTGTGGGCGGGAAGACCAGGATTTGGTCTGCAGCAGCAAGAGCCACTACACACAGAAGATCTGTTTAATTTGTTTTAATAGCAACAGGCAGAAGGTTAAAAATCTGACCAAGGCAACAAGCTCAGGGTGACTAACAGGACCACAGAGCTGCCCTTACCTTGCTGCTGGACTCGGCTTTCCTGATCGCATCTCACACTCACTGGCAAAGTAAACGTGAAGAAAGATGCTGCTGCTACTGAACTGAAGTTCAATAGCCCCACTGATACTCTGGGAGCCCATAAGCTCACAAAAATCCCCACCCCAGCTCAAATTCACAAGCTGGCCAGAAAGATAGTGGTTCACCAGTTTGGGTATCCAAATACTTTCAGCTGAGTTCAGTGGAATAATAGTTCACTGACAGCCTCTAAGTAAATAAATAAATACATAAATCCATCTTTACTTGGCCATGATTGAGGGCTTCTTCCTCCCTTGGAGGAGGCTGCAAGACCAGGAATGCCATTCAGCTAGCAGGAACTGGCTGCATCAAAATGCAGCCAGGATTTCTCCCTCTCCTCATTCTTCCCCTCCCCAATACAATAGACCTGAAAACAAAAGACAGATTATTAGGTTTAAATATGTAGCCCATTCTCCACATACCCTTTCCTCCCTCCTCCCACCCCTTCTTTGGCACATCTGGTAACCATGTGTGGCAAGTGCTAATGAAGACTTTCCTGAGTGAGCTACAATTAGTTCCGACTGCTGTACGCTTCTCTCGGCTGTACTGAGGATAAATACCAAAACAAAACAAATATCTTCCCTTTACTGTTCCTGAAACCTCCTCTTGTCCCTGGGATTCCCCTTCCTCATTTGCTGCTGAAATGAGAACAAAAGAAATAGTGTAAGCAAATACTTTGAGGTGGTCTTCTGCCTGATTTCTTTTCTCTTTTTAAATCAGCATTTTATTCATTTTGATTGAACACGACAGGCAGGCAACAGTGTTTCTATGATCCTGTCTACAATAGAGAATTGTTAAACAGATGTCCATTTTTTTTCCTCCTAGCCTGGCAGTATTATACACATAGCAGTTTTATCTGCTTGAGCAGATCAAATTTGTGTGTTTGAGTGTGTGTGTTGCCATTTGGAGTGATTAGAATAAGCCGCACAGAGGCAAGATGTATTGTGCACAATTAAGCCCATCTCCAGACCGCACATTTTTGTTTACTCTTGGTCTCCTCTCCTTTCCCCAGTCAAGCTACTAATAGAGCTGTTTCAAGTTCCAACAAGACCACATTAACTGCTGGTCTCCACATGAAACAGAATGTCAAACCCTGGCCTCTCCCCAAGATCTAAGCACCAGCCTCCCTGTCCCCCTTTACATTTCTCTCTGAAACTGCCATGGCCCTCACCTTCAAAATTCCTAATGATTCCCCTCAGTAGACGCTCGGTGCAATGTGAAATTTCACAGTGTGAAACTTTACATATTCTTTGTCATTTCCCTCAGCTACGTCAGGCAACATGATTGCCACTGACCAACCCCTACTTGAAAGTATATTCCCACTAAACAAACAATCTGGATAATTGCTGTGGAAGTGATGATATCTGCATACATCATATTTCAATTATACCTTATTCACTCAAAAAATGGCTATGACCCTCCTGTGCCTTTTGAACGGCACTGTATATTGAAATGTAAAAAAACTAAGTTCTAAAAGCAGAACAAAAGCAAAACTGATGCTTAAAAAGGAGTTATTCTCCTAAAATACACATGTTTCTACTTGCCAAATGATTTCTCAGAGAAGATGATAGGCTGGAGTAATGCAGGGAGGGGGGAACAAAAGGGGTTTTAATCATGGTTTGGATTAAAGAGTTGTATAACAATTGCTCTCCTTCCAGGCACATATACTGTACACGCTCACTGTAAATGATCAGCATTTAAAGAACCAAAGTGCACCGTGACGCATTTAATGTAAAGACAGCTGCATATATATTAACACTTGATTAATCAAAAGACATTGGTTATCTTTCTTTCTCATGATACCAGGAAATTGCACTTACACACACACAACTGACAGCCAAAGTCAGGCTTCTCCCCTACCCCAATTTAAAGTACGTAAAACCCACTGTGGGGAAAAGAAAAACAAAAAAGCACATGAATCTTTCTAATTTGAGGGCCTCTTTTTGGACAAAAAATATTGCTTCATCTCCATATAGACTTGTTTTTCTCTGCACCAAGCAGGGAGTAGAGCAAAGCTGTGGCACTTCTAGCAGTATTTTTCCATAAAACATAAATTTTACACTTTGAAAAAAGGCTAATTTTATTGGTAATGAATACCAGTAATAACTTAATGAGTCACTGCAGTACACACTTTAAGGAGGAGCCGGTGCTAATGCGTGAATAATTATTGACACAATTAAGTACCCAACACTGGGCCTGTTAAACTGCTTCTGGCACGTGAGGACTCCTTAATGGCTCCACGGCATCATACAATGACCCTAAAAGGTTTTAAAGTGCAGAAAGCTCCCTTTTGCTACTGCAAGGGATCCTTGGATCTCCAATCCATTCCCCACCAGATAATGCTGAATTGGCAAGGATTTACATCCTGTGTGGTGTTTTGCCTGTTGCCAGGCTGGATAATTACCTATTTACTGATTCTGTAAACAGTAAGCTCACCCTTTGACCTGCCTTGGGAGAGACTGTCTGGTCCATAACCCTGCCGGGGGCTTCCTCCTGCCTAACAGTCACTCTGTGAGCCATGGCTGCTCCTGGAAACCCGGCTGCTCCTTTCCCACTGATGGCTCCAAAGCACAAGATGCCAGCAACACACCAGCCACTGAATCCTCAGTGGGGGGGGGATTAATCTCCAACTCACCTACAAAAGCTTTCTTGAAACTGGGAAAGAGTATTCGGCACAAAAAAGTCACGGAGTGAAACACCTCCAAGCTGTTTGGGTGGCCTCATCAAACATGTACTCCCATCCCAAAACATCCAAGCCCCTCAGCTCCATTGCACACACTCTGCTTCCCTCTTTCACAATGTGTGCCAGTGTACAGATGTCCCAAATCTCTGGCCCCACTGTGCATACCACGCTTATCTGTGGCAAACACAGCCGAATCACTGGAGATATCTGCAGGTTTCCAGCAGAGTTATTTGCAAGGCAACATTATCATCAAGAAAGCCATAAAAAAGTCACCTCTGGCAAATAACTCTTGACCGTGTTTCACAAGAAGGACGCTCATGTCCTCTGAATGGACATGGCTGTCTGTAAGTTGGGATGTCTTGCCAAGACGCCTCATCAGTGAGCTGGAGCAACACATCCACTCACACAAAAAATTGACCATTTTTTCTGAGATCCTGAACTCCCTCTGACCTTCCCCAGGCTATTCCAGCATGCATGTAGGTCCATGAGGTAGATGAACAAGCAGACAGACAGGACATAATATTTTATGTTCAAATCTGCACAGCCCAAGTACTGCACCTACAGAGTTGACACTGAGGTCCCCAGCCCAGGGTTAACGAAATGGCTTTGCATTTTCTCATCTGCACAATGCAAACACAGATGCTGCCATCTGTGTAGGGTGCTGTAGGCACATATTCATTTTGAAAACATGCACTGTACTGGACACAACAAAAAAGAACAGGAAAACAGGACTGACCTGAAAAATACATGTCCTGAATAGGAACTACCAAATACAGTCTAGCACTTCTCACACAAGAGAAGGCTTGGAAGGGAGATACCACTTCAAAATCTAAGTAGCTTCATTAATTTCCTTTTATTAGATAATGGTAGATGATAAACCCCAGTCCTTGTTCCTGACACACACCACAGGTGTCTGAGACACCCAGCTTACTGAGACCTGGAGCAAAGCTACGGGTTGCCCATGTCCCACATGACAATACATTCCCACTGATGCAGTTCCACCAGACCTTCCACAACCCAAGGCCTTTTCTGAAAAACCAGAAGTAAGCATAAGCTGGAAAGAAGATTGGCATAATGCATAATGAACTGAGGTGTTGTTACTTTTAGCTGCCTGACTTCTGAGTGGAGAGGAACAGGGAGGTATCTTTCCCCACTGGCTGCCCCCCAGTAAGTCACAGGACCTGCCTGAAAGAGCAGTGAGAGTTTCACTTGCAGCTGTATCATGTCAGCTCAATGGTACCGGACTTCATAAATGGCTCTTGACCTCCTGCCCTAACTTGCAGCAGAAGACAGCTGTTCTAACAAGAGCAGTCCTGCAAAGCCAGGCAGGGTTTGTGTGGTTGCACTGGGGCAGGATTTCACTGCTGAATGTCCAGTGCTGCCGACACCCAGCCCCAGGAAACTCCCAGGCTGCCCTTTCTTCTCTGTAATAAACCAAATGTGCAACAAAATATTGCCACATCCCATGCGTATATTGACACAATTGGGACTTCAACCCCAATTTTGCTTTGTGTTTTTCAAATGGCTTTGTTTATCTTAAGATAAAGCACACATTCTGGCCTGATACAGGGGCCAGCCATGTTGGGGAATGGAGTCAGGGCATGCACTGGGCACTGGGTCACCTGAGGACGGAACCTCTCCTGAAGTGTTGACCTGTGGCAGGAGCCAGAGAACCCTGAGAACTTGCAGAAAGAAAAATTTCTCTCTTTAAAAAAGAAAGAAATGATGAATTTTTTATGACTTGCTGCGCCAAACGTATGTTTTGAAGTCAGCTGGTGTGAAAACTGCAGGGAAAAGGAATCAAACTTTAGGCTGTTGGTCATAGGTTTTTATAACATGGAGAAGAAAAAAACAGACATTGTGTTTGCATTCTATTTCTGGCCTTTTAAGCTGTAACAGCATGAGTGGTATTTGCATCAGGAGTTACCATGTATCATTGCAAGCAACATATGCATGGATGGAAAAAAGATGACGGCAGCAGCAGGTTCAGTGAAATCTCAGGATCTCTCTGTGATAGGGACCTGCTAAAGGTTTGGTTTTATTTAGCGTAGCTTAAAATGTCATTGGCATATGTGTTTCTCAATTAACACCAATTTAATACACTCCAGAAGTGTTCTATTCTGAGAGCAGGCTTCAGAGTTTACAAAGGATCTAACCTGACATTTGAGCACAGGATATCAAGACCCATTTACAAACAGGAAAGCACACTATGAAGGCTGGATTTTTTTTCTTTCACATTGTGTTATGATGCCTCTAATGATAAATACAAAAGTCAGAAAATCCTAGCAAACAGTGCTGTACTGTGGGAATTATGAGTCCCACCATCCTCTGTGAGTCACTCATATCCCCCAGATGAAATGGTGCCTTGCAGCAAATGCAGCGTTTCAGCAAGTGCATGGCTGATTTTCCTTCTCTATGCCTTAACCATGCTGCACATTTTCCTCAACTGATAAACTGCAAACTCACCAATAGAATAAGTGACAAATATATTAAAAAACCACAAAAGCAGACCCCAAACTCAATGAGAAGTAGTGAATAATCCTGAAAACCCTGGGCCTTCTGACAAAAATTTGAAGAGGGAAAGATTCACCGATGATGGCTTCCTAAATGATAAATACAGATGTCCAACAGAACCCCAGAAACCAACCACAGATAGGCTGAAGGATTATTTATTAAACAAAAGGATGAATAAAGAATAGGCAAGTGTCATTTCATATGAACTTTACACAGACTATATGAATGTCTACATTCTATTTAAAAAGAGCACCTGGCATTATTAATATTGATTTTGGAATATACAGCTCATTAGATGCAATGGGCCAAATTCATTCCTGATGAAACCAGTAACTTCGGACAAGCTGCATGACACAAAAATATCTCTTTTCAGATCTAATTAACTTTTTATTCTGAAATCAGTGACAACAGAAACAGTGGAGAAAAAACATTCAAAAAACGTTGGGAGAAAAAAGTTTAAACCAAGCATTCAAAGGTTAGGAAATACCGGTTTTCAACTTGCTCATTAATTCTGTCCTGTTGTGTGTCCATCGTCTGCACCAAAGAAGGAAAACCAGCCCAGGATTTTGCAGTTCAAAAGTGTATCTCAGGGCATTCACACAAGAGGGCAGAAGTGTGATTGGAGGGACAACCTGAATTTGGCCTTAATTATCAATGCTTTGCAATTTGCATGAACTTTCCTCCTTTTCTAAAGAGGGTAAAAAAAAGAGATAAATACTAAATATATTACATACAACTGCTGAAGCTTCCCAAAACACATCTCCTTGGCAAGGTTTAGCCTCTGCACAAAAACCTACTCTTTGATCTTCGGGGAATGAGCTGGAATCTGCAGAAAATAAGGTATAGTCTAGTCTCCAGCCAATTGGACACCTCACCAATTTTTCCCATTTCCCAGCTACATTTCTGGGGAAACTCCAGCTGATGCCAGCATAGGGAGGTAGGAAAGGGAAATTAGACGCCCAGGGAGGAGACTGGGAAAGGAGGTGTTCACCATCCTGCTCCAGCTGCTCTGGCAGGTCCATGGATATCTAGCTCAGCATGTGCTGCAGGAGTGGAGGTGGTGTGGTCCCAGCTGAGCTCAGCTCCTCTGACACCCCTGTTTGGCTGCTGCTGTGACACTGTGACTCACTGCCTAGAAAGTGACCATGAAAGTGAAACAGAGACTTTCATAGGCTTGTGTTGTCACCAGGTTTGGACAGAGCCTCATGGCATGACAAAATTCTACTGCTGAAACCTGAAATTTCACGGCATGACAAAATTCTGCGGCTAAAACTTGGAATTTTTTTCAATAGTGAATTTTAAAGCAAGCCGAAGGCAGAGGAAAGATTAAAGTTTTTTGGTCCAACAGGATCATTTAAAATAAACTGAAGCAATCTAAAGGCATCAGACTTCTACTGTCTCTCGCAATAAATAATTTGAAATAATCTTTCCTTGTAACAACATTCTCACCTACACACTGTCTAGAGCATGTGTGTTTGTATATACCCATATATATATAAACACATCCTTGCATACAAACAGTTGGAAAGACTTCATCCTGAGCATAACTTGCCAGGAAATCTGTAGAATTCTGATATATGATGAGTTAAAATATTAACAGATGTGCACATTCGAAGTGAGAATTTAATCCTGAATTTGATCAGGAATACACATTGAACTCTGCTAGAGAGAACTCTGAAATTCAATAGCATTATCCAAGATGTTATTTGTTAAATCACATGAAATCTTGTGCTTCAGATTCTTCAATTCCTGGTTCCAGTGCAAGCCTAGAGTTGCTCATGCTGTTTTGGTCCTCTGAAAACTTAACTCAAAAGACAGGACTCCCTCACCAGGCACCCCAGTGGGTATTCACATCACCTAACTTCAGGGATCTAACTGCTCATGGAGTCAAGGGAAGTTCCCGGTACGGCTGCTCTGAAGCCTCCTTGGATGAGCCTACCTTCCTCTGTTGATTACACAGATGGCTTTAGCTCCTAATTTAGGTACCTAATTTAGATGAGGCTCCACGGTGTGATAATTTCATCCTCAAATCTTACTGTAGCACACATGCTAGTCACTACAGGCTAACTCAATCCCAAATGAGCGGGGTCTGAGCTAAATTCAGGCTTTTGCTAAAAATGAGCCCACATGCAGATATAGATGCCCTGAAGCTCTAAGAATCAAAGATCTTATTCTAGGTGGAAGTTTCTCTGACCTAGCTATAGCTTTGCCAGGAAATCTGGATTATTTATCGCTTTATAAGCAATAAAGACCCTGTCAAAAGGTTCCTTATTTATTTTATTGCAATTATATGGTAATTTTTATATCCCTTTTTTTTCCAGTCTTCAGTTATCACTACTGAAGCATTTTTACGTTATACTTCATAAGCATCAGAGAACTTACAGAAGTACAGATACCTTGCCTGGAATTCACATATCACTCCCCATTAAAGTGTTGCCTCCCTTCCTTTTCCTCTCCCAGCTTATAACACACAGCAGTGGGGAATGAGCAGACAAAGTCCTGTTAAAGCTGAAAAGGAAAAGCTACCTACGCAATGGAATTAGAATCACAGAACCATTTAGGCTGGAAAAGACCTCTGAGATCACCTACTCCAACTTTTGACTGATGATCATCTTGTCAATAAGATCAGAGCCCTGAATGCCACATCCAGTCATTTCTTGAACACCTCCAGGGTTGGGGACTCCATCACCTCCCTGGGCAGCCTGTTTCAAAGCTTAACAACCCTTTTGTGAAGAAGCGTATCCTGATGTCCAACCTGAACCTCCCCTGGCACAGCGTGAGGCCGTTTCCTCTTGTCCTGTCTCTCGTTTTCTGGGAACAGAGCCCGACCCCCACCTGGCTGCACCCTCGTGTCAGGGAGTTGGGGAGAGTGAGAAGGTGCCCCCTAAGCCTCCTTTTCTCCAGGCTGAACACCTCCAGCTCCCTCAGCTGCTCCTCATCAGACTTCTGCTCCAGATCCTTCCCAAGCTCCATTGCCCTTCTCTTGACTTTCTCCAGCACCTCAGTGTCTTTCTTGTAGTGAGGGGCCAAGAACTGGACACAGGACTCAAGGTGTGGCCTCACCAGTGCCGTGTACAAAGGGACAATCACTTCCCTGGACCTGCTGACCACGTTATTTTTGTATATCAGTTTCACACTGAGCTAGGCAGAGGGCATGCCTGCGTCCAAGTTCTCCATCTGTGCTGGATGTACAGCACCCGAAAGGGTTAAGAGAGAGAGGAGAGCTTTCAGAAATACCTAGAAACGAGGATACCTGCAGGGTGTGCTCAGTTCATTTTGAAGCTATGTTGTTCTAACACTGGTTGAGTAGATCGCTGTTTGATATCCTGCTAGACAGCTCCGTGGCTGGAGTTGTGTCAGACCAGTTAAGCTTTCTGTGAGGGTGTTCATTTCAGCCAGGATCAAACCCTGGGCCTGCACAGGCCAGCCCAAGGACAGGCTGTGGTAGGACTGTACCGAGCACAAACCCTGCTGCCTCCACCCTTCCCGGGCTGCCCAGGTGAGAGGACAGCTCCATCCACACCCCTGGGAGCACGATGTGCTCCATGGGACACACTCAGCACCCCCACAGAGAGCAGGGACTCATCCACTACTCACTCACGCACTGCTTGTCTTTATTTCTAGCCCAAGTTACTCCTGCTCCAAAGAGCCCCTTTCCTTTTGCACCTTTGCATCTTTTCATGCTGCCTTCTGGGGGTTCCATTAATTAATTTTTTTTTTTTTTAATCAGGTGTCAGGAGCACAATATGCTCTCTTCAGGACAATATCTAACCATCCTGCCAGTCTCCTCTCCACCTATTTGACCTATCTCCTAAAAATGGACAAATTCTCATGGAATGCCTCACAAATCTCCCCCCTCAGTACTGAATTAATCCAAACATGTTTCATGATATAAAGTGTCGCCTCTTCACTACGTTTTCAAGAGCCATTTTTAACTCTCAGCACTTAAAGCTGAGGTGCTCAAATATTATCTTTGTCCATAGTAAAACTGACTGCTCTTTGCTTCCTGCCTCTTCATCTCAAAGGACCTTTTTTTGCACATTCTAAAGTAACTGCATCTTCTTAATGGCCTCCTGTGAGGAACTTTTTACAAAGCATTTCAGCACTTAAATAAATCATATCCCCAGTTGTTCCCTGACCACTATTTTACAAACCCTTCTTATGAAGGAGGAAAAACAATCTAATTAGTTAATCTTTGCACAGTACTTTGAAGAAGAAAGTGCTGTGTCTGTTTGAACATTCTTACACCACCTGGTGCGTTGCTTTTGGTTCAGTCTTCAAAACAGATCAGGATCCAACACCAGCCCCCCTAGGAACCATCCCAAAGAGCCCTACAAGCCACCCTCGCTTTCTGCCTCGTTGGGATGCTCCTCAGATGAAACCACTCTCCACACACACATACATATCAATATCCAGAAAGAAAATAAAATGCCCTTCAAATCCTGACTCTGTAGTTCAGCTGTGTACTACAGGCCTTTTTCTGTAAATAAACACATGCTCAAAACACTCACTGGTTTGAGGACTGATCATGAACCCTTTACCCATGTACTCATTAATATTCCCTTCACCAGCAGTGCTGGATGAATGTCTGACTGTTGGGATAAGGGTGTTGCAGTACATGATTCTGAGATTTTCATGGCTATGCAAACCAGCAAGAGAGTTACTAAAACACAAAAAAAAGAGCAACAGCTTCTAATTGGTGGGACTTGTCTGGCCTGGAAGAGAGCTTGGTGAAGAAGCAAGCCAGAGACAGATCAGCTCTCTCTAATTTACAACACAAGGTATCAATTAAATAAATTAATCAAGGGACAATTAATATCTTGTACAGTAGCAGGAAATTCAGGCCCTGCTTGTGTGGCACATGGCCTGGGTTTGAAAGCTGGCTAGACCCCACGTCGTGAGGTTTTTATTGCTGAGGAGCTGGTGCTACTTCTCTTTCATCCAACGCCTTGGCTTTGTCTTTTCTGTTTTTAAGTGAGGGCTTGTGGTTGTTTCTAACCCATATGTCTCTAGTTTTGAGCCACGTGGTTTGCCCCCTCTGTCTCTCATCATTGCTTTTGGCCCAGTTTCTTGACAGGAAATGCAAGATTTATTTTGTCTGGCCTGAACGACATTGTTCCTTCCTGACTACTGGTGTTACTTCACTCCAAGTAACACGGCTTTGTGCTTATTGCCTGTGCAAGGTCAGAGCCTGAGGGGAACAGGCGTATTTAGGAGCAGTGGTGAGAGAAGGGGATAAGGCTTTCAGGGCAAGAAAAGAGACTAAAACGCAGAGGGGAGATGGAGAAAAAGGTAAGAAACTAAGATATGTTGTAAAAACTTTTGGTTTGGAGGAGATCCCTTTCAGAGAGCAGTAAGCTGAACTGCTACTGCAGAATAACTCTTGGATATGGAATAAAGCCAAGCTACTAATGCTAACATTATCATATGAAGCAGGACATTGCCACATAATTTTTACCACAAATTTAAGAAGAAAAGTTACCAAAATTGATACAAGAAATTTTAAATATATTGCTGAAGATTTTCAGTCTTTGGTTGCTCGGCAGAACAAGCAGCACAGGAACGTGAAATGAATCTGAGGTTCAGAGCAAAGCAAGCTGAATGCAAACAAACATAAAAATGCTGAAGACCAAACATCGGTTCTTAAACAAATTATATTTGAGTTCCTCTGGTGCTTGTAGAAGGATTTGCAAATCTTTGCCTGGTATCATTAAGTACATAGTAAATGAACCTGTAAAAGCTGGGGCAGGAGGTGTGCTAGGCATTGCAGCGCTGCTGAAACCTGTGGCACTCAAGCCTAAACCAAGAGCAGAACAGTCTTGTAATAAAACAGTCAGTTTTACTATGGACAAAGATAATATTTGAGCACCTCAGCCAAAAGCTGCAAAACTGCTTTTTGACTCATCAAAGGGCTAAAAAATCCATCTCTCCCCATTTACCTGATCTAAAATAAATCTAAAGCAAAAAACAAAGCTAATTCTCCAGCCAGCAGAGACACATACCTTGCCAGCATCCCAGCCTGCAATGCATTTACTCTGAGTGGGAAATGCAGCTCTACCCTGCCCACACACTTGCTGTTATCCTTGAAATTGGACTGAAGGAAGTTGTTCACAACTTCAGATAAGCACAAGGGTAATGGGTACTTTTGCCTAGAACACATCCAAACACTAGAATAAGTAACTTTTTCACACTAAATTCTTCATCTTAGGCTGATCTCAAATTTTGTTTTGTAGGACACTTTTGACAAATTCATCCCCACAGCATTTATACCCATGATGGTTCAGGAGGAACTCAAATGCCTGCTGAAAGCCTGCAGTCACAAATTAGCTTCTAGCCAGCAAGTCTACACAGGTTCAAATATCTTCAGATAACTCTGCAAGTTCTGATCCTTTTGTGACTTTTGGCTGATATCAGGAAAACAAATTGTTCAGGATGGGGTCAGGAGCCTGGGAGAAGGGAAGAATGGCTTTTCAAACAACCTGAACAGGCATTGCCAGCACTGAAAGTCAAAAAGCAGTCCAGGCCCCCTCATGGCAGCCTTTTGCTACCTCAAACACTAAATCACATTACTGGATCAGTACCACATTGCTGCACCAGGCACTGGGCAGCTCTGTGTGGTACAGAAAGACAGTGCTCTGTCCTGAGATGTTTTGATCTGCACAGGTAAGATCCTGAGCAATATCCCAGAATTCTGCTCCCTGAGTATCACATCATGTTCCCAGCTTCTTCGGGAAGCCAGCTTCTTCTCACTGAAGGGAAAAAGGTTTTCTGCACCAGCTGGGAGGGTGTGTCTCAGAAGATGGGTCTTGCTCTTTATTCCAGAAACACAAGGTCTATGTGCACACTGATTCAAACAACTCATTTACTTGTTCAAAGCTAGAGAAGGGTCTAAAAAATGTGCTACATGGAAGAGCATGGGACCAATTGGCTCCAAAGAGGGAGGAGCAGGGCCTCCCCTTTCTACAGGAGGTGTTACATTGGCTCAGCTGAGTGTTGTGTGACAAGTAAGAGCAGAGATTGTCCTTTGCCATTTGGGGTGCAAATTTCTAGCTGAGGCATTGCTTTACTGCAACATGACACTAGCAGCAATCCGACTGCATGCTGAAGTTTCTATCTCTTTTATGCCATAATATCAAATTGCTTATCTTCATGAAATTGGGAATATCTCAGTGTACTAGCTTAAAATGGTCAAGCTTTATGGTCCAGTTCTACACCTTTTTTGCTGCGGTCTGAAGACTCAAAAGCTTATCAAATTAAGAATGGCCATTTAGTAAAAAATAGATTTTAAATTGAATTTAAGTTGGCAAGAGCTTTTCAGCAGGGTGGTGAGGCAAATATTCCCAGTGCCAACTTCCCCATACTCCTCAAGTGAGAGGCTGAAACCTGTGGCCCACCATCAGTGGTGCTTTGTACCCTTCAGAGTCTACTTATTTTGTTGCAATTAGGTTTAAAGAGTGTTTAGCATTCCATGATTGCCCTATTTTACAGTCCCTTCATTTTCTTAGCTTAAAAAATAGCGATGTTGCAACACTGTAGTGTTTCTGTTGTGATTGTCATGATGGAAGCAGAGCCAACGCAATTTGCCCATGTTTTACTCACCGCCATCTGGCAGGGATATGGTGACATGCTAATCTTCACAGGACTCTTGTTTTTCAGCTATCTGCTGGACAACTAAGGAGATCACCAGGCTGCTGGGATGAGTGCCAGATGGGAGGCAGGTATGTTTATGAGTTTAAGATTCTTATTTTCTTTCAGTGCTTTCACATGCTGTTCATGGAGTGGCAGGAAAAGTGAAAAGGGGGAGGAGGGGATGAGTCAGTGACTAGACTACAACTGTTCAAAATCACTTTGAAGTTCTGCAAAAGGTGGTTGTTCACAGTCCACCTCTTATCTGCTGTTTGCTCACTTGGTCTTGAGGCCTGGATGGGCTTTTTGGAAGTCCTTCCCAGTGCTTTGCCCAGTGTTCCCAGTCTGACAGGCAAACACATGGCTGAACACACATACAGCGCTCAATAAAATGGTCACATTTTCCTCTCTTCCTTCTTTTTGAAGCTCTGGTGAGCTCTGGGGTGATGGAAGGACAGTCATATGCTGCCTCACCAGTAATTACAGGCAGCTGACATGGTGTTAGCACTGCATCTGAGTCTTGAAGAGGAAGTCTGGCAATCCTCTTGCAGAGGAATTATGGCAGCTTTGTACCAAGAATGTCTTTGCTCATCTCCCCGGACTTCAGGGCTGCTTGAATGGCAAATATTGCTGTAACAAGAAGGAGACTGGGTCTTCCTGCTGATGAATGCCTAAGTAACCCAAATAATAATGATAGCATCAAAGCTATATAGATACTTTGAAGTTTACCTAAAAATCCCGACAAGAAAATCCAACAAGTTCTGAATCGTGAAAGGACAATTGCAGACAGTGGATGAAGCAGTCAGTAGATCACTGCTCCTCAAGTGATCCAGACAATAAGCCAACTTTGTCTGGAACATGCTCAGGTCTCAGCTACATGCTGCTTCCTAAGCTTCCTTCCTAGATCCCATGTCTCTCGGTCTCTTTAGGGGCCACAGCTCACTGCTGCAAGTCTCAGCAGGGAGGAGGGTGAGCAGCACCTACCCAATTCACTGGGGCTGAAGCCAGTGCCAGCTCCTGTCAGCATTTCAGAAGAAATCAGCAACTTCAGCAAATTTATTTAACAAATGCCTTACCCTGACTCACCTTCTTGCAGCAGGGCCAAAAAATAGAGTCTAGTTTTAGCCACTGTAATGACTAACATTCATAATGACTAACAAAGAATTACAGCTAAAAACACAAGCTGCTTTAGCTCAAACTAAACAGTCATGGCTCACCAGTTAGGACTGAAAAATTCATGCTCAGCTCAAGTGCAGAGGAGTATCTGTGGCACACTCTCACCAACATGTGACATTAGCAGAGCTACGTGTAATAAATTCTTATTACAGTAGGCTTCTCAGAACAAAGATTTCTGATGAGGGGGCTGGTTTGGAAGAACCCTGTGTTGCATCAATTAAGCAAAACAAACAACTCCTCACAAATTTCCCCCTAAACGAAAAACAGAGTACAAACAAACAAACAAACAAATCCCTCACCTGTCACGCTCAAGTTGGAAATGAACTTGGGGTTACAGCCAAGGCTAAAGCACAGGACATGCACACGTAGCTTACCTTTCTTTCCTCACCACAGGTAAGGCAATTACTATGAAAATTATCTGCTCCATTAGTAATTAAATATCTATACATTCACACACTCACAGTCTCTCTCTCAATAGGTCTTGGCATAAGGGCACGTACAGAATTTTGGCACTGAGCTGAGAGTGGAATAGGCGGTACAACCTAGACATGCCCAAGCCTTCTTGACACAGGAACAGCTTCTCTTCCCTATGCCAGTGGTTTGCTCAGTGCCAGCTCCCATGCACACCCCCTTCCAGGAATGGCTCTCATCCATGCTGGCAAACAAAATTATAGAGAAGAAAATATGAAATTACTCTTCAAAATGTAAGTGGAAGGATGAGCACGGCTCCAAGTGAGAAGTATCCAAATGTGAGATCCCACACTGCTGCATGTCAGTTGGAAAGATGACACACATACAGAAAGTCAAGCAAACAGGTTCGTCCACAAAGGGAAGCTAAAGGAGACCATTTGCATTTTTTACAATAAAATGTTTAAATCAGCACTGCACAAATTATAAATAAAAACACTCACTATAGTCACCAAGAATGCAAGCACCCTGGAAGCTTGCAGCAAACCCCTTCATTAAATACAGTGTGATCAGAAGGAAGTAGGAAAGTGGCCGCAGACCTCTGAAGGCCAGCAGGTAATGCAAGCCAATTGATTATTCAGTTCTAATGAAGGGATCCAATAGTTATTTCGGACTACTCACAGGAGAATAAAGAGAGAGTTCAGGGTGAAATAAAGTCGACTTTCTTTAACAATCTGTGACTGATTATAAGGGAGCAGCAAGTTCCAGATGGGTGGGAGTGCTTACAAAAACCCCTCTATTTTCCTACAACTTACAATCAGTGCTTTTAGTTTCCACGTATTGTAATGTTGCCACTTAACACGACAAGCACAAGAGAACAAAGAAACATGAAACTAACTTTGCACCAAAATTTGGGGCCTGAATAGGACATGCTTTTCCACTCAACAAAGGATGTAGTTCAGGATTCTAATTTTAGCACCTTATTCAAGATAATATCTGATTTAGAATGTTCCTTGGTCAAGCCCTCAGCTCTGACCTAAGCCTAAGAAACTTTAATTCTGTTGTGTAAAATATGCAGGCTTTTTGAGACAGAAATCATGACTTATTCTATGCTGTAGAAAAATCATCATGCAGACAGTCTTTTAAAAAAACATTCACTTTAGCCATTATTTATTTTCAACTATCTGTCTTTAAGAACTACAATAATTTTGAAATGAACGATTGTTTTTAAATTAATCTTATGCATGTCCTCATAACCACCTAGATTTATTATTGCTGGTGGGCAAATCACATGGAAGCATGGAAATCCCAACAGTTTGAACAATAATTAGTCCCTTTTCTGTTATAATTGCAAGCTCAAGAAACTGTTCATTTTTACATTCAGAAAAGGCAAGATACTTTAACACTGTGATTCCTGTTCCGTGCCTTTGCCCACCCAGTACCTAATCCCCACTGTCTTGGCACAGCAGTGGAAAAGCAGCAGGATCATGAGTAATGGTAAAAGCCTGGGACTTAGCAGCCTTAATTGATTCATATTCTGTGAAAAGCTAAAGAAAAGGTCTATGTTTGTCTCCTCGCAGAGCTCCAAAGTAAACCCTGCTAGACAGAGTAGGTGCATTAGACTCACCGTGTGCCTGTGGCTCAGCAGAGCTATGTAAGATAACACACTACAACTTCCACCCACGAGGATTTCCCTCGGCAGCAGCTGGAAAAGGGTTAATGTCTGATGTTTCCATTAAACCTGACCTACCTGGCTGTTTTGCAGCAGCCTGATAGAATCCTTGTGTTGCACTTTTTCACATGGACAAACGGAGTCCGTAAAGAGTAACACTCTAAAAAAAGGTCGATTAATTTTAAATGTACGCACACAGCGTTACTCCTAATTCAACTTAAAACAAACAAAGCAGGGCAAGGCCTGCCTGTTCTATGCTGCTACTTGCCAAGAATTAAAAGCTCCCCATTCAGGACCTAATGGATGCAGAATGTATCTGGAGGCATCCCTGTGTACTCTGAACAGAAATCAATACTATCACCTCACAACTCCAGACAGGACAATATTCAGCCTCCCTGAGCTCTGCAATCCAAAACATCTATCATCTCATTTCTAAATTTTCAAGGACAAGTTACAGTCTCCTTCACTGGGAATTTATGGGTAGGTAAGAACATCATCAACAATAAAAAGCCCACATAACCTTTCTAAAGACAGTCATTCTTTTACCTGCTTTATTTTTAAAACTCAACTCTGAATTCATTTTCAACACAAAAAGATTGAGGATGGGTGTCTAAGAGGAGTGATTATAGGATTTGCATTACTTTGGTCAACTGGTTGAACATACTAAAGGCCAAAACAGACCACATTAATGGGTCAGGAGCTGATGATCACAGCACAAACCCACAAGGAACAGAACTTACCCTGCAAAAATCACCTTTATGAATAACATTAGTTGACCCTGACTCAAATATGGGAAATGAACTTACTCCTAGGAGTTGTTTCACCAGATCACATTTGTAGTATCACTGTTGGGAAGATACAATGAAAAGGTCCCAATGGTGAACAGCACATCATCCAATATTCCAGCATATATTTTCTACAGGCTTTACTATGAGAGTTTAATACTTGTATCAGTATTAGGAATACTTTTTATAGAGCTCAGATACAAATTGCTCAGAAACTGAAATTACCACAGGCTCCATGTTTCTTAGTTTGGGATGTTCAGGAACTGTCTGCTCTGGTTTTCTTCTTGATTGAAAAAAATAGCCTTCACTAAATCAAACTTTTCTACAAGAAAATTCTGATTGTGCCAAAATACTCTAAATAAATTAAATATCCTGGGGCAAGATCAATGTAATGCCAGTCATTTCAGTGTATTTAACATACCTGCATGCAACTGAAGCAATTCTGTAGCAGTTAGAATAACACGTATGGAAGGGCAGGGGAAGTATGGGTCAAAAAGAGCAAAATAGTACCTGGCTTCAAAGAAATTAAAATTCTGGCAATTACAGACTTCACTTTCAGCTCCCAGAAAATCAGAAAAAAATAAGCAAACTTTTTGTAAGCATGTGAGTGGTAACAAGGAGAAAAATAATACACACGAGTGTTGATTTGTCAAGAAAATATCTTCCTAAATGAATCTCTTTCTGCTGCTTATAATTCTTTGCAGAGCAAAAGGAGTAGCAGTTGCCATACTTAGTTTGTGGTTCACTTTTCGAAACTCTCTGACACTACCTTCATGCAAGTAAACCATAAGATCTTCAAGAGAGAGGATCTTGCTGGAACTATCACAAGGCAGACATGAAAACAATACACAATTACAAGGAAAACAACGAAAACATTATTAATGGCTCATTACTTAAATTGAAGAATGCATAGAACAGCATTCCACAAGAATCTGTCCTAAATCAGATGCTACTCAATATTTTTACTAACAACTTGTACGATGGAATAAAGAGTGCTCCTATGAAATCCGCAGATAGCATCAAACTGGGAGAGACAGCATGTAGGAAGGCAGAATCAGAATTCTAAATAATCTTGAAAATTGGAGGAACAGCCTTAAAAGGATGCAATGGGGACAAGAAGATGAAACTATAATTAGGGAGAACAGTTAACTGCATAAATGCAGAACTGGGAGCAACCGATTAGGGAGCACTTCTTTGGGAAAGGATTTGGGTGTTACAGTCAATTGCGAATCAATAACATGATGATATTGTGGAAAAGTCCCAGCACCACACCAGGATATCTATAATCAGATGATTCATGAAGGTACATGAAAAAAATCTCTCACTCTGTTTCATCATTGGTAAGATTTCTCTAGGAAACAATTTTGGGGCACTTCTCTTGAAAAGAGATATGAACTACCTGTAGATGGTTTCTAATTTCCACTTGAAATTTAATCATCACTGTATCTGTGAACATCTTTTTTCTTATCCCTTAGCTTAAAATGTTCTTCTCTTTCTTGGTGTATTAATACCAAATAAATAATGTAATACCTTTAAACACACATTAATGAAGCTGTACAAAACATTGTATGTGAATTATACAATGGCTTCCTTCCCTCTTTTGCTGGGAATACCAAACCTGATACATCCTGCACCCAATTTGCCATTTTCATATTTTCACATTTAATATTTCAGAGTAATTCTGTGATCACCTAAATGTCTAGGTCTTTCCCTCTCACTTGGAGGAAGAGAGGAGATGATAAGGTGTAGCAAACATCACTAGTCCTTAACCAAATGGCCTCGTTGTTTATGCTGCAAAGTTTTATCTTTGCAAATCCCCTTCAAAGTCATCTATTTTGGCATTATGGCATTGTGACCCTCCCCTAAAATGATAGTGACTCTCAAATTTTCTGGTTGTTTTCTGTTTAAAACACAATTGTAAGAACAATTAATGTTCTTTCTTTATTGGTCTTCTTTTCTCCTTTTATTTAGGTGTATTTTATTTAGGAATGATGAAAATCTCACAGTGTAAATCAATTTGTTCTTGTGTGTTTGTTTTTTTTGTTTTGTTTTTTTAAACAGAAGTCAACCACATGAGGTTCTGATTCATTTATTCCAAAACCGTCATGACCCAAGCCTCTATCTGTTGAAAGACTGCTAGGTTGTTTATTCTTTTTAACCCTTGTGATACGTTTAGATTGATTGAACATTTTCAAAGCTGACACTGCAAGGGATTAAAAAAAAAAAAAAAAAGCTGAAAATTGCAGTTCCCAATCAGGCAATAGGCTTTGCCAAAGCTCAGCTCTATATGAGAATTCAGCTTTAAAACATATTATTTTCTCTCTAAATAACATGCAAGATACTATTCATGATCTACTATGCCAATACTTTCATAGTGCTATAAAGCATACTCTTTTCTACATAATGGACTCCTCAAACATATATTGGAACTGACAGAATGGTTCTAGGTTTGATGATAAAATCATAATGTGAAATTTTATGGCCTGTTGTAAAGAGCAGATCAGGCAGGGAAAATATACAGCCCAGGTGATGGCACTTTCTGGCTCTGCACTGATCTCTACAGCTCCTCATATTCACTGACTAAAACAAGGAGAAATGAGCTATCCCAAACAGATGAAGCAAACAATATTTGAAACACTATTACAATTATTAAAAATGTTTCCAATGTTTGTTTACTTTAAAATGAATGAGATATACTGCTATTGACATTACCATTACTATAAAATAATATGTTTGTGTCTGTGTGAAGGGATGGGATAAGGAAGGCTGGGGCTGACTTGAGTATTAGAGATGCTTTTTTTCCCCCAGTCTCATGATTCTTGTTCTGCCACGGTTTTCTGAAACAAGGATTTCAGATCTGGCTGCTGCCAAAGCCCAATGAGTAGCTCTCATCACAAGTTTCCTAAGGAGTCTCAGCAGACAGATGGAAACGATACACATGCGCAAGAGCCACTCCAGCACAATAGAGCCACTGTATCAAGAATGTGGGAAATCCAGCATCCCTCCATCCCCGAGCAGCTTTAATGCACTGGGCTGTAGCAGCTCCAAAGAAGTGTTTGTGGTCTACTGAGTCAATCATCTGTACATTAAAAAAATCATAGCTGGCACTACTATCTCTTTGGCACGACACTTAAAAAGTATTAGTTAAAAAGGAGAAATAAAAGGACCACGCCAAAGCCACACAAAAGTCAGAGTAATTTAGTTACTTGTGACCAGCAAAGCACAGAAAACTCTTAGCTTGACTCCAGCATGAGTGAAGACAGGGCTTACATCTTTTGCTGAGTCAGGATCTTAGCACTGAGCATTACCTAAAATTGCTGTGCTGCTGAGCACACTGGGTACACTCTCAATCTAAAACTGATATCATGTCTTACATCCCACTATTGGCAATAATGGGGTAATCTCATCCCCACATAGTGAGCAAGAGGCATGTTCACATATTCCAATGGCACAGAGCTTTTTTTGAGAGAGCTCTGTGTAATTTGTTCTACACACCCCTTAAAAGCAGTTGTTTCTCACAGTTGTGCAAACATGAGGAGCGCCTGAGATCACTTGGTTTGTTTGGCCTGGAGAAGAAGAGGCTGAGGGGACTCCTCACAGCAGATCTGCAGCTTCCTCATGAGGGGAAGCAGAGGAGCAGGTACTGACCTCTTCACTCTGGTGATGAGCGACAGGAGTCTGCAAATGTCACGAAGGTGCTTTGCGGGAGGTTTAGGTTGGATAGCAGAAGAAAGTTTTTCACCCAGAGGGTGGTTGGGCACTGGAACAGGCTCCCCAGGGAAGTGGCCATAGCACCAAGCCTGACAGAGTTTAAGAAGTGTTTGAACAATGCTATTAGCACTGTCACTCTCCCTGGAGCAACCAGGGAGGACCTGGAAGCAGAGATTCCCTATCCAAGCACAAACACTGCACAGAGTTACTGACAACTGCACACACAGCAACCTTTTCCCATCATGTTAAATGTGTTAAAAACACATGTACATCAGTTATATTTGAGGATGAAAAATTTCTCCTGGGGCTGGTAGGGAGATTTTTTTTCCTGCTCACAAGTGTTGCCACGGGATTGAAGGAATGAGGGGGGAGGGGCTTACTGTTTGCTGCCTTAAACACCACGTGTCTGAGAATAAAGAAGAGAAGATCTCTGCTAGAGTATAGGAGGATTTATTCCTCCTATTCATTTGAGAAAAGGACATTGTGGGGCACCGCCCCCCCCCCCCCCCAAAAAAAAAAAAAAAAGAAAAAGAAAAAAGAAGGAACTCGTGATTTGGATGTCAGAGTAGAGAGGGTGCAGACCTCAAAAATACTTTATACTGGTTGTCAGCTTTCCTTATATACAATGGCAAGACTAATTATAAAAACAAATAATCAGACATTAAAGTTGGCTTAATCCTTGCTTAAGTGCTGTAGACATATAACTCTGAAAGCATGTACAATGTGATTATAAATAAAAGCTCTGGTCTGTCATGACATTGAGCTATTTCAGAGTTTTTAAAGATGGCAACTCGGGAATTAACAGTCTTGGTGCTGTCACAGCAACATCAGCCACCAAACCTCAAGCAGAATCTGTGTTATATTTCAAGATTTTATGTCCACCTACTAAGACTGATTACCTCCTCTTAGTCCCTGAATGGAGAGGGCAATTCAGGACATCTGACAGTGTATCTGTACAGGATGGTGTATCTGTATCTAGGAATGTACTTAAATGTGTACTCACACAAATGGGTATTTCTCTCAACTGGGGTCTCAGTTTCCTGGAGCTGATGCTCCTGTAACCTACTGCAAACTGGGTTCCCAGTAGAAGTCTGGATGATATGACCGGTGGTATATGAATAATAAAGTTTTAAAAATTGTCACCTTTTTGATTACATATTTACAGACACAGAGAAGTAACAGACACTTTAAATTTTTGCATAATTAAAGGAAAAAACCCCACTAATTTGGAAATTTTGGGTCAAACATTCCTTGGTTTTAAATAAAAGAGAACTCGACACAAAATCATCTGTGTGCTTTTGCGTTGTACACACAAAATGCATAGAATCAGCAAAACTCGTATAGCCAAGATTTCCCTGGAAAACATTAAGGTCCTTATCTCACTTGACACATCAAATCATTACTACTAACCTCTTTCCCCACTGAAATACTCCAATAGCTTTGAAAAGGATGATTGCTATAAGGGAAAAACAAAGTGCTCAGAGAAAGAAATCCTCCTTGGGAAAATGAGAGCATTCTCTCCTTGTTGGTGATGAATACAGACCAGTGTCATATTCCTGCACCTCTTCAAGCAAGAGGATGCTCTTGAAAACGCCCCTGCTCACCAGGGAGGACTCAGACAACAATCTCCAGACAAGCTGCATGCATGCCTTCTTTGTCACGGCTAAAGCCTCAACAACCACATATTATGAGGAAAAGTTTATTTGGAGACAATGCTGCAGATCAGTGTGTAGTTGGGGAAAAGCTGCTGGCTTGGGTAGTAAGATCAGAGAGGAGCTGCAGAAGATCCTGGTGCAGTAAAGATGGATTGTGCACCAGATGTGGCATTGAGGTTATTAAAATCCTCTTTATCAGCTGGTGCAAACACACAGCCACGTAGAATTGTTTACAGCTCTGTCAAAGATACCCAAGGCTTAGGATCCTGCAAAACATGGAGCAAGAAAGGGTCTTTACTGACTGAACAAGTGGCGACCTGTTACCGAATGTGTTTGTTAGCACTTCCAACATGATCACGTGTCTTGAGCCATGATATGAAATAAAGGGCCTTTTCTGCTAAAGAAAACCCTCCTCTGTCCCAGAATTTGTAATAACACTTTTTTTCCATAGTCAGGATTCATTTCATGTGGCTGGTTTTTTTCCCTAACCTTTTTGGCTCGCTTAGTTGCAAGGCTACATTCAGGGTATTTCTGGCTCCTAAAGGGGATCAAGTTTTCCTTTAGAGTTTGAAAGAGGAATCAACAAAAGCTGCTTTTTTTTGCAATTTTTAATTATTTCAGTAGATAGTCCCCATCTTCGCTTTGCTGACTCGGTCTGGGGCTTTTTGGTTTGTCTGGGCCACAATACTATCAAAGTACAAATTACTGTACGTGCTATTTGCTGACATTACAAGCTGAGATCTGGCACTGAAAGCAGCTGCACTGGGCTGAGATAGTGGCATGTGTTCTGTGACAGATTAGTGCACCAGCAAAAGGAAAAGCTCTTATTTAAGGAATGCAGAAGGCTTTTGTCCATCACATCACGTGCTAATTCAGTGACCTGAAACTCTTGATGATTCCTCAGCAGCTAGGAGAATTGCATCCTCATGTTTTTACAGTGCAAATTTTTCCTTTCCAATTCCCTTAACCCTTTTTTCCTACCTCAGTGCTTTGCAACATGAAAAGCAGAGAAAGAAAAGTTAACATGCTTTAGCAGTCCCCGCAGACTGCTTAAACAAACACTGTGATTGCAATTTAGACAATCTGGAGTCCATTCAATATTAAATCCCCATCCCAGGCTACAACTACCAAACAAATAAAGGATTCATGGAGTACTTTACACTGTCATTTACTCCTGCAACCATTGTCACTTGACAATCCAGAGGAGGAGCCTGCAAAGTCTGATACTGCACCAGCTACATCTGTCAACAAGAAGACGGAGAGTTCTGCTAAGCAAACAGGCTTGATCCTGCTTTACACAGTCTCCCTTTGTCTTGCCCCAGCTGAGCCCCCTCTAATCTTCTCAGGCCATCTTCAGCAGCACAAGCAAGAACTTCTCCTGGAACTGGGCAGACAAAAGATGCCTTTTTTCACCCCTCTGGACTGTTTAAATGTTTATGCCACTCCAGCTTTGTCCCTGCACCTTTATCCCACGTCCCCACCCACTGCACAACTGGAATGAAACTTACTATTTACGACTGCAAATTCTACAAGTGTTATATCAGCACACTCATGTGTGTGTGTTTGTGAGGACTCCAAATTAAATGCACTGCACATTTTACTCTCCCTCAGCTGCAAATTATTCCAGTTACTTACTCAGAAGTGGCACCCAGATCAAACTCCCATTATGCTACTTCAAGTCAGGATGAGCTGGTTTGGCTAGAGAACTTTCATTTGTTTCCTTTAGAAACCCCCTGGTATTAGAAATATTCACTACTTCCAAAAATTGAATCCACGTGGAAACTTTAAGGTAAAAATTATCAAGGTATATTACTCTAGAAGTCCAGGCTGGCAAGCACTGGAAATCTTGCACTGAGTAACTTTTTTTTATAGCTACGCATCTTAAATAAATACTATATAAGCAATATCACCAGGTAAACCCATAAGACACACTTCATCTCAAGAAACATGAATGAATGCAAGATTTCCAGCTGTTTCAGCATCAGGAACTGCCATATTTATTCTGGAAGGAGCAAACAACAGATGTAGCTGGATAGCAAGAGTTCATCTGGTTTTCAATGACACTCAAAACTCAATTTGCCATTATCATGTCAAAAGCACTTGATAAATGTCAGGAATCTGGGGGAAATCCTAATGTGTAAACCTCAAATTCCAATTGCTTAGCCAGGTTAGAAGGGGCCTCACAGGACAAAATCCTTTATCAACATCTGTTAAAGCAAGTATTAGCAACAAGTGGTTTCCCTGACCTGTGAAATTCACATGAACTGTATTTATGATTTTTTCCTCCTTCACTCAGTGATGAAACCCCTCAATCCACCACCTTGAACTGCTCCTGCCAGGGACATGCCCCTGCACAGCGATGGGTGGGATGGGTCCCAGAGCCTGGAGCTGCCTTGGCAGTGTTTTGTGCTGATTGCTTTTTAAAAACCAGAGAGGAATATTTTAGAAAATAAAATGAGCATTAATACAACCCCACCTTCCCACTGTGCTACATCCAGCCACAACTCCACCTGTGCCAGGGAACAAGCAGTGCCCAGTGATGGCTCCAGGGCTCAGAGGGCAGCACTTCCTCAGCCCAGCCCACACAGCAAATTCATGGCACTAATTTTAAACCAAAGCCTTCAGCTTATTTTGTTGCCATGTGCTTTGATGGTTTCCGTTAAAAATGCAATGGAAGAGAATCAGAAGGGATGCGTAACCTAAAGTCGCAGTTGGATGACCCACTATCCATCTTCACCTCACACCTCGGAAAACTCATGTTTTCTCCCCACATACATAATCACCCATTGTTAGCATTCTGATTGCTGCAGTTTATCAGACCTGACAAACCTAGGGAAAAAGGAAAAAAAAGGAAAGAATTGATGGATGAAATCTGATGTAAATGCACCTATGTCAGGAATGAATCGAGCTGGTTAATATCTATTTAAAAATCTGAATATATCGTTCAATCTCTCATTCATCCCTGCACAAAAAGGAAAGAAAGAAATTCCATTATCTCAATAGTATTTGCTGTCAGCAGCTTTATTCTCTACTAGTAGGAGCCACACAGCTCTCCACTCCCTCACTATGAAGTATACTCCTAACTTTATATCCAATTCTGTTTAGCTGAGTTTTGATTACTGTGTCTCTACTGTGTTGGCCACTGCATTCTTTTTCTCCTTCTGCCTGTGAATGTATATTGCTCCACACAAATGGATTTTATCCTTGATTGTACCCAGGCATTATTTCCTAACAAATAAAACATTCAGAATAAAAATTTACCTCCCTTCCCCTCCTGTTGGCACTCTCACTTTGTAATTCTGTAAGCTGAAGTACATCAGAAATAACAAATTTTTCAGGCCGAGGTTACAACTCATATTATATACTAAGGCCACAAATTCCACATTCACTCAATGCTTTTTGTCTCCCCTGCACTTTGGTGTCCTGTCCCTCATCTGAGGTATTTGTCACACATTTTTAAAGGCCCATGTCATGCATGTGAGTCTTGGAAGGTTACGAGTTACAACCAGCAGCCTGCGTGACCCTTGCACTTCTACCCCCCACCCAACTTCTTTTCTTCTTCTCTCTTCTTTTCTTCTTGCTCTCCAAACCCCATCTTGTCTGCCCCTGTGGAGATATCGCAGAAATGTTCTTCATCAACATGCAGTGTCATCTAACACATGGAGCCTGCCAAGTTTTCATGCTGTTATATCAGGAAAATATCCCCTAGGGGCAAGGGGAGAGGAAGAGGTCATTTTTCATCTATGGAAGAGTGAGTAACCCTTTTCCTTTGGGACTAAGAGGGTCTTAATTTAACAAACCTTTTTCCCTGTCACACTGCTGCTGCTCACTTGCACACCATGGCAGGGCAGGCAGCACGAGAGCTGGAGACTAAAGAGCACTTGCAGGAAAGTAGCAGCTAAACTTGGCTTGGTGTGCTGGAATTCAAAATAATTAAATGCAGAATGGGAGAGAAGCCAAAAGTATAGGAGTTTCCAGTGCAGAGGAGTGAAATTTGTCTGGTTTCCAGGTGTGATGAGCAATCCTCAGAAGGCTCTCATCAGTTCAAAGAAGGAAGCTCAAAATGTGGGTTCTTAGTTGAACTTTAATCAAACTGTATAAATCTTTTCAATCTTCAGAAAGATCTAGACCCAGCGATTGCTCAGAAATAGGCTTCTTCAGGGATGGAGTAATTTATTTTTTTCTTTTAAAACAAACAAAAAAACTTTTGGCATTTTTCATTGTGGGCAAACCAGCAATAACACTGTTAAGTTTTCCATGACAAGCTAAAATCTTTTTTTTTCCTTGGGGTCCTAACCCAAAAAGGGATTCAGGGGCTGAGTAAATAATCATTTTGGTTGTGGACATTTGCATTGGAACTGGTGCTTTCTCTGCTGCTCAGGCTCAGGCTCTCCTCACCTAAATGCAAGAGAAGCAAAGCTGCAATACAAAATAACACTCCTGCAGCTTGATGAAGTGGTTGCCGGCTGGTTCTTTTTTTTCAGAGGCATCTCTGATGACTTGTAAGACAGCTCAGGCCCAGTAGTACACATGACATTTTACATGTCCTATGCAGACAGGCACATTTTTCAAATGAAACTGCTGAAAACTCTTACCCTGACCATAGAATTACAAAAAATTAAATCAGTGAATCATAAAATCATCTGGGTTGGAAGGGACCTTAAAGATCACCTGGTTCCAAACCCCAAATCAGGGGTTTACACTAAGATCCCTCAATAGGAACCCCTTATTAGCCTACCAAATGTGGACAATATCCAAGACCAGGAAAGGTTCATTTTCCAATACTGCTATAGATAAAAAACCAAAAAATGCTGCTCCTCTCATTAAAGTATTCCTGGAAGAGCAGGAATTTAATTATAATTGTTAGCCCTGAAAACCAGAAGTTAGTCCAAGTGAAAAATTCTGCTTTTTACAACTAGAAACCAGTTTTGCATTTGCAGCAGTGTTGGCCTCTTATCTAAACCAAACCTCCAGCTTTATACAGATTAGAAATCATCCTCTTAACTAATTTCTGTGACATAGTCTTGTTTGAATTAGAGACATTAGGCAATAATATACTGTGAGTACTTGCCAGTAGTGACCTGTCTATAATGATGTCTATAATGATGATAAGGTCCCTCAAACAGGGCTGCAGAGGAACACTCTTGCTTGTTTTTTCAAGTCCTTCATACAGGAACAGCAGTGTTCCAGCAATTCTAAATGCAACTAAAAATTTTTTACAAAAATCTGTAAAATTTTCAAGACCTTTTTTTCCCCCTCTTCTGATTTTGAATCATCTTTGTAGACTCAAAGATGACAGAGAGAAAAAGAAAATAAAAATCCATTAGAGATGGCTCCTTATGTATCTTCACCCCACCATGTTCTTCTTCACCTAAACATCTTCAACCTTTTCCTTTTTTTTAAGTTAGAAGTACTTACAGTGTGATAAAGATTTGTGGGGTGGCTAGAACAGCACGAGAATATGTTTTCCTTCCTTTTTTTCTTCACCAGAACCTTCTCTTAGCCTTTTGGCAACTTTTTTAGATTATGCCAATCAGGAAGGAAAGCTATAAAGAAATACTCAAAGCCAGTTTTCTTGAGAGAATAACACAGCAATCAGGTTCAAGTTCTATTGCACCTGCAGGCACATTTTCTTGAATTGCAGCTTCCTGAAAAGCTTGACAAAGTAGAGGTCCTTATTTTCCAGCTCAGGATCATCTGCCCCTAAAATGATTTCACTGACTCCGCTCAGACTATTGTCAAAATATACAAACCAGGCTCTAGGCAGAGTGATAACCTCTCCTGCTTTCATTCACATTTTGTTTGCCATCAGGTTCTTATTGCTACTCCAAGCTGTGCCCAACATGAACAGCAGAATGAAGAACCTCTTCTTGTTTTGTTTCAACCACAGAAATAAAAGGGGAACAGCAGCAAAATCTCTTTACTTGCAGATTCTCAACAATTATTCTCACTTCACAGAAACAGAGAATGAAGCAGATGAAGGTGACAGAGCAATAGAGCAAATCTTCCAAAGGTCCTACAAGTACAGGGTGGGAAAGTGACTGTTAATGATCCTCACCCCTCTGCTCACATGGGAAAGCAGAAGTAATCTATATTATTCCTATGCTGGATGTGATTAACAAGAACCAAATTATTTAAAAAACAAACAAAGAAACCAGAACATAAACCAAACCCTCATGAAATTTTCAGTCATATTCTAATGATAGAGGACCAGAAGATGTTGAGGGATTCTGCTGCCTACTCTTTTGCAGAGGAATGACAAACTTTATGATTTTCCATTCTGTCTACAACTGCAACCCGTGCAGAAAGTGCTCTTCACCATAGGATGGACTTGCTCATTTTGGGGGGAAAGATGAAAGCGTATCCTCGCTTTCTTTTACATAAAGAAATTCCTTACCTTTTACCTACACTAACCTAATCCCTTTGGAAAAAAGATATCCCATATTGAGGGTTAAAAGTAAGCTATAAAAATTGGAAAAACAGTTCTATATTAGATGCCTTGAGTACTGGTAACAGAAAAATTATCATGTTCTTGGTACACGAAATACAACATGAATGCTTAATTCTCAGAAAGTCCCACCTTTAAAAAATATTTAATAAAACATCAAAGCATCCTATTGCTTCTGAAATCCACACCAGATTCAAGCACAGATATGCAATTAAAAGCAAGAGCTAATTTCTGTAAGGAGGTGCTCTACTTTTAAAAACGTCTTTATGTAAGCAGTAATTTTTTCCTTCCGAATTCAAATCGTAACTCTGTGTTAAGTGAAGAGTAAAATCTCTAGCTTGGCTTCAAAATGGCAATTTTTAGTTTTAATGACCTTCACACAGCACTTTTGAACATCACATTAAAAAGATAAGCCTTTGAAAACTTTAAAATGTGGGTAAGTAGGAAATATTTGAATAAGTAATTACGAAGGCTAAAGAGAAGAATGATGTATATCATCACTAGGCCATATTCAAAGAAATATATTAGGTTTTGGAGAATCAGTTGTTCTTAAAAAGATCCGTATCAGTATGACTGTGTGTTGCAGGTAATGAGCATATGCACACACATCATTCCTAGAACTCCTCTAAGGACTCCTCAAAAAACAGGAGTGTTGGAGCCTCTGATTCAGCAGAGCACTTTTGTTTCAGCATAATTAACCAGATGAAGTCATGCTCAAGTCAACTGTCTCACTCGAGAAGTGCTCTCCAAAATAACTACACATATGCCATAAACAGATGTCAGCAGGGTCAAATCCAATATTTAAATGAAGACAAGATTTAACATACTCTATGGATTGAGGACCTAGCTAACATGAAGTGCTTTGGGAATTAGAAAACAGTTCTTCACTGCTTGAATAAGGAGAGTGGAATATTTCAGAGCTGCCTGCGGAATTTAATATCTAAAATGCCCAAGTAGTTTAAAAAAGGCCAGGGACTTCAAATTCCATAGGCAACTGTGGAAATTTCAGCCACAATTCCTAGAAAGTCCAAATCAACACTGCTGTGGTTTATTTTAAGACACTGGGTGCACTGTGATTTGTTAGACTTGCAAGTTGCAGCCTCCTTAAAATGAGATGTACGTATGTCTGCTTGCATGATATCCTCATAAATGGGATTAAAAACCAGTCCCTGCTGAACACTGCCATTCATAATTTAAGGGTCAAAAGGAAAGCAAAGAGATCCCTTTCTGCTGCATTTCAAAGCAGAAACAAATATTTATTTCAGTCTGCAAGCTGCTGTGCTGCCATAACAGCACGTTAACAAAAAAGTATACTGAATAATGGTCCACATTTCTCAGTTAGGGGCTCCTATGTATAACTTGGGTCATTTGCAGTTTGGTTAACAGTGGAACTTTAACAAGGTTAACCAAATAAGGTTTTAACTGTAACCTCTAGGGATATCTAATTGACACTGCCTATCAAGGTTTCCTGTATAATTTTTAATTTATTTTTAATATTTTTACAAACTCTAAATTGTTCTGAAAATAATGGCTACATTAAAAAAAAATACAAAGAAAAAAAAAAGGAGAAAAAAAATGTTGTATTTAAGGTTAACCAATACCTTCCACATGGGAAACAGTGAGTTCCTACAATATCTATATACTTTAATAGACAAAAGCAACCTGAACTCCTCAAAGAAAGCTAATCTATTATCAGCTCATGCAGTCAAACTTATGTCTAGAAATCATGTAATTTTCTGCACTATATTAAAAAAAAAAAAAAAAAGCCAAGCAGAAAGGATTTCTCTAGTAGCCTTAACAAGTTTTGAATGTCTTTACAGCGTGGGCTAAAATCTCCCATACAAGATCTGGGCTTTAAATAAAGTTTGGTTTGTTTTTGGTGGTAGACAGATAGCTGCTTTGAGAGGGAGGGCTGGAAATGAAAAATGTTCCACTAAATTTTAAAATGGAATGGATCAAATGATTTTGATACTGCTCAACTGACTTTATTTGGTGAATTGGGACACTGAATTATTTTATTTTCTTGTATTTTTTAAATTGTTGCCAAGAGACAGACTCCCTTCCCGCAGTGGGAGCTGTACCTATTTACACCAGCTAAAGGAGTCCATCAAGTCACATTTTTGAAGAGACATGAATGAGCTGCACATGAAAAAGAATGTGAAGTAGTGAACATAAATTTTGCATGAGGGGAACTGGCTTGTCAATTTCAAGACGTAACAATAAAACTTCATTCACGATTCCAGTAATTAATAATCACAGCACAGCGTAACTCCCAGCTTACCTATGCCAACACCTGAACTTTAGAACTGCAGAGGGTTTAAGTCCAGACCAAATCCAAATTTTGATGTTTGGTTAATAATTATTATATTAATTCATTTCAACGTTTACAGCAAACATAGCGGCATTGCTGAAAATCCTAATTATAGAAATCAGTAAAAATTGCAGCACAATAATTACCCCCTTTGTCTTAGGCCAGTCATTCATGGCTTCTCCTACATAATCTCATGAGCTGCCCAGGCCTCCCTTCAGCCTGCTCTTCTAAATATCTGAGGATCATAGAGGTGAAGTCACTTCATCACTCCTCAGGAGGAAAGAAAAAAAGAAAAGGAAAGGAAAGAAATAAAGAGGGAGAAAAGCAAAGCATCTGCTAAAATCTGACTTCATTTGATTTACTCTCCAAGACTGTTTTTTATTAAATATGTTTGACTGCTATCTCTAATTAAATGTAGAATTAATTTTGGCAAACTAACCACAGATGCAGTTTATGTTCAATTTTATCAGACAGATTTATTTATAAGCTGTCAACTTCTTGAAAGACTTCATTTTGGAGCAGTTTTAAATTGCTAACAGTAGCTGTAAATGGGGCTACTGTTCTCTGGAAGACTAAAGAAGAAGTATGCTATAAATGTCCATTCCATCTGCGAGGACTCATAAAACAATCACATTCCTTTATATTTTTTTTCTTCCCCCCTCCTCCTTGGGACCTTTATTAAATTAGTTCAACTCAATTAAAAATAACTTCAAAAACATTTCAGGGCCCTTTGTTTCAGGGAATACTTGGAACTCTCTGCACGGAACGTCACCCTTTTAACTAATCCCTTTTGGGGAGCGGAGGAGAATAGTGGTATTGTGACTTCAGACAGTGCTTTCAAGGGTCTCTACTGTACCGAATTGAGGTCAGCGCCAGACAATGCCCAACACCCAATAGCCATTCAGGCGTTCTTCACAACTCTATCAAACGTGTCTTTCTTTCTTGCGCGCGCTTTCTCTCGTGGCAAAGTCACAGGACAATGGAGAAAGCCTCCAGCACCATTTATGGTCACTATATTTGCACATGACAAAGTCTATTCTTCCTGGTTTGCCAATTCCGTGGTAAAAAAGAATGAACCCTGGATAGATTTTCCCACCATTGCAGTTGTTCAAACTTAGCTCAGATTAAAACCAGAAAACTCTAAAAACAACAAAAAACCCATCTAAGAACAGTAAGTGCTGTTTGAAAGAGTAGCTACTCCAGTCCTTGCTATTTTGGTATTGAGAGAGAAGCTGCAGAGATGAAGCGGAAGATTAAATATGCTACATTATAGCCTGCATATGCATGGCTGAGGATACATTTTAGTGGAAACAAGGGATAAAGCAGAAACTATTTTTCATCGTATCGTTTGCCATTAGCTGCATTAGAAAATCGCTGTTTGAACAGTGCAGGAGCTCATCTGCACCACTTGGTTTTGCTGGGGAAGGTTTCCCTGCTTCAATCACAACATCAACAGAAGCAAATCAATTACTGCACATTTGCGCTGGCTACTGCTGCTATTTCTGAAGACCTGCCTCAGAAGTTTTACTCTTTCAACAGATGAGGATGAGAGAGAGACAGAGTGAGAATGTTGCACTAGATACGGCGAGCTTGCTGCCAGGAAGATTTTTTTTTTTAAATTTTAAATATGTGCTACAGATACAGTATTCTTCACAACCTAAAAAGATCTGAATGAAAATGTGCTGCTGTTTAAAAAGACTGTTTATAACCAGTACTGAACTTGACATTTGCACTGCCTCACCCACACACCTCCAAAACACACACATCTTTTTTTAGTTAATCAGAAATGGTGAAGCCCCCACCCCGCTGCCTGACAACAGGGAGCGCAGCAACCCAACCTGCAGACAGTCAGATGCCATTAAACTCATCGTTTGAGAATCATTGCAGAATATTCCATCCTAGGACAGGATGACGCTTTTTCTTCATTTCTATTTCTGACCTTGTTGGCAATTTTTTCCTTCCCTTTTGCACCACGCTGTTTTCGTGGCATTTAGTGGCTGCAGATTCCTTCCCAAAAAACTGATCCCCAGCCTCACAAGACAAATCCCACTAGTGTTAGGAGCTGCTGTCCTGCACAGGAAAGTGCTCTGCTTCCCCCCTCTGTCCCTCACAGTGCTGGAAGATGACAGTCAAGACAAGGCATGCTCTGATGTTGTACCTGCCCATTCTTAAAAGGTCCTGTGTACACAGTCAGCCACACCTTCACTTAATCACACAGGACAGCAAAGAATTACAGAACAAGGGCTTCAAACTGATGGCTGGTTGATGGTGGTTTGGGGTTTTTTTTTCCCCACCAGGATCGAACTTACTTAAATTGAATTATGACACTGAGGCTCCCTGGAACAGTTATCTCCAGGAGCCAGTGTCATGCCAGGGATCAAATTCTGCTTTTTGGCTCACAAGGAAAACAACCAAGTACATAAATCCCAATACACTTTAGGAAATCCCGTAAGTATGGACTTCATTTTAAGAACCCTCCCCAGTCTGAATGTTCATCTGAATCAAAGGCTAAATGTCTAATTCAGGCTGAAACCAGTGTTGTATTAAGATCTAGGAAAATCTCAAGATCCATCAGGAATGAGTTATAACTTAACTGGTAAACCTACATGAGACCTTTGGATGAAAAATTCTATAGAATGATAAACCATATTGTTAATATAAAAAAATAACTATAGCATATTCCACTTAAACAGCAAAATGTATGTGTTGGAGTACTGACTCATGGGTTCCAGACATGTGGAAAAGAAATACCATTAAGTTCCTTCCAAATTTGCTCCCCACATTTTGATACTATGCAGACCCAGAAATGAGTCAGTACCATCAGCACATTCTTATTTGAGAAAGTAAAACTTAAATGTGTAGATGCTCACATCTACAATCTATCTGATTGTAGATGTGAGCATCATCTACAGGCTGATAGCCAAAGGTTTCTGCGTACAAATGGGAGCCTATGCCAAACTGCAGAAACAAATTAAGAGGCCAGAAAAAGGATTTTCTGAGAGTTTGCTGGTCAATAGCTTTCTTTTCGTGTTCTAAAAAAAAACAAAAAAAAAAAGTTAAGGAGGTGCATTTAAAAAAGAAAGATTCTGCAATGAAAGAATTGAAGAAATAAAAAATCTTCTTTGACAACACATGATAACACAGCATTTAACAGGCATACACTCTTTTGAACCTGCCTTTAAAATTGCTAGGTAAATATGCTTTAAAATGCTTTAAATTGCTTTAAAATCCTAGGTAAATATTTTCCTAATGTGCTTTACTTGAAATTTCTCACTTTTCTTGAAAAAAAATAAGATGATATCTCGTTCTATTCAAAAGATGGACCATATGTCTTTGGAAGTTCCATTTCTGGAGGTTTTATATTAGGCCTTCTTTTAAACAATGATAAGGACTTTTATTAACTACTTAATGGATAAGTTGACTTTGAAACATCTCCTGAACCCCCAAAACACATGACAAAACCCTAATTACTTAGCCCTACAATTTGCGATCTACACATTTATTAAATCTAACATACTTAGGAAAAAGATTTATTCAACTCCAGCAGGTTAATCTGGGTCCTAGAAAAAACTTATAAGGCCGATTCTCCATCTAGCAATCAAAAAACAGAGGGACAAGGGAAGGAAAATGCAGAAATAGATGGAACAGAAATATAAGCCTCCTATATAAGGGGTTTTTTTCAGATGTTGATTGAAAATATTGAGGAGATCTTAAAATATTTAGCTAAAAATATGCAACCAGTCCTTGTTCATTTAGTTCTGGCCCACAGCTCTGTCTATCAAGGGGCAGATTATATGCTGCCACCCCAGAGAAGAGTTGCCTATTTTCTTAAATCCTGGTGCTGTGCGTTCTCAGTGCTGAAGATGCCTCCCATCCTCCAGGTGATGGCTTCCAAGTTTCAGCTCCAGTCTGGAAAAAGCCACTATTGGGAGGGCTGAGGAAGCACCATTCTCAAAGAAACTGCTGAATCTACTGAATCTGATATTATTTATTTTTATAATCAAAAACTAACGTGAACCACATTCAGATTAAAATCACACGTTTTTAAAAAAGATGCAACAAATTAAAACCAATTACAAGTGAACTAAATAAAGTATAGAGCCCCTCACCAAGACTGTAACTGTTTTTACAACTCAGATTTCAAATTTCTTGTTTCAGACCCGACTCCTCTTTCCATTATACGACAGCACTTGACAAGTGGGAGGAGGCAAAAGTGAGAAGTCCAGCTTTGCCTCCTGGTAGGAGATCCTCAGTTCCTGAGAGAGAAAAAAAACCTCAATAGATTATGCTTGTGCAGCTCCTGGGGAGAAGCAGCACCCTGGTAGAGGAAGGAAATGATGCTCAGACAAGACCCTCAGGTGATGAAAAGAATTTCCTTGTGTCTCAGACTGGACTGTGGGCAGACTGCGACAAAAGAAGGAGTCACTGAATTGCTGGGCTAAAAGAAAGACTGAATGGAAAATTCTAAACCACAAGAATCCATTTGGCAGAAGAAAGCTGATCATAAGCCAGGTTTTCTACACCATTTAATGTAATTATTCTGTTATCTTTTCCTTTTATCTTTAACATATGTTTACTTGTATATACACACACATGTAAAAAAAGCGTCTTTGTTTCTTCAGGAAGAACCTGGATGCAGAGTTTGAAAGCTTTTTCTATAACCCATTGTTTAGCTTGAAAAGACAGTCAGCAAAATCCAAGAGGATATCAAGCACCACCAAGATAGACAGATAGGTGGACAAATTGATTGAAAAATTTTTTCAAAGTGTCTCCATCCACGATGTCACTATAGCATGGAACACTGAGACACCTTTAAAATCACACATGCATAATACAGAGTGATAGGTGAAGAAAGCTAAATTTTAAATTAAAAAACCCCCAAAACATATTTTCTGAAGTGAAAAGATATTTATGAGTGTCAAAGTGCAAACTCAGGAGAACTTTTGGGCATGAAAGCCCACAGGCCAAGCTAGAAAAACACGAATTTCAGCTCTCCACAATTAAAAGGTAACAAAGCTAGTTTAAACTGCTTTTACTCCACCAAGTTTCATTACGGAGCTTTTGGGATGGGCAACCGCACCCACACAGGGACCAACAATAACTTTCACAGGGCACTGGCTCAGCCTGGCAGTCTGTTGAGTTACAGCACATAATTTGTATCTGAGGACTTAATTATTTGAGTGTACAGAAATATATTCACACCCCTGATATCTCGATGCCTCTCTGTCTCAGGGAGAGCCAAGTTTTCAACAACGCTTGATGACAATGCTCCCTGGCACTGAAATCATCGGAGCTCCACAAGGGTCGCAGGATCAGTCTCTAATTCATATACACAACTTTATCATTCATTCTTTGAATCCTGAGGTCTTGCTTCGCTGCTGGATAAGACAATGCATTGCTTATTTCTGGTTTGATAGCATCCAAAGAACTTTTGGACTCACTTTTAAGTTTCTGGAAAGCATCTATTACAGTAGAACTTATAAATATAAATTAATGTGATCCCCTGTAGAGAAAACACACAAGATCATGAGTCCCTTTAATAACACAAAGGGGATACCTGAACATAAGTATAAAGATATATTAGTGCTATGTTTTCTTCTTTATGAGAACAATTTCGTTTTCCCGTCCTTCCAGCCAGACTTGGCTTGTGTGATATTGAGAGAGAAGAATCATATACTTTCAGAACGGCTGACAGCCTGCTTTAGGCATTATATCTGAAAGCAAATCAGCAGTAGCAAGAAAATTGACATTTAGAGAGAGAATAAATTACAGGACATTGAAATACCTCTACTAGAGCTGTAAAAAGTAGAAAAACTAAAAAATGATAAAAAGATCTACCGATATTACTGGGAAAGCCAGTGAAGGGAGGAGGAAGATGAAAGGAAGATTTTGTTGCAACCACCATGTCCACTCTGAAAAAACAGCATGATATACCCACAAAATGCTACAAAGACTGCAAAATCCAGTGCTCAAAAGTTAGGACACAAAGAGTAACAACTGCCTATACAACCTTTGTTTAGCCCCATCACGTAGGTCAATTGCAATACAATACGTGCACGATCACAGATTATTTTTCCACAAGATCTCGGTACCACTGCACAGAACAAATCTTCTTGAGTAACGAGTCAAGCCTGGGTTGTCAGTGAGAATGTGGCTTTGGCTCATTTTTTGCAGATTGTGAAGGCATGTTGTGAATGAGGCGAGGGATGAAAGGAAGGAAACAGAAGCTTACATTAGCAGACAGAGAGGTGGATCCTGCTTGGGCGGGCTGGATTTCCTCCCTGCCATAAAGATATGAGGTCCCCTTTGTAAGTGAACTTTCCCAGGTATCCCTAACTCTTGTCTTCCTCATCTTCTGTGTGGGGGACATAAACCTGCTTTGCTGCTCTGCGTTATCACTCAGGTGCCACGTGAATCATTCGATGCGTTACTCTGAACCTAAGAAGTGCTAGATAATATTTACTATTGAAAAGGAATACGTAAACCCAGATATAAACCCACTAGCATCTTCAAATGTCCTGGATTCAACATGTTAGCAAAATTTCTGCTTCTTGGTTTCCCATACATAAAACTGGTACACCCTCCTTTCTCAGGTTCCCAACACACCACTCGTGAAGATAAAGTTGTGACGTTCTCTTCCACAGTGCCATACAAAAGACTATGAAAAAGTAAGTGTCTCTTCAGAGCAAGGATGATATGTGGTAGAATTGCATGGACAGTGCTACACACTGTACCAGAGGGAATAATCAAGAAAGATAAGGAAAGATTGAACAGCTGCTCATTTGTTGACTGCCTTCATTCTGTGTGGTCAATGAGATTCCCTGTAGAAGAAAAACTGTACTTGATCATCTGATTGCAGACTGTATCCTATGTACAGAAACAGGAATCCTGAAATGAAATTACACAGCAATGTCATTGGAGTGCTTGACTTTGCAAGCAATGCTATTTTAGCAGAGATTTTGTGCATGTAATTTCCTGTATTTTTCAAAAAGGCAGGGAAAGCAGCAGTTTCACCATATTTATGGCACTGTCAACGTCTTTGTCACCTGGCTCAGAACCTCCAGCTCCACCGCCTGCACCTTGCTCTTCTGCTAATGACAGTAACCAAGGGCACAAATAAACTTGTATCTGTGTAGGTCTTACAGAGTGAATCTTCCATCAAAGTTTCAGAGACATTTGGTGCCAGGAAAAGGGGATCCATCCCATATCCCTGATCAAAATAACTTTTTCTGCCCTCTCCCCTAAATCCTTCCTCCTTTATTTTTTTCTCCACTCTTCTTTCAGTTCAGTCCCACTCTTCTTGTCTACCAGTATTAACTCACAATTCTCACTGTCCAAGACCAAAACTTTCCCTTTACTCCCACATCTTTTCCTCAGCTTATCTCAAAAACACTTAAAGCAGATATGTATGGACACATACTGCAAAAGTCATGGCAAATGCACGAGTCAATCACTTGGGAAATTCTGTCTTTGCCTCACTACTGTGCAATATTAAGACTATTTGTAAAAAAAACCCGCTAGTTTTTCTTTCTTTTTCTTCTTTTTTTAATGGATGAACCAAATATTTTCTCTCATATCATTCAATATAAGAAAAGCAAACAAACGAATAAAAGTGTGAGGTCAGACCAAAGGTCCACCTTGCCCAGCATCTTCTCTATAATTGAGTGACCAAAGCAGATGTCTAGGGAACAGTGAGTTTAAATAAATCAATAAATCTGCCTAAGGCAGATATTCAACACTTTACAGTCTTATAGCAGGAAGTGTTTGACAACTTCAAAAATATTTTTCTTCCGTAGCACCCAATAAATCCTGGTTACGTTCTTAAAATCCCATGAGAGAGGCCTTAATTGCTGAGATCAGATAATAACCTACAATCGGAGAAAACAAACAAGTTCCTCAAAGAATACAAATAATAATGTTTCTGGACTGTCTTTTTTTTATTGCTCGTGCAAAACATTCTGGTAAGAAGTTACTTTTATCCAAACTTATAATCTCTGTCCCCAAGATACACAAAATTTCACCTCATCATTCTACTTCCACAAAATTCACACCAGCCTGGTTTTAAAGAAAAAGCTCTGTTTGTCAGAGGTCTGTTTGGATTCTTGTGTTATATATCCTTATGTTGAAGGTGCAAACTCATCCAACACTGACTTGAGTGTTAAAATTGCAAACCTGAGCTACTGTTGCTATTAGAGGGTTCTCAAAGGCCTCAGGTTTTTAGTTAACTGAAAGTGATTTCTCACTAAGTCTGGCCTGCCCAGCAAAGAAACATATTTTTTGACATTTGCCATGAACTACTGAACCTTATTTAAAATAAATAAAATAAGAGTTATAAAGTGGGCTGGGGGGGGGGGGTGGAGGGGGTGTATACGGAGCAAGAAGGAGTGGGAGAGAGAGAAAAACTTTATATAACATAAAAAACCAAAGTAGTCAGAAATAAAATACATCAGCTGAAGTCTCAACAGTGCTGCAGAGTTGTTCCCTGCTTCTCTGCAGCCACTCACACAAAGTGTGAGCTGTATTGTGGCAGCAGCATGACAGTGTTTGACACCACACTGGTCTGCTGCACCAGGCAGTTCTGGGTCTTCTCATGGGAGATAGGTTAGAAATACTTGGACAGAGAGAAAGAGAGACTAAGCAGGGCAAGGAGCAGACTTGAGAAGAAAGCAAGTCTTCTACCACCCCTTTCACTGCTGACTCTGCTTTATGAAGACTGTTGGAAATCATTATAAAGAAAAGGTAAAAAACCATCCCATGGAAGGGCAGGTTTATACCTTTTTTTCCAGGTCTGCCCCAGGGGACCAGCTGGTATAAAGTCCCAGAGTTTTGCTTTCCATAGGTTTTAGGCAGTCAGGATACAGACACCCTACCTGTGGTGGAAGTTCTTCCTCTCCCACACCACAGCTGGACTTTCCAGCCAAGATCTGCTGTGGTCCAGTACAACCAGGTGAAGGTCAGCTCGGAAATCTGGGGTTTGCTTCTACCAGAGGTTCCCAAGTTCTTCTCCTTTGGGAGAATAGTGTCCCTCATTTCAGGAAGCCAATACTGTCACCAGCATAACACTACTGACTTCCTTATCAAACTGCATCTGTAAACATCCGCCCGTGTGAGCAGCTGCGAGTTTCTGTTTGATAAGGTATTATCCAAGCAAAGCCTCAAGAGCCACTTGTGTTGAACTTTTCTAAAGCAGGAAAAATACAAGGCTCTTCTACCAGGGTCTGAGTGAAGGCCTCCAGGGATTCCAGTGTTCTGAGTCTAGGATCTATGATGCACCTTACAAATAAACCCAAACCATGTTTAATTTTCTGAACCTGATGTCAATCACAGCGCCATTATTATTATGTTGGCTAACTACAAACAATTAAACAAAAGGGAAGGGATGGGGAGCAAACAGGAAATGAAGCAAGAGTAAAGATTACTTGTTAAAAACAGTAACAATGTCCCAGAGGAAACAGTAGAAAAGTCATTAATTGTAGAATGCCCCCTCACTATCTGAATCTAGGCTAGCAAAGTTTATTCTTTCCAGGACTGAACACAGGATCAAAAGGGATAGCCAAAGTCCACAGCCTTAACAGAGAGGGCAGTCAAGCAGGTATTGGAAGGGGACTGAGGAGAATGTTACTCGGGGGTTCTCTGCTTCTCTCAGGCAAAAAAGAAGGGATTTTAGGTCAGCTGGGGTTTACCCCAAACCTTCCCTTTTTGTTTTAAAATTTTTGTTTCCCTGCAGTCTAACTTTCTTTGCAAAAATAATTGCTTTAAAAAAGCTGTCCTGAGATATTTTAAACAGAAACTGCAGTTGGAAATGGGAGAAATAGAGGAATATGTAAACAAGACAGTCACTTTTATAAAAGAGGCAACTGTACCTGTCAAGAAAGGATGTACTGAAGAAAAATAAGTGCAGGTCTTTTTGTAAGACTGTGAAATAAGAAAACTTTGTCCCAGATTTTCCAGGAGTCTCTGCATACTTCCGTAGATTTCTGTGTACAATAACAACAACACTGAACAAATGTAAATCCAGGCCTGATCTTTGTGATTTTGTCCCATCCTTAAAAGCAAATCCATGCAAGCCCACACAAAACTTGAACTTTGTGATGTGAAAGGAGGTCCCAGGGGTTCAGCCAGGCACCTGAACTAAGTGAGTCAATCTTTTGAGGTTGGCTCTTCTCTTCCTCTCCCACACTTGTGGTTGATATTTCAAATCTATCAGAGTCTGTGAGATACCATCTCTCTAACAGTGGTTGTGGCCACCAACTTTCTTCTCTATAATCTCTCTTCATTTTTCCTATATAAGAGTCTTAAATGAAGTTTGTTCCAGACTATTAACCTATGACAGAAGACTGCAGAGATAAGATTTCACTGACATACAGAACAAAGAAAAAGAAAGGGTGTGAAAATTGCAATGACAAGGTTGCCTTCATAGCTCAAGATGTATGAAATGAAATGAACTAAAATATCTGACAAATGTCTGGATAACACACGTTGGGCACTACTCACTTCAGCTGAGTCAATCAGAACTGCCTTTAATAGACAGCATAAAAGATTCCATTTACAAACACAACTCCTTAACTGGAACATCTACAATTTATCCAATATTGTGCTGCTTTAAAGAATAAGTGATGTAACCACTACTACCAGGACATATATTCTCAAACTACAACATCTCTAAACCAGGCAAAATAAATATTTCATTACACTGAAACCAATTTAGACTCTGTCTATAAGAGGAAAAGCCATGGCAGCGGGAAAGCTACTACGTCACAGTTGAACTGATCAAACAAGCCTCATGGGTTAGACAGGACCAAGGCATCTTTTGACTGCATGCCAAAAATAATCTTTCATCTTTGGCTGCGCGAGAAGTTTCATATATTCTAAAGTGAAGATGGTTTCAAGCTGAAAATGCCACAATTCTGCAGAAAAAGGAAGAGGACTGAAATTAGAGACAGACTGAAGAGAGTTATATTCATAGCTGCTGTTGTGGAGCAAGAACAAAATATCAAAAGCAAAAGCAAGGAAAAATGTAAAGGCTTGCATAGAAATATCATCCTCTGTGGAGAGTTTCTGCCGAAGTGCCTGTGGCAATGCCTAGTTTGACACCAACTTGGCTAAAGTCTCAAGTCCTATTTCCTTCAGCACTTATTAAGCTTTAACTTAATACAACCACACACACAGAGCACAAACCCAACATGGATAGTACTTACATTTCCCTGAAATTTGGCCCAGTGGGTGACACCCTTCCTTTCTGCTGCAGTTCAAAATTATCTGTTAGTTAATGTCTTTCAGGCCTAGCTGGAAACCCTCCTTCTGGGAACCTCCTCTGAGGGCCACCACCAGGAGCAATGGGATGCTTCAGGGATTTGCAGTTCCCTCTAAGGGGCACCAAGATACCTGGATGCCCATTGCATCCTCGGAGATCCAATGTACTCCAACTCCTGCTCTGCTTCCTCTTTTCCATCCCATATTTTCATACAGCAAATATATGTAACCCCATGAAAAAACCATGAAAAAGAGAAAACAACAAAGCAGCAAAGCAGCAGGGTAAGAGAAATACTACATTGTTTGTTTTTGCTAGGGACCAGAACGCAGTCTATTGCTTGGAACAAAAAAAAGAAAAGAAAAAAAAAAAGAAAGAAAGAAAAAAACCTTAAATGAATGGGTCTTTTTTTTCATTGTTGTTTATGACCATAATTTAGCAATGCATTTACTAGCCACTGTAATCATCAAACAGGCCCTGACAATTAACAAAAAGACCATGAAAATGAAAGTAGTGAAATGGAAATGAATCACAGCTTCACCACAGCAGAAAACATTTTTCTGAAGAAAGACGGACTAGAATGAACACTACTCCAAGTAAATTACATATTAATTAAATGAATTAGCAGTGTTGCTATTGTCCCATTTGGCTACTCACAGGCATTTTACAAAACAACCCTTGCAGCTTTACGAGTTTCTGTCTTTTCACCACATACTTGTGTAATGCCTGCTTCCTGACTGGGATTGCTATTTCCAGTAGCTACTGGATGACAGCAAATCCCTCTATCCATCCCACATCAAATCAGCCTTATGCAGACAAACTCCAGCAGTTACTCTTGAACAATGTCCTTCCATCATGCCAACCTATGCCTCTTTCTGGCAGAGGGCCTGTATAAAACTGCTTCCACACTGATGAGGGACAGGATAATGCTTTATGATAGACAAGGGGAGTATGCTCCTCCCACTCAGCTTTGCAGACTCCCTTTAAGATCTATGTGCTTTCACTAGAAATCGATATTATATGGGGAAAGTGTTACATAAAACCAAATTCTATTTCAAATACTTAAAATGTGTGTTGGGTTCACAAGAACTTTTGGCTTAGATATGCAGTCATTCCTGTATTAACTACAGAATGACAAACAACCTTCTGAAATCTGCTGTAAGACCCTTTGCATCATTGCTAAGGTGCCAGACAGATTCTTTGTGGTCTTCGGACATGGGAGTGTATTATATTAAAGAACCTGGCTTCAGGACCTTTGCACATGAAAAAAATCAAATGCTTAATGGGAATGACCTTCAAAAAATGTTAAAAAACCTGGAGCCCTTGTATAAGCTGGAGCCCTATTTCTTTGGTGTGTTGTCAACAACTTGTCAACAACAAGGCAATATCAAACCAGTATTTAGAGGCAAAGGAAATAAATACAACAAAACATGCAACTTTGGAGAAATTTTCAAGCATTGTGGCCTTGCAGCTGAAAATTCTCTAAGGGAAATTGGCCTCCTGATGTCAAGGAAATGGGTGGTCCAATTACTAATCTGCTCAAATAATTTTCATTCCAAAATATTGTTAAAATCGCTGCCATAATGGAGCAAACATCTAGCATCAAATAACTTGCAATAAAAGCTCAAAAGCACGCAGAAGCTCTCCCTAGAAGAGGTGGGAGAAGCCTTGCCCTTTCAGCTACATTTCCTGCAGAAAAGGCTTACTGTGGATGAGCTCAAATTAAGACAGAATGTACTGACCTACTGCGCATTTAGTCTTAGCTTAAGCTGGATCTCACATTCTGCAATTTATTACAGCACACAGCACTTCCCTCTGCAGTCATGTTCTTGGCATAAATGAAGTCACAAATCACCATTGTTTAAGATTATTAAAGGTCTCTGTACATCAGTGTTATTATTAGCATTTGGGTTTAAATGAATAGTCTGCCATTTTTAAGCTACAGTCAAATTAACGAGACTCCAAATTCTGCTGGGAAAGGAAACCCCACACTGTCTCACTTGAATAGAAGGCCAACATGCATTTTTTGGCTATGCCTGTCAGTTTTCCCTGACTTGATACAGAAAATTCAAATGCCTACAGACAAATTAAAGTGGGAGCATAATGCATTAAAAGATTTCTTGTGGGATGTTGACATTCAGATATGAACTTCACACCTTCATTTTATTCTCACGATGCAGCAAAATGCAATCCTACATCCTAAAGCACAGCAAACTCCAGGGAAGCTCACTAGGGCTGGTAACATGCAGCTCAGAACTGCTATGTAATTTCTGCCTATTTCATATGAAGGAAATATGTGTGCAGAGATGTATTTGTTTTAAACACTTATTGAGGCCACAGGACTGGTGTATTTTAAAAGAGACCACGTCCATTTTTAGGTAACAGAACAGTGGGTAGGTGGGCTGGGGTAGGGTCAGTCAGTGTTTTATTCTTCAACCTCAATTCTCAGTTGAGGTTGGAGATAACAGGAAAAAAAAAATCTTTCTTTCCAGGGGCAATAAAACATTTAGCAGCTTTTTAGAAGGTTTTGTCCTCCTCTTAGACAACAAACAGCAAGAACTGACAGAGAAAGAGTATTTACATGACTGACAAAGTGATCTGGACTTCATGGACCATCTGAGAAATTCTATGGTTCTGCTTTACATTCCCAAAGACAAAATGCTATGGAAAGAAGTCATGCGCACTATATACAAAGCAATTCATGAGCCCAAACGTAAATCTTGTTTCATCAGATAGCTTGGCTCTACAGTTAAAGTGATTTTTTTTTTTAGTGTTGTGGATGTGTTCGAATGATGTATTTCATATGTATAAATTACCTCCTGCCTTGTAAAGTTATCATGAAAATGAGATCTTGCTCTAACTCAAGCAAGCCCAGAGATAAAGGAGACAATAACAACAAAGAATATCAGCCCTTCCATCTCCCTGTATAAATAGCTTGAATAGCCTCCTGCATTTCAAGGGTTCTTGTCACTGATGATCTTTAGGATCTTGTAGCTGAACTCTACACTTCAGCAATGAGGACATCCAGTGGCAATCACCAGTTAACTTATGTGATGCGAGTGCTTTCTGCAAGTCTGAATTTGGTATCTGACACTATTTTTGTTCTGCTTACATCTGCATGGGATGAATAATATCCCTTTTCTTGTTTGGTGACTGTTTTTCTTGAGCTAAATTGCCTATTGACTCTAGCCGGAAGCTAAACAAAAAGGGCAAATAATACAGCAGAAGCCATTAAATACTGTATTTTTTTTGCCTATCATTAACATGAATACCATGTGCAATTTCTATCCCTACAGAAAAGCCATAACAATCTCTGACACTGGTGTAGAGCAATTGCTGATGAAGACTGACTGCTCTAGCAGCAGTTTTTCTTTATAAAATATTTTATGCATTAAAACACCTGGAGAAAGCCCAATTACTTTCTGTAACAGGCAAACAGCAAATCTAGTTCTATTTCATAAAAGAGGAAACTAAGGCAGAGAGCTGAGGCTGCTTTGCGAGTCAAAGGCTGAAGTGGGACTAGAAGGCAGGAGACTTCTTCCTGAGTCAAATCCATCCCAGCCACAACTGCCTTGTTTGTTTAGCAAAGATTGTGCTGTGCTGAAGCAGTGCAAGGTGAGCTTGGAAGGATGCATGCCTATGTTTCATAATCATCCACTCTTCAGGATACTCTGAGCAAATCCCTGCTTGGCACTGTTGCTGGATTGCTTTTAAGCAGAAGAAAGCCAGAAGTTTCCTATCTCAGGCAGAAGCATTCATTCCTCTGTACACACCTTGCTAATGGAGAGAAGAGGAGAGATTTTAGTTGCTCTGAAGCAGCCACTACTTGAAACAGTCCCCACAGGGAGATTCTGGAAAAAGTTACTGCTTCTTTAACCTAAACAGAGGCAAGATCTTGATAGGAACAAAGGACAGAGCTGCGACTGCTGAGGGAAGGAAAGAATTGAAAACAATTAGTGTGTTGATGTCAGCTTAAAGAGGGTCACCAAGAGATCAGCTTTCTCTGCATCTGTTCTTTAATTAAAGTGAGAAAGGTGGCAGTGTCCACTACTCATCACTATGGTAACACCGAAATGCCACGCTGCTGGGAGCGGGATCAGCCATGAGCAGAGCCGGTGTGGATGAGGGAGGGTAAGGGAGGACCCACCTGGGAGCCCTTCCCTGCTGGGGCAAAGCACTAAGAGTGTTGGAATGGGGGCACACCATACACCCTGCACCACTTCTGCTGAAGCTCAGCAAGAGAAGACTTCCTGGGATGAAAGACCAGGAATGTCATGCCAGGAGAGGGGAGGATGGGGGCTTTTGGCAGGTTTCTCCTGTGGGTGTGTGCCCGTCACCCTCTGCCCACTACTGTCTTTGATCATCACTAGTATACTCATGCTGTGCCTTATCATCTTCATTGATGATTTAAGTTGCTACAAAAATATTTGCCAAAACTATTGTTTGAGTTGTCCTAATAATAGTGATTATAATATTCCTTCAATTAATCACAGACAGCTGCACTCCCAGCTTTTTCTACTTTCTCTTCCAAGTATTTCTGGCATTATCAGCACTGACAAGAGTTTTGTCCACAGTGATATTGGTCTTAGGGGGTTTTTTGATGAGGTATTTCGGTGGGGGGGAGGGGTGCTCTTTCTGGTTTCACTAATTACTTGTGCAAGTGCTTTCCTCTTCTTCAAACTGCAGTTCTAAAATAACAACACAAAAATGATACCAGACCAAAATAAGATAATAGCAGTGCAATTAGAGTAAAAAAATGTTTAATACATTTTTCAAATTAACTTCCGGCCCTGCAGTTGAGACCCTATCTTATATCTTACCTTAGAATTAAAATAATCTGGGTATTTTACTCCTTGAAAACTATTTCTGAACATAATTTCTTCACTCAGCTTGAGGCCTGTCTCAAGAATCAACTCTGCTGCATGTATATATCTGAGAGTCTCTGGAGCTCTTTCCATTTAGAGTCTAGGAACTGAGGAATAGAAAATAAGTTTCATTGTATGCCAACATGGCAAAGATCCTTCCATTCTTATATTTTCATACACAGTTTCAACATCTTGCCTTTCAACCATGACAATACATTAACAAGATTATGGGAATATATATTATCCTGTATTACTATGTGAACAAAGCAAAAATGATATTCCCTTCGAAAAAGAACCTGTTAAAAGCCCCTATTACATCAGGAGCAGAATCACGAACAATTGAGCTAATGACTGGGTAAAATATAAAAGACATTTTCAGTTAGGTGATGAAAGGTCCTATTAACATAGATGTTTTTAATGAGCTATTTTAACTTGTACCTGGCATTTCTCAGCTTAGATCTCTCTTAGATCTTCTGAGCATTTCTCTCTGGTTCTCTACAAACTCTTGGATCTAAACCTTGATGAGTTCACATTTCTTGGCTGTGGCTATTATAACACATTAGACCACCAAAATATTTCATTTAACTTTTAGTTTGCAAGAGCCACATAATGCTTGAAACCTCTTATCTTCCAAACAAATAAAGGTACATTATAATATAGTCTATTTTTTTTTTTTTAAGTATTGCACTAGCTATAAACTGTTGGTGTTTTTCTGGCTATACATTAGGTCCATTAATAACACTAAGCTAAGCAGTCTGATAATTGTAATCCACTGGCAAGGATTTAGCAAAGACTTTGAATACATACATGTACCCTAAACTACTGACACCTTACAGGAAATCGTAGCACAAGAGGGGCTGTACCAGACCAGGAGCCTTATGTCTTCTGCCTTATGCAGTGCTACAAGATGGTAAAGAGAGAATACAAAATTAGGGCCACCACAGCACAGCATTTCCTCTGTATATTCTCCTACCCTCCAGCAATTCGTCAGTGGGTTATGTTGGTGTCCTTGATCTTTTTTTATTTTTTACATTTTTTCTACTGTGGAGATAGGGGCAGGGGAGAGAACAACCAGAAAGGAGCACAATCTCCCCTATGTGGTTGGATACAGCACTAATGGACAAATTATTATGTAAATACAGTGGCATAATACTGTTCTCTGTTCCTTTCCTAATAACTCTTAGCATGCTACTTGTTTTATTCATTGGTACTACACACTGAGATGACACTTCTGAGTGGAAAACTAGTTTACAGTTCACCACTCTGTATGCAAGATTAGAATTATTTTTCCCCATATGCATTACTTCACAATTTATACACACAGATTTTTACCTGCCATTAATTTTACCAACCAGTCACTCATTAATGTGAGATCCTTCTCTGCAATCTGTCTTGGTTTCAGCGAGATCCTTCTCTGCAATCTGTTTTGGTTTCAACTCCTTGAATAACCTGTTAGAAGCTGCAACCTTTTTTCAATTTTCCTTTCTCAGATCATTTATGATATGTTGAGCAACAAATACCCTAGTAGCACACACATCCTGTGAGACTACACCACTGGTTCCTTACACTGTCAAAACTGTCTATTTACTCCTGCCCTTTGTTTTCTACCCTTTAGCCAATTATTTATCCATAGAGACTCTTACTCCTTATCTCATGACAGCTAAGTTTTCCAGGAGCCTTTGGTGAGGGACCTGTTGAATGCCTTTTCAAATCAAAGTAGATAACACCAGGATCTCTCCCTGACTCCTCTGCAGAACTGCAGTAATCTGTGAAATGCAGCTTCTGTTAACAGAAACCACATTAACTCTTCTGCAACATAACATATTTATCTATGTGTTTACTCACCCTATTCTTCGCTTTTGTTTCATCCAAATGGTCTGTTAGGGTGTCTATTTCCCATCTGAATTCCTTTACAAGTCATGGATGAATACTGTCTGGTCCTGGCAATTTGATGCTCCACATTTTGTTGATTTATTCTCTCCTTTCCTACTGACACTGGAAGTTAAGTCAGCTCCCGTGACACATTCTCCCACCCCTCATTTTCCCAGTAGAGTTCTGGCAGACAACATCCAGAGTATTTTCTGTCAGCAGTACAAGCAGATTTGTGTTCAGAGAATCACCCTGTAGACTCTTATCTGGTGCATCCCACACACACTTAGATAAACAGACAAGACCCTCCCCAATACAGACTTAACTAAGTCTGGGTGCTCAAAATCTAAGCCTAGTTATAAAATTCAAGCTGAAAATCACTCCTGACTTTTGCACAAGCCAAGCATGCTGTATGCAGGATAGTACTGGTGGGAAAAGCTTAAAGCCGTGCAGATTTTGTCATGCAGATCCCAGCTCAGTACTTTGCACCAGCTCTATTTCACAAAGTTTGTCTGTTTTCAACAGAGCACCTACTGCAAAATAACACTGAGCAGACTGTATATTAAAAAGCCATCCCACGCATATTTATAACTAATTTGTTCTTCATTTCTTCTGTGTTGAATAACTAAATTACAACAGTGGCTCAGTAACCCCTTTTAGTTTAGGAAAGGGCAGCAGCTTCATTTGAGTAATATTTTAGCCCAATTAGTCCATTAGTCTCCAGTGGAGACCAGAGGAGAATGGAAACCAGTGAAACAAGAGTCCTGAAGGATTCCTTTTAAGTAACAGACCTCTGACTCATCTGATATCATCTGGCAGCCCTCATGATCCCTTCAAAGATATTTCAAATTTTCCAAGTGTTCCGCAGAGACACTAAGCAGGCATTTGCAAGGAAGAAGCAATGTATTAGCATAGGCCGCCATGGATAAATCAACCTCAGAAACGAGTTTCAAACTCCTCATGCGCTGAAGAAGCTTCAAGAGAATCTGAGAATGCTGGCTTCTACTCTTGCCCAAACCCTACAGAGTATGGGTTAGTCACAAAATAGCACCTTGTCTTTGCACAGGGATGTGGTCTGAGTGGACCTGCTGGACGCAGCTGTCCAACTCTGGTTTTATATTGATTTAATGAAAAAGTGGCCAAAATAAGACACGCATTTTTCTATCTGAAAAAAACCCCTATTTTAAGGCCTGTTTTAGACTCCATGACTTATAATACATATGTGGCAGCTAGAAGGTAGGAAAAATACAGACACAAACACTCAAGATGAAGAATCTGAAGGACTTTCCTGGTTCTGTCTAACTGATAATCTGAAAGTTAGTGACAAGTTTCAGTCAATTACCCCTTCAATAAATGTAGAGAAAGCATCCAAGAAAACCAGCATCTGAGGCAGGGAAAACTGTTTGCTTCATGTACCTATCTGTATTCAGGATAAAAAAAGTTTAAATTATTAGCTTAGCTTAAGCACCTGAAAAAGAAGTTACTGGACCAATGAGAGATGAGATACTTGCGACAAAAGTGACAAATGACACTTCGGTATCACCCCAGAAGTTCGCCTCATTTCTGTCACCTTGCAGCACCATAAACATGAGACCGAGAATATTTTCTCTGTACAGGGAAGAATTCACAGTTCCTGGAAGCTGAGGCAAAGAGAAGTATCATCCTCAGCAAGACTGCCTTGGAGTATTGTCATCAACCCCAAACACATCACTGAAAACATTTATGTAGCCCAAGCCCTCTAGTCTTTGAAAGGAACCTTAAGCCTTGGCATGGGCATGCAGGCATGTATATGTGGTCTCACCCACAAACTGCAAGTTTAATACTCCAGAATCGCCCTTTATACATTTAAGAATATTTTTCAATAAGGAAGTCTCCATATGCATAAGACTGCAGCCACACCTACACTGCTACCAGCACTGAGATAACAAATTCAAGGCTTGCAGGAAAATGCTATCTCAGCACAGTGACTGAAGAGGTACCTTAGCACAGGGTTCTTCTCCAGTTCTGTGCTTTGCTTCAAGTTATATGCACAGAGCTTAAAGCAGTAGTCACTGGCAGTGAGTTTAAACCAGTATTCACAATAGGAATGAATTTTCAGTTGGTCTCATCTTTTATCATTCATTACTATGACCTATCTTCTCATCTGAACAAATGTAAAGTCTTTTGCGAATAAATATAGCACATATACAAGCACTGAAATAAAACTTTCAGCTAGTGTGAGGAAGAACTGTTACCCTCCCAAATAAAGAATCATTATTGTTAAAACAAAGTCCCAAATAAAAATCATCATTGCTAAAATAAAGTATCAAGCAGTCTGATACCAATGCATGAAAGATGGGATACTGATTTTATAACTCTCATCCAGAAGAAATGCTAGTTTTAAGCTGCATGATACTCAATTTATCTGTCTCATAGGGCTGAAAGGCTAAGTCTATTCTCATGGGATTTGAGTCTGAGATTTTCATGGAGAACTTATTTATGAATCCCAAATAGCATTTTTACTGGATGTTTTCAATTTTTTTCCTTATGTTGCTGTTTGCATTGAAAATAATGAGATAAAGAGCAACTCTACAAATAAAATCATTGTTAAAACTTCTATTTTTTAAGTATTCACAAGCCTGAACTGCATGTGACATTTCTTCCCCAGATGCCTGACTCTACGTGACAGCAAGAGAGGAAGAAAACACTCAGCCTTCATCTCCCATTCATCTAACAGCCACTGAATAGTGGCTTTAAAGAACAAGAATACTAATCTCACTCCAGTCATCATCCAGCAAGTGCAGGGGCTCCACACCTCAAGTTCCTCCCCACAACAGAACTGCTGCACATTTTACTGACAGATACATGTGTAGAAAGGACAGCTTCAATTTGAACTTCTTTTAAGAACTTGACCCAAATCTCACTGAAGTTGAAGAAGCTATGCCTGCCTCTGCCACTTGTATTGGCACAGACAACCTGTTGTTTTATCATCATTAAAATGATAAAATTTTATCCTTCTCTGTCACTGCTTATCCTAAAGAAATGCAAAGCACTTTACATAATGATGTATAAGTTATCATGTCACAAACACGACAAGAGGATGCTGCTCTTTACCAGAGTGCTGCTGTAGACGACGGGAAGAAAGGGGTAACCTTTTATTGTTACCTCTTTTATGGTAGGCAGAACAATTAAGGTCTATGGATGACAGTCTGGAAATTAAGATACCATGCTAAAATTAATTTCTGGTACTACAAAAGCTGTAAAGATCACAAATAGGATTACAAAAAGAATCTACTGTTCAGTTGTATACATCTTATATTAATACTTAGATTACATAACGATAACCCTCTAATTTGCTTAGTGGAATATGCCAATAACTGCAGAAAAACTTTTTTTCAGTATTCTTTGTAGAGTTATGGAAAGGGATAATAATATCTTTTCCTTTATTACAAAAGAATGTTTAATATGTCAATTATTTTTACAATTTTTTTATTCCACAAAGTAACCTTATCTTTCCTCTCAGTAAAACACAGATGGCTACCAGCGCAACATGAACATTGGGCATTACGCATTTTCAGCTCACCTGGAAGCTTTTCAAGAATAAAACCTCAGGACTATTTTGGTAAAATCATTTGGCTGGGCAGTATTTCAGGGGGTGTGGGTGTGGTACTCCCAGCTCCTTCCAAGGATATCTCCTGATTTATGGCAGTGGGCAACTGGACAAGACAATAGCAACACTTTGATAGAATTGCACATATATAACTTAGACTGTCTCCTCGTGCATACACAGAATGGAAGTAAATAAAAGGAGCACAGATTGGCTGAAAAACAATGTTTCTTACAGACATATGAGCTATTTCACAAAAGCTTCTGTATTTCCATGGAGGAACCCAGTGCACTTCATAGGGGCACAGCAATAAACTAGGGGAGATAATGACCCAACCTGCACATTAGGTTGGCATAGGAAGAAAAGGCTGGGTGAAAGAGGTGAGCAGGCATAGGCACAGGCACATTAAGGCACACAAATCTCTATATCAATAAGGGGTTTGAAATCAGATTAATTTCTACACAATTAACAAGGCTGTTGAAAGATCTGCTTTACAGCTGCTGCCGCTGCCAGGAGATGATGACAACTGAGGAAATGAAAATCAAAGGAGGAAACAATTACAACAATACTCGCTGAAACTATTTAGAGTTCTCTTAATAAGTCAGCGAAACAAGTAATTGAAAGAATATATTTTATTGCTGATTAAGATAATACTTTATTTAGGTCTTGTTTTTAAAAAGAGCTCAAATTAACAAATCAAGTCTTTCATCTGAGTGCAAGTGAGAGCTCAGTACATTCTCCTCATATCCCACAGTCTGGAGATTCAGAGGGCAGGCTCCGGGAGAAAGCAAAGATGAGAAAGAGGTAGGAGACATCTAGGGAGAGGGGCCAGCTGGAAGGAATAAAGTGCCAAAATACAATTATATATAAGATGTCAACTTTTATTCATTTCAATCTAGCAGCACAATAGTAACTATACCTTGCTTTTCTACATGTTAAGCTATGTTAGCATTTTCCTGTTCTCCAACCATCAGGCAAATGGTAATGCTAAACATTAAGCCTGACATCTAAACTTGTGGAACAAGGGATGACTTTAAAATAAAATATTTTATAAGCAGAAACATTGCTAGCTTCTTCTTTAAACAGAAACAACAAAATCCATATATCTTTTTTCCTTTAAGTTCATAGTGCCATTATGTCACATCTCTAGATATTATGATTGAGAGATAGGGAAAAATATAACAGTTAGAAAAATAAGTTTGCTTTGACTGTTATTTCTTTGAAACTAAGCGGAATAACTCAGTTAGTTGTCAGATTGCGAGAACAACAGGAGCCACTGCAAGTTTTTTCTTAAATTCCAAATTCTATACCAGTATCTTTCTCTTTTTTTCTGAAGGATGAAATAAAAGCTGGAATGTAAAGAGGACTTTCGGGTTTGATAAAGAAAGGTAGGATTAATAAAAAAAGATGAGTATGGGCTTCTAAACACTATGTTATAACCTGATAGTGTTTTGAAAAACTCAGACATATAAAAGTTAATCATAAAAATACTGGCAAACTTGCCTTTGAAGGGGAAGGCAGCAAAAAATTACAGAACATCAGAGCTCAGAGGGAAAGGTAGAAAAAATTGGAAAAGGGTTAAAATGACTAAGATTAAGAAGGTGCATGACAACCACTCTCAAAGCCCTGATCTGCGCTAACAAAACCATATCCTATGCTTTTGATGAGACACTCACAAATGATTTAGCAAGAGGTGCTTTTGAATTATACCAGTGCTTTTTTGGCAATAAAATGTCTTTTTTTTTCAAGTTTTCATTTGTATCTGCCCTAAGCTGAAAACATCTTTGCTAGAAAATAATAACCAGGTTCAATGTACTTTTTAAAGCAAAATTTCCCTAAAATGGAACTTACTGCAAATTTCAGCAAAAATTGATTAAAATAAAATTAACAATTCAGGAAATAGTGAATCTAAGCAATCAAATGTAATGCTAAAGAGGCTCTAGATTTCAAGCTGTTTAAATCAAGACAGCAAGGCATGGATTTCAAGGAGCTATGAAACTTACAAAGGCCAAAATTCTACATTTACCTTCTGCTAAAACTAGGTGACTTCCCTGCTTTTTTTGTGTGTGTGTTTTAAAGCAGCTGCTTTAGAATAAAAAAATGCGTATCTTAAGTGGCATGTTAATTAAAGTTCAGTCTGTCTTTGACATATAAGATTCAGTCAGTTTACAGTTAATTGCTCTAAGGTCTGTCCTCCAGTGTCAGCTCCAAAGCCTGAGCTCCCATTGTGCTCTGGGAAATAGCATGATTCATAAAAGTCACTTTGCACCCTACAAAAGTGCAAAACTTACCCTCCTCACGGAGAAAAAAGTGATCACTTTGCTGGTTATTGTCAGAAAAAAACCCAAAACAACCCAACTTCTGCATGGTGGGAAGGAAGAGTGGGGAATCTTGTGGGATCTTCAACAACAAAACCCGATGGTAGCCCCACTGCAATCCTAATTCACACCATCACTGAACACAGTGCCATGATTGCCAAGGAAAGCAGCTATTTTTGCTATATTTTACATCGACAACATCAAATTCCTAATCCAAAACTCTGTGGCATTAACAGCAAAGCTCCCATTTCTCTATGCCATCCCTAATTTGGCATAAAACTGTTACTTGGTAGATACTGTCTTCAAGAAACACCTTTTGCCCTGAAGAAAATACGTATCTGACTAATATTCAGGTCCCACCTCTGAAACTAAACGTTCACATACAGCAAAGTGTTTCTGTTTCCCATCTACCAGGTATCCAAGAAAGAGGCAGGTATGTGATACACTCATTCCTACACTACAACACCTATCCAGAGAAATGTCTTTTTAGTTATTAAAAGTATTGCTGCATCCCACCCACTTTCTGGTATCGTGAATCCTTTCCCTTTAATTCAAAAGACTGTTAAGTTTAAAATTCCAATTCAAGTTGAAAACAACTCAAATCAAATGAATAGGGACTAGCTCCCACTGAAATCAGAGGAAAGAATATACTGGACTTAACAAGGACTTAAATTGATAGAGGATACAGGATGCTAAGGATGAGTGAACAAATACATAAGACAGACAAACATACCCTACCATAAACCTAAACCAGTAACCTTTGAAGGCATTACCTATTTGGGTAATATCTGGGAATGAAATCATCCTCAGCATCTCTAAAGGTCAAAGCACCAGCAAGACACAAATAGCACATTCAAGGGTGAAAACGCCTGACATGAATCTACCATTATACAAATGCTTATGACTGGTGGTTCTCTGCCTCCTCAACCACTCCTGCCAGCAGCACCAGTCTGGGACCTCCCCACACCCTGAGACTGACACAGCCCCACAACGTGCAAGGACCTTGAATCTGAATACACAGTGGGCCACCAGCTGTGCCAAAAACGTGATTTAGCTGGTGCAGGACACAGCTGGAATGTGAGAAGTAATATCTATATAGATTTATACAAACACAACCCACTTTTGATACACTGCACAGTGAGTGTCCCATGACAACCTTGTCCATTTTCCCCAGCGTTCTGCTCCGGTTGACCCTAAGATGGGTCTTTATCCACTTAACATAAAACCTGCACTAAGCAGTTTTGGAGGACCCACAGAAATGAGAAGTTTTTGATTTAGGCTTGCTAATTTTAAACTGGTTTTGACCACTTTGCACAGTTTTCTACCATCAACAAGGCCCACCCTGCCACAGAGACGAGCAAGATGCAACCACCAGGCCGAACAAAGAAATCACGATAACTTCTGCTCATTACATTGCAAGAAATGTTGCCCCAGGAAAGAAACTGCAAGCCATGGAATGGCTCATTGGCTGTACACCAAAGATGTTGGTTTACACCAATGCTTTTCTTGGGTCAAAACTATCAAGTAAAATAATTAGCAGCAAGATACTGGATCTTCCATCTCTCCAGGAGCAGTGCAGTTCTGCACGCTTCTCTCCCCAGAGAGGCTGCAACCATCAGACACAAAGAAATTAGGAGTCAAAGGAAAAGAAAAAAAAGAAAAAAACGTGGAGGATTTCTTTAAAAAAATTAGTACAGCATAATTGTTTTATTAATTGTGAAACAAGAAGACGTATTAAGCACCGCATGGCCTGGGAGTGAGAAATTCAAGAGTATCTTCTGTATTTAGGGAGATAAAGAGGAGATGACTACGGTGTGAAATCAGGAGGAATAAGAAACTGGCTTCCCCTTTTAAGAACAGCATCAATTAAACCCAGGGGAGGCGGGTGCAGTTTACTAGTTAATTAGTCCAGGGATGTGGTCCTTTCATGTGTAATTCAGAACAGGAACACCTGGTGTGCGGCACTTCAAAGCACGGGGGAGGAAAAAAGCCAAACAATGCAGGATAGGTCACATAAGAAAGCAACAGCACAAGAACAAAAACTGTTTATATCTGACCTTCACCCTGCTGTAAATAAAGCAAGACGGTAGGGCCCCCTCCTCCCCGCCCAGGGAGAACAAACAGCTCTGGGCGCACAGGGGGAGTCACAAAAAAAAAAAAAGAGAAGGAGAGGGGGAAGAGAGACATGGTGGTAACTAATTGTTTTACAACCTAATTAAAAGGAAAACAGACAGCACGATATAGATAGGGATATAATGATTTTAATCACGTTCTGATATGCAGAACCAGAAAAGACAGAGAAGGGAAACGCAATCCAGGCAGCGCTTGGGAGGCCAAAGGAAATGCTACCTATGGGCAGGGATGCGTGGGGCTGGTTTGAGACACCAAAGCCCTACCTGGGCCTGGATCTCAAGGTTTGTGACGGGATGAGAATTTGTGTAAAGTAAGAAAGCTAGAGACTAGGAAGGAGTCATGATGATCCATGGTCCCATGAAGATGTACTGACCTGCTCCTCCAAACCCAGACTGAATTTTAGTGTTCTCCAAAGTTTCTCCATCCCTTCCCATGCCTGCTATTGCACAGAGCAGCTTTTCAGTAGCATGCCTGAATCATGTTGAAACTGGAAGCAGATGCACTGTGATAAAACTTTTACAGTGCTTTATCTCATCAAACACAATACCACTCATTAAACCAAAGTAGGTGTTATTTCTGCCTTACAGAAGGAAAACCAATAGGGAGATTAATTTAGCAGCCAGAAGTGACAGAGCAATCAGTAGCAATGATCAGCCATCGACTTCTCAACTTCTTTGGTGGCTTTGCTGCTCAGTCAGCAAAACCCACCAGAAGACGGCCAGATCTTGTAATATGAACAGTATTTTATTGGATGTTGTTAGCACAGGAAAATCTCAGAAGAGGATTACTCCAGAAGAGCACAAGCATATGTATGGTGATATAAGAATCTCAGATAAGTCTGGCAACTCCAAAAAAATCTGAAAAAAAAATATTAAAAATTTAAAAGAGATCTCAGTTTCTGAATTTATATCTGAACCAGATCACTTTATTTTATTGGTGATGATTTTATTCACTCATCACTAAGCTTGATCTATCACAGTAAAGAAAGATGCTGCTATTTTCAAACACTGGACTGCAATTTAAGAAACATGATTTAGTCTTTAATCTGCTGCTATCTTTCTTAGAATCCTGGAGTAATTAAGCTGATTCTCATTTTGCCATCTGTAAAAGAGAAGTGGTGTGAAGAAACTGGGTTTGTGGAAAATGCCCCACAGAAGGGGGGCATTATTACAGATAAAGCTTACTTATGTTTAAATAGCAATTTTTATGTTTCATGAACCAGTTATGAAAACCCCATGTCTTGTCCTAAACCACTGTCTGTTCCCCAAATAATTTGAAAAAAATTAAGAAAAAAAAGCATAATCAGGACTGTTTGCAGAACTCCAGCTTATGATACAGAATTCTGGCCAGCACAACAAATAATACCTGATAACTTTCTGGACATAATGCACAGAGGAGCACCATGTTCATATCAGCAAAAGCATAAACACCCTGTGTGACTGATAGTCTGGGAAACTATGGGAATAAAACTGAAAAATTCCTCTTCTTCTCCCTTCTTTTCCTTAAGAAATAACACAGAATAGGTTTATTTTCTTTTTCATAGATAGAAAATGGGTATATTGAGCAGCATGCATGAAAACACATTTCAAAATGGGCTTGGTGACAGTTGGGAATAAAAAAATAAATTAAGCCTATTTGGTGATTTGTCTTTGCTTACTTCTCTATAATTTATACCCAGGTTGGAGATCACAAATGTGGGAGTATTTTCTAGAATGAGCTTTGCAAAACAGCCTGAAGAACTCTCAAAGCACTCCCCTTCACCCATGGTCAGATGGGAAGGGCAAGCTCCCTTATTTGAAAAAAAAAAAAGTATGTTATTTAATGAGCAGTGACCTCTCCAGAAGCTGCATTTGTCTTACTAAAATGTGACCATCATTCAAGTTGCCATTTAACGGGAGTTCAGTACTGAAATATGTTTTGGAGTATTTGGGGGTTGGGTTTTTTGTTTTGTGTCATTTTGGGAAGGGAGGGGGATTGCAACAAAACATCCAGCACAAATCTCATGAGAGTAATGGTAATAAGGTGACAAAAATGTCCAGTCAACAAGCTTTGATTAGGTGAGGCCATTTAACAAAAAGTAGATGTTCCATGCATATATACTTCCATGCATAACTCACGTGCACTGCAAAATCAAAACCAGCAGAAAATGGATTTTCCTGTATCTTTCACCAGCTCTTCCCAAAATCGCTCCCACTCTGCTACACCTAGGGCATGACTAACATCACCTATGCATGCCAGTCAATCTGATGGAACAGCAAAGCTCTGTGGGCTCCCAAGATCTCCCAGTAAACAAGGGCTGGATGCATTGCTACACCTAAGAGGGGAAAAGGTAAAAGCAGGAAGAAAGCAGTTGTTCACGTCCAAGTTAAATGTGGGCAAAAAAAAAAAAACCACGTGGTTTTGCAATCTCATAACTCACAGATACCCTTGGCTATTCTGTGTGAACCAGGCAAAGTCACTGTTAAGTACATAAGACTGTAGACCAATATTTAATTCCAAAGAGGAGTAAGAGAAGAAGTAGGAAATAAAACACAAGGGCAATGAAAACTGAAGGGAATAATCCCAGGTCACAGGAGACTGCCAAGACTCAAGTTCTCACCAGCCCGGGACCTCTCTAGGTGATTTTAGGTTAGGTAAGAAGTCAATCAGCTACAGAAATGTGCACATATACCATTATATCCAGCAGTTCAGATAGAACTACAGAATTTATTTGGCTTTGGTTGGTTTTTTTTACGATTTTCTGTTTTCAATTTGTAATTACAAGACTGTTCTTAAGTCTTTCTAAATAAGCCCAGGCTTTGCCTTAACATTAAATTTGTCTTCTGTTGTGGTTCAAAATGAACTGGAAGAAAACTGACAAACCCTTGGTACTCATGTCTTCCTGAATGGAGTGGCTTGGTAGGGCACAAGACCATGTTCTCAGAAAGAGAGGTTTGAGCAGCATTTCCTTAAAAGCAGCAAAGAATGTCTAAAAGGGCTTAAGAGGGCCAGATGACAGCAGTTAGGAGAGGTTTCTGCAGAGTAGGAATAAACTGCAGCCTTTCCTGGAAGGAAAGAAAAATGAAGAGCTAAAGGCACACCCCAAGAGTTGCATGTGTTCTTGCCAAGGACTAATTCTCATACCAACATGGATTTTTTGGGAGGTTATTTATTATGCATGTAAAAGAGAGAGTTTCTCTTTTACATGCATAATAAATAACCTCCCAAAAAGTAAATGCTTGACTCACTGCAATGAAAAATAAAACCTCCACTGGTTTCAAAAAATGAAGAAAAATAGAGGTGACAACTTTACAGGGAAACTTCAACCTTTTCTGTGCTCTGTGGTTCTTCAGTAAGGATCCATTTGACTCCTACATTACTATAACTCCCCAGGGAGCTAAAAGGTAGCAGATTAAGCCATTCTGTGTATGATCACCTGGGCTGCTTTAGCATCCAAAACTGATTGGATGAACTTCCAAACTGCCTGCTCTCCCCATTGATAAATGAGGAGTCCCGACAACCAACTCAGAGTCGAGGTTCATGCTGTTGAGTTTGCAGGAAAGGCACCCTGATTCAGGTCAGGTGAGGCCACGATGTGCTGCCAAGGTGGCTCTCCCATGACCACGGGTGACCCCGGCAGGGAGAGGAGCAATTCCCTAGGGACACAGCCCATGCCCCTGCTGTGCCAGCTGGGCAGCATTTGCTCCATTATCATTGCTAACTTCAAGGTCTGTTAATAAGCCCACTGTGCAGCAGGTCTAAATGAAGTGAGCGATGCCCCCATTGGGATCTCGGCATGAATCCCAATGAATCTCATTTACACCAGTCCCTCTCACAGGCATACGACCTTCTACAAGACCTCCCTAGACACTCACACAGAGTGCCCAAAGCCCCTAAAGGCATTTGTTTGGACAAAACCAGCAGCACTGCCCCGTCTCCTCCAGCAATTTCCAGGTCTGAGCTGAGCTCCACTGTGCTGCAGGAGCTCTGCATCCTCCTGCAGAGCTGCTGGTGTTTTACCAGGCCAAGGCATCCAGTGGACACAGAGGGACTCCCAAGGCCTTAGAAGTTGACTTATTCTTTGGTGCAGGGTAAATGCTTTCAAACCCCCAGAAACTGAGAACTCACAGGTTTATGCACTACTTACCTACCTTCAGCAATAACCCAGGCTGCAACCAGGACATAAATCAAAGCTAGCACATTACATTTTGGATAAATTTATATTTCTAAACCATGGTATCTTCCTATGCCAAGCACCCACAACAACAAAACCTCTTCAGTGTCTTACAGGAAGGAGTAGCACCTTCTAAACCATTAGCACCCTTCTAGCTAGCATAACTGTGATAAATCACTGGTAATGAAAGTATGCACAGTGTTTTTTCATTTGTGGCATTTCTATTTCCTTTAATGTGTGCCTGATAAAATGTTTTCTAAGCATTGCCCTTAGTATGTGTTTATCCCAAAGGGACCATTCCAGGAGGACAAAAAAAATGCAGCACCCACTACTGCCAGGTTTGCCTTCAAAGTCATGAATACACACTTCACTCACTTGAATAAATTTCCTTTTTATCTAATACATCCAGTGATGCTTCAGGCTTGTGCTTCACGGACGTGTCCTACCTTTCAGCAGAAACTCTGAAACAGAAGTTAAGTTAGCTAAGAACAAAGTTACCCCCATGAAAATATTTGTCAGGAAAGCTCATGTTTCAACAAGAAGATTGTTTTATTTTTAAATATTCTTACTGTAAAAGACAACTCAACTTTTTGGGGAACCAGACCCTTTATGTTGAGAGGTGCTAAGTGCCTTCAACTCTCAAGAAAGAAAAGGACGCACTTAAACAGAAGAGCTCTGCTCGTGCAGCTGAAGCAAACACTTTTCTTCCACCTGTGTCTTCATTAAAAGGGAAAAAATCGTGAGGTCAAAGAGTACAAAGAATGTCACCACACTTTCTGCTTTAACCATTTGCAAATTAATGACAGAGGTCCTGCCTCAGCCTCAGACAGAACAAAATCCTTCCTACCCCATCTCCAGTCACTGCTACACGTGTCCCTGGCTAGGCAGCAGATTACAGTCCCCACTCCTTTAAAGAGCACCCTGATAATATGCAGGGCTAAAATGTCAGAAGCTATTAGAAACTCTCAGACACACAATATATCTCCATCCCCACGTTTTCCCCTTACACTGTGCAATAACAGACAACAGGCATGCAAACTGCTCAGCTGCAACTGTTCCAAGTCGAATAATTACAACTTGTCAGAAAGAATTAATTTTCCCATTTCTCATAAAGATGTGTAAAAATTACCATGTTATTATACACTGACACTCTCTGGAGGCAGACACAAAATTTAATTTTGAATTCTTTCCGCATATTAAATTAAATCCATAAATAAGAGTTTAGGCATTCACTCGGAAGCATATGTTCATTGGGAGCGAAAGCCAACACGAGCCTGGCTGTAATGGTTGTTGTAATGTTTTAATAGCTCGCTTCTTCTAAGCACCAATAAATTTACATGATCATAACAGTCGTGGGCATACAAGAAGCCCATTACTGTCTGGGCACAGGCAACAGCGCTAACAGGATGGAAAAATGGAAGGGGGGGGAGAACCCTTAAATAAAATTAGGCAACTGCACTTGTCAGCTGCTCCATGATTGAATTTTTAATATTGTGGTCAATTGGTCAAAACAAATAATGGGATAAAATATTTTAATGTATTTAAAACCTGCTTCTGTAGTTAACAGAGTTTATCTATCTCTTTCTGTGCACAGCTTCAGACTTGTCAGGCTGCATTTCTATCCTGTGAGTGCACTGACAGGAGGAAGGCTTGTCCTGGCATCTCCCCAGCACCTGCTGGCCAGCAGGGCTGGGTCTGGGGCTGCGAAGGGCCTGAGCACAGCCATACCACTTCCCAGCACCAAACTGTGTGGGTGGATGGCAGTAGATTCCACACCCTTTGGGATGCTGGGCAGAGCCCAGCAGCCCCAAAGATAAGTGAAGAAGCAATCCACAGATCACCATCTACTTTCATCTTACCAAGACAATCCCCACGTAAGCATACCAACATCCCAGACTTTAGTGCAGGCTTCATCCACACAAACCCACCCCACATACCTGCTCTCTCGGCTGAGTCTGGAGTTGCCCTGTTTGCCTGCACTTGTGTATCTTCCTCATGCTCCCTCTGTTTTGAATTTCCAATGATTTGTCATTTAGATACATTCATAAGTGAAGCTGAGTTTTCCAACAGGGAATTTAAATGTGATATAAAGGTTATCTGTAAAGATGGGCTCCTGAAACTTGCTTTTAAATGTGGGCAATGAAAGATAACAGCCAACCTTACGCTCTGCTCAAATTAAGCTACCACACACTGTTTCTGCCTTTCTTACGCTTACAGTCAGACGGTTCTTTGAAAACGTAATTATTTTTAAGAAAAAATCCCAGTTATCTCCAAGCCTCTGCTCACCACCACCGAAACTGGGAACATATGTATGCATGGTGTGTGTGTACAGTGGTGTGTGTGCACAGCCACACACCACCAGTGAGTGACTCACACTGCAGGGTGAAAGGCAAGCCAGCTCCTCCAAAAACCTGTGTGTATTACAAGTCTTCACAACATTTTCTTTCCTACCAGGATAGACAATACACATAGAAGTCAGTATTATCTCTACAATCACACATTTGTTCAAAATAAGTTTTTTAGTTCCTTACAGACAGCAAAACACACAGCCACAGATAGCCAAGCATTTTTCATCTGCAAACATACAACATTTCGAGAACAGCACTGAAAACCCATCTCCCACTGAAGTCAACAGAAGAGTAGCTGTTTTGGGAGTTGGACAGGTTCCTAAACTCTCACTTATCTGCCCAAGACTTCACTGATTCCCAAACATTCGGCCCAGAACATTCAAGTTTATGCAACTCTCCCGGGAACATGCCAGCCCTGATCTGCAGCACCAGACCTGGCTCCATGGCAGGGATGCAACACAAGCACCAGCACTGGCATCTGGATCAGGCAAGAAGAGGCCAGCAGCCAGCAAAACACAGGCATCCTTCTTCAGTAACATCACTCACTTTTAATTCTCAGAGAGAGTGAATCCAGCTGAGGTCAACTACGAGCAAAAAAAAAAAGTATTGTGTTTTGAAATCTGTTGGGTGGTGTTCAGCACACCACGCAAATTGGGGTTGTCAGTCTAATCTCCAGGAGATATCACCATAAATACTATCCCAGGCAGACAGCTACAGGTGATGTTCACACTATCAGTGTGCTGCCTGGCTTGCAGCTGCTCCCAGTGCTCAAATTTGCCAGAATTTCACTGCCCCAAGTTGAGCCTTTAATAATCAGAGATAATGGGATGGAGCAAAAGAGAGCCCAGCAGCAGCAATGCTGTTTTGGAAAGGTTTAAAAAAGTTTACAAGTAAGCAGAGATAGCTTTGTACAGACTCCTCAGAGGTATAGGTGATTCAGAAAATGAGTATGACAATAGAACTAGCATATAGCTCTCTGAAGCTGAAGAAATGTGGAGTTTTTCTGTGTTGCATTTTTGACATTGTATTTTCAGTGCATTGGCCACAAGACTAAATTCCGAAACCAAAACCTGACAGATTTTGAGAAAGTATCTTTCAGTGGTGTGGCAGCACTAGTTGCAAAAAACCCACGAGACACCAGTATTTCACTTTTCACTAACAAATCTCGTTTTTACTCAAGAGGTGAAGAGACTGAAATCCTTCTCACCTACTGTGTAGCAGCTTCTCTGAAATGAATTTGCAACCTCAGCCTAGACCCTAGTGGGCAAAAAAAAAACCACCCCACAAGCCAAAACCCCCTAAAGCACTTGGTATTAATTGGCCATCCTTGCTGGTGGTCTCAGGACTGAGGCCATGGACATGGAAAATGAACAAGCTCCTGACCTTCTTCTGATCCTCTCCATGAGGGCTGAGACAATGACTGGGCTATGCACTACCATTTCCTATTTAATTAAATGGCTAAATGGAAGATTTCCTCTGTGGCTAAATGGGAGATTTCTTTTTCCAGTGCTGCTCTCAGTCTACTAACTTGCAGTCATTTAGGTTGACTGTAACATTTAAAGGAAATAATTCCCCCCTTCAGTTTCCCTAGAACAAAGGAAAGAATACTGCACCAGAACTGCAGCTCAGTTTATGGAGAGACAGATTTATGTGTGTGTTTCAATTTGCATCATTCTTTTCTTTCTAAAGGGACAACCCATGTCATTATTCCCTTTCAAAAATAAGACACGTTAACCTCTAATGCCACTGTAGAGAGAACTTAAATGTGAGAGTGAGTTGCTTCCATGTTAAGACATGCGAACTTCAGCTACCTGACGGTGATGATATATGCACATTATATAATACATACATGTGGAAAACAGCCTTGATGTGACAGCTGAGTCCTGAGGCATCCTAGTAGTCACTGCATTTGAAAGACAGCTTCTCTACCAAACCACTCAAACAGTAAAATGAACACAATATACTCTCCAGCTAGAACTATGCCCTTAAGCTTCAGTTGGAAGAGGAAAAGAAAACTTCTCATTGAAGTCTATTTTAATTAGGGCTGCAGAGAACCAGTTTGAATGAAAGCCTGCCTTCTTTTTTTTTTCCTTTTTTTTTCCTCCTTTTTTTTTTCTTTTTGAAACCCAAGGTAGAGTTTAAAAAATTCTTGGGTAGGGTGAAAACCAAAAGAAAAGCTGAAGTAAGCCTGCATTTGAACATCCTTTAGCTGAAGAAATTCCCTGTAAAAACTTGGATTTAGGGATGATAAAGAAAGGATGGGTTCTTATATTCAGTCTGCTTCTCCCATATGATCTGCAGACTGGCTCTGTCATAAAAGCTAGAAAACACTAAACAAGTTATACAGCATTTGCTTAACTGACAAAATATTCACTGATTATTACTGCCATTAGCCTGTTCTTTTTGATTTCCCTATGTATTTGTTTCTCAGCTATTTGGATGTTTAGTATCCTGACATGATGTGTCTCCAAAGCTTTGTCAGATGCTATCTTTCTAGATTAAATACATACAGAAGGATATGCTTCATATTTGCCTGTGACAACTGCCTTGCTTAACTGTGGACTTCCAGGAAGGTCACAGAACCTGCCTCCATCTGTGCAAGCGATAACAGCTCGGTGGTACCTGACTGACTCCACGCATGCTAGATTTAATAATTATGAAAAGTTTGAATCGCAGCACAAATAGCTGGAAAGTAGATGCTTCATACATGGCATGCATCCACCTGCCAGCACATGTGGTTGTCTGGAAAACCCTTAAATGTTTCAAGCAAGAGAGCTTCTCCTATTTCCCCGACTGCCTGAGGTATCAACTCACCTCATGTGTCTCAGGGTCATATGCTGTTACTTTAAATATAGGGACCTAGGCTCAAAGATTTTGAGTTCATTTCTGGGCAAGGTGAACACAAAGCCTATTTAAGCAGAGGCAAAAATTATTTTGAAACAACAATGCTGCAGAATTCAGTAAGAAGGCGAAAGAAGAGCGCTGCAGTACCAATCCAGCATAGGCATAAGGAAACTGTAATCATATCTAATTAGAGTTAAAATAATGTTTCCCTTTGAAATGTTTAATTAGCTCTGTTTTATTACATAAACATTCTTGATGCAGAGCATACTGAGCTAGAAGAGTCTGATGAGTTAAACAGTGCAAAGTGCTCAGGCGCCCAGTGAGGGGCAAAACCTGACAAGGAGTGGCTGTTGTTACCAGATGTCTGGACCGTCAGTGGAGCCATGATGCTTGCTGCAAACAGCAGGCTACCATTTCAACCTTTGTTGCCTCTACTGAAGCCTCCCATCGTGCTTTCAATTTAACAGCATCACAAGGAGACAAAGAAATTTCTTACAATATGCCTTTCAGTTGAGAGACAAATCCCATTTAAACTTGTTCAACCTCTCATAACGTATTAGTTATTGTTGCCAGTCTGCATGTCCTCTGGCTACACACTAGTTGTTCTGGAAAAGGGAAGCTTTTTCTTCCCCCCTCCCCCCCCACCCCCCTTCTCTCTTTTTTTTTTTTTTTTTAATTCTTGCCCTTCAGTTTGATAAAGCAAGACCAGATTTACTGGCAAACTTACAGCATGCTTGTCACAAGCTTGCAGCAAATTTAATTAACCTTATTACAAATATGGTTTTCTTGAAGATTACATCACAATCTGGTTTCACATCGCCTGCTGCTGATTCAACATATTCTGTGCTTTGGAGAATATGTTCATTTTCTGAAAAAGGTCAAAATGTTAAAATAGCTAAAACTTCACTACTTCTTCTAAGTTCCTGTTCAAATCTTGTGGTGTACCAACACTTTGTCTTATGAGGAGTGTTTTTCTCTTGCCGTGTGCCAGTTGTAGAGGGTTTACTTCACAGTACAGTTTACATCCCTTTAACAACAGGGATAGCCAGATTATGAAAATTTGTTGCTAGTTTAACCCCTCATTAGCACACTGGGACGAAATCCCTCAGAATGCATAACTAGAATGAGCTTTGCCCAGCAAGTGAGAAACAAGTAACATTTACTTGTGTAATTTGGAATTTCGGCTGCAATAGGACTGAGTTAAGGTATTACTTCTGCTCAGGAATACTGACAGGGAGAATGTATTAATTGGCTAAGATTAGCAAAATAAATTAATAACGTTTAAATTCAGTACAAGTTTTTAAACACTGAAATATTTCACTAAAGGATTTTTGGGTCTCAGTTTTCAGAAACTGGAACAAGAAATTCCCTGTGACAGTAATCTTAGGCCAGCATTCTCTATCAGCATACTTCAAACTTTAAGGAGCTGGATAAACATACCTGGATTGCTTCCTTGAACTATACCTGAATTTGGAACCTTTACTATTTACAGAGACTGAGTTAGTCTCCTTGAAAGTGCGTGTTCTCTCCTAAAACTCTGGGAGAAAGATTTCTTACATGTTTAATTTTTTCATTTAATGTCTAGAAGAGGAATGCCCTTGTCGGTATTCATGTGATAACAAAGCAAGACTTCACAGACTGATATTCTCTTATGGCGTGGGAGGAAGCAGAGGAAAAAAGTCACAACATCTGTACTAAAATCCTCTTTAATAAAGCATAAAGAGAGAAGGGAGTGTAAAACAAAGACATCTTTGCTAATCACTAACTCTGTAATTCTATTAGCACACAGGTGTTATCAAATCAGTGAGCAGTGGATGCAGGAAAGATTATGCAGAAAAAAACCCCAGAGCAAACATTAGCACAATAGCAGGGATCTAAAACCTTGGCATATTCCATATTGTTATGGTTCCCACACACCACACAGATAAGGTGGTTGACCAACACAGCACAAGTGCATCAAAGACATTCCATGGAAAGCAGCTATGCTCTGGAGGAGATAATCTGCAACAGCAGAATTAGTGCTAGAGAGTCTAAACATATGGTTACAGTATAGTGGCTTTTGTAGAATATCCAAGTGTCAACTCCCCCATGACCAGGAATACTTTTTGCCTTTACACCTATGTGTACATCACATATATTTGGTATTATTTAGCTTCCATATGCTGAAACCAAGAGGTCAGAAAACTCAAGTGAGAACACTTGTCCAAGAAAGACAAAAAAGGTCTGCCTACCTTTTTGCACCCTGCAAGAGAAAAACAAAACAAAACAAGCAAAACTCTCCATCTTGTTCCAATAACCAAAACCCTCCATACTGTTCTGCTAAACCCAATTAATCTATAGGTTATTTCAGCGCAGCCACACATGGAGGTTGTGCATGATTTTATTGATCCACTTTAAAGCAACACAATACAAATATGAAATCATTTAAATGGGAATAAGGTCTGGGATTCTCTCAGAAATGAATTTACCATTAGGGACATATTTTGAAACTTTCTGCAAAACATCCAAAGAACTAATTAGGAAATGGATAATCCAACTAAGGAAGACGTTCTGCTGAGCCTGTTACTCAAGAAGCATCAAGAAGTGGTGAGGGATGTGAAAGTCAAGGGGAACCTCAGCCACAGTGAATGTGACAGGATGAACATTCAGGATTTTAAGCTTCTGAGAGGAGTGAGGAAACATAGTGAGGAAACCACTGCTTGGAGCCCAAGAGAGCAGATGTCAGATCATTCTGGGATTTACTTTTCAGGATCCCAGGGAGACTTCCCTGGAAAGAAAAGGGGCTCAAGAAGAGCTACTTGATTTCCAAACCACAACCTCCTCAAAAGAAAAAGTAGTCTATCCCTTCATGCAGAGTGTCAAGCAAGGATGGCAGAAGGCCAGCACGGCTGACAGAGAACTCCTCAGCTAGCTCAAATGCAAAACAATGTCTGTAGACAATGGAAGAAGGTACAAAGAACAAACTGAGACGTTGTCCAAGCACACAGGGAGTTAGAAATGTAAGAGTTCAGCTGGAGATGGAACTAGAAAAGGAAGTGAAAGCTTCAAGAAGAGCTTCTCTAAGTACATTAGAGAGAAGAGATAAAGCCAGAACTTTCTCAGAGACACACAGCAATAGGACAGGAGGCAATGGAAATGTCAGTTGAGTATTTTTTCCTATGAGGATGGTCACCTCTGCCAGCCCCTGAGCTGGGAGGTTGTGGAGTCTCCACCCTTGCAAACGTTCAAAAGGCAACTGGACATCCTGCTGCAGGAGGTTAGACAAGTCTCTCCAGAGCTCCATTCCAACCTAAACTATTCTGTAATTCTATGATTGCATGAAATGTGAATCAGATTGGTCTTCCACCACTTAAAGTGAACACCACTTAAAGAAATATTCCATAATTAACTGAATTGGTTTTGGTCCTTTGTGCAGTCTGTAATAGCTACAGCACTGAGTGATTTACTTGGCATATTTTTACTTCTATTTCTAACAAGTGTTAGTCCATCTGATTTACTCATATCCCACATGCCTTACATTGATGCTGTACACCAAATATCCCATTCAAAGAGGGTTAACATAAACCTGTATATCATCCCAGCACTTTAAACTAATTTACTGCTGCTTGCTTTCATCCATGTGTTGGCCACATAGGTTATAAACCAGAAATCTTTCTTTAGGAGTCTGTGCCTAGAAACTGGCAGCTCACCAAAGCTCTCCCTGCCCCTTACTTCTAACACGCTTCCTTTTCCCAAAGCCCTTCAACATCACAGGAGCGAATCCTACTTCTTTGCAAGCATTAAATCCTGTTTAGATATATGGATGGTTTTGAGAAGAGTATTTGCTGGACTGAGTGCTTCTGGCTTTCACCTTCATGGTCCCTGCAAATCCACAAAGCTTTATGCCAATGGGATAGGAAGGTTTCTGGAAACCTGTCAGCACATGGGAGTTCACTACAGTAATTTTACTTCCTTCATACAACTTTGAGCTCTTCTTCCTCCTCACAACTTTCCAGGCAGTCTGACAGAGGGGACTTGAAGCAACCAGAATAAATCCACTGAAGGAGACAATCACTGCCCATAGGTTTGGGGTTCCCCCACTTTTTTGGGTGATGTGTGACCAGTGTGCAGGAAGGGACATGAAGGGGAGCTTTTTCTCTCCAACAACTGTACACAACCCTTTGGAGCACTATAGAATGAAAGCCCTATATAAAGTCTCGATATTATTATAAAAACAGTAACATCACTCCAAAATAAATACTTCAAGATTTATCACATTTCTGAACTCTCATCTCTTGGAACACAGTGAGAGACCTTTAGATGATTTGCTTGCTACTACTGTTACCAAAAATCCTAAGAGAAAAGAGAAGCCCACTACTGATTGCATATGAAACAGCAACCTCTGAAAGTTTATAGCAGCCAGCTCTCTTATCACAATCCTCTATGGACAAAGCACCTGCTTATGTTGGCAACAAATTAAAAAAAACCAACCAACCAACCAACCAAACAAAAAAATCTTTTTCAGTAGGTCCATGCATTATTACAGTACGTAAGAGACTTGCACGCAATTTTTCTCAAAATTCTCAAATTTAGCTGAGCAGGGAATAGCTTCCCCATTCTTCAAAAAAACCGGTGCAATTACAAACTCCTTTCAAGTTCCAAAATGGGAAAACACCAACACCATTAAAAGTACAACACACACAAGCAACCAGGTTAATCAACTGCCCTGGCAGCAGCAGTTAGAGAACTCACTTTGAACATAACAGAACCTTTAACTTTCTTCCATAACTGATTCGGAGGAAGGCCTTTACCTGTCTCACACACGGGGAGCATGCGCTGGGTCTCTTGGTCCCTTCTACTATAGCCAGACAGCCAAACAAGTGAGAGGTAAAGGCTTTTATCTGGTACGAAGGAAAACAAAAAGCACTTCTAAAGTTTGAATCAGGGAGGGCAAGAATTTAGCCAGATCAGTAAAGCCACAGTGAGTTTTCAGAGGATTAGAATAACTTACAGATTTTCTCATCTGGTTTTGATGAGAAAATAGAACCTGGAGATAAGAAACTTTTCTTCACGGAAGTTTCATTGGACTTGACATATTCCAACAGAAACGTATGGTTTCACTTGAAAAATTCCAGAGGAAAATAATTTTTATAGATGAAAAAACCCCAACCTGTGACCACCTCTAAACTTTAACCTTAACTTGTGGTAGATAATGATTATATCTGCACTGACACACAGAATAAAGTGGAAGTGAACATTTTTAGGGAGTGTGCAAGTAGGCTTTCATAACTTCCTAACAGTGAGCTGAAATGAAGATGGAGAAGAGATGAATTGGAATTTTCAGTGAGTGTACATAGCAAATTCCAGAAGTATTATTAAAATTCATGATTGTGGACTAGAAACAGGAAACCTAAGATGAAGCACTCTCTAGTTAAATGTCTCAGTTCATATAAAAGGAGGAAAAAAAAAGAGTCAGGAGATCACACATGAGGGAATCTTGTGACAGTGGTCAGGTAGGAAATTTTCTGCCCCAAACTCAATGATCTAAATGAACACACAGACAAAAACTGTTTTGCACCACTCACTGATGTCTTCAAGAACGATGCAGCTAATAACAGCTCCTCTATCCTAAGTCAATAGATTGGAAATGCCCCCACACACCATTAGGGAGATGTTCTAGGTTAAATGTTCTCTAATTTCTTTTGTGTGTAGCATAAACATGAACTGCTCCCACAGTAATCTGAACGGTGCCAGTGCTCATGGAATTTCTGGTAATTCAAGCAAAAAGGAAATACAAAAATCTTGGCCAGTGCTCTCCCATTTGGTCCCCTCACAAGCCAGGGAGTGCCAGATCCAAGCATTCTTTGAACAAGGCACCCTGACAAAAAGTGAGACAGATTTGTTACACAGACCATATAATACTCCAATATCTACTAAAAGGAGAACTCAGGAGAAGCACATCACCATCCAGTTATATTCAATAAGTTTTCCAGCTAATGGAAATAAACAAAAGCAATTGGCTGCAAAGAATTGCTTCAGTGACATATGCTGCACATAAAAACTAAAGGCTGAATGTGAAGATAGCAGCAGCAAGTTAATGATGAGAATTGCAAAGCCAACAACTCAAAACCTAGGAAACACTGTTTTCTGAGCAACTGCACTTTCTAGTGCATGGAGGGTGCACGTGTAGTCTAGGAACAAGTGGAAACTGTAAACAGTTTGCATAATTGTAGCTGCTACCTGGGACTGACATGGCTGAAATTGGGTTGACTACTCAAACTAAAAGTGAAATGGCTTATGACCCATTGCCCCGGGAGAATGAGGAGATAAAAATATCAGTATTGAGCCTCATGCGAGGATTGAGCAAGATTTTTAAGAGTGGACGCACTCAAGGCTGGTCTGCAAAAATCTGGGAAACTCTAACAAACATTTGAAAATAGGGGTTAAAATAAATTATACGCTCATAGGAATAGAAGAGGGAACATTCCTGACACAGAAGTTACATGTCCATTCAAAGACCCACAACTACTACAATTCAAGTTACTGCTTCAAAAGGTAAGGATGACAATTATCCAAAGAACCCAAAACTTGTCAAAATTGAACACAGACAAATTAGTAATTTTTCTGTACTCCTTTTCTCCAGGATGTCTGGGATGAACTTTTCAAAAGGAAAGAAAACTCCAAAAATTTGAGGTAGAGAAGAAACAGTTTTGCACAAATTTACAAACTTCCAATCAGAGCTGTGCAATACGAACAGTTTAATGAATAATCATTTTTAAAAATCAGATGAAGAGACACTTTACCCATCTCTAGACAAAAAATATCCTTTTACCTCTTTCTTCACTTCCATTAGTGATTCCATCAAAAAAGCTAATCCAAATTTTCTCTAAAAATTTGATAATTCTATTTTGACATTTAAACAAGAAAACTATCCCTCTAACAAAGACTTTTATTTTTTAATTTCTTCCCTTCTCTATTTTCACAAGAGTAGCAAAATGATTCAGATACAATGAAAAATGTTACACATACGTAAACTGATACTGTTCGCTAAAAGCTGTTTTGTCAGGAAAATTCAACAGCTCCAAGGGAAAGGCTCTCATCTTAAGTTTTTGGGCCCAGTTCTTTGGGACCATGAAATTTAAATAGAGTAAATAAGGGTTGTAAATCCATAAGATTACTATCTATTTACAGAAGAGCTCAGTAATCTTCAAGCACTTCTCATTAACATGACAGTTACATCACCTTTGATTAATATTTTTGCTATTATTTCTAGTTCCATTTTGCTGAAAAAAAAAGTAACATCAGTATCACTTTAGATTTATATGACATCTCCCATTGCAAAGTGATTTTAACATGCTTTTAAAAAAAATCTCCGTTATATATTCTTATCAGCTCAGCTATGAAATGAGCCACCTGTGGTGGGCAGGCAAAGCACAACACAACACATAATTGAAGTGGAGAGAGAAGGGAAATTTTGGTTGGCATTAAAGCATGACCTCAGTGTTATATAATAGGTCAAGGATTTTTTAAATCCCCTGGAGAACAGAAATCTCAGGCTGAAAGTCTGAGCACAGAGAAAACAAACCAGCTGAGTCACAATGGTAAAGGTAAACCACAAAGACGACTTGCACTTGCTGGAATCTGGAGTTTGCTGCAAAGGCCTTACATCTTGCTTTATGATGATCAATCATAGCTTGACTCAATGAAATGAAACCCTTTAAAATAAAAATTTAAAAATTCCTAAACTCTATAATTACTCTTAAAACAGCAGGAAATGGAAGGAGAGTATTGCCTACATGAGTCCTTGACGTACAGGACTTGTTGTAAGAGTGGTGCACACTTTAACTTCTCACTGATTTTAGCAGCCCTCACACTTTAAACCCACAGCTCAAAGCCAGGGACCCGGTGTATTATCCCAGCAGTGGGAAGGGCTTGGATGGAGGGTTTCAATAGTTATTCAACTCCAAGGACAGCATTCAGCCCTTGCCTTGGGAGACACCAGCCCTGCGATCACTGATACTGACAAACTCAACCGTTTATTGCTCAAGAAGGATTTTTTTAAAGCTTTTTGTCTCTAATGTAGGCAAATGAAGTCTTCAAATATTCACTAGAGTCAGGCATGCTGTGAGCATCGTCTTAATGAGACCATAAGGATGCAAGCAGGAAGAGCTATTTCAGCAGGTCTAAAACATAATACCCAACAGTTAGATTTCTTAATTTCACCTAAGTGTGAGCAACTGAAAAGTAGAGGCAGAAAGCATTTAAAATCAGGAACAAAGCAATACTGTAGCTGCCACCACGGATTTAAAGAAGACAGGACAGCTTTCAAGAGCTGATTGAATCAAGCGAATGTCCCAAATAATCCCATGGGTATATAGTTCATTTTCTCTTTTCCAAGCATTCTGCCTTTAGAATAGTTTTCACTGTTTAAGAAACATACTGAACAGTCTCTACAAAACTCCACATTTAATGTTTATCAACAGGCAGAATATTATTTGTGCCAGGAATCTTATTTCCTAGACAGCACAACAAATCACTGACAGCCTTGACACCATCCCTGTGTTCCCAAGCAATGTCTCTTAAGCTCCTCCATTTTAATTCCCAAAATTGTGTTTACCTACAGTTAATCAGAATTACTTATTATTTTAAAAGTAACTGAAGTTCTCGTTTTGGCAGAATTCAGGATTTAACGAAATTCTCTTCATGATAATTGTTAACATTTTTGTGCGAAACTCCCCAAAACCTCATCTACCATTTGATCAGAAATAAAGTGAGGATATACTTTATATATATATATATATACGTATGTATAAATGAGCTATTATTTGCAAGATGTTCTATCAATCAAATTAGCTACTATAAGGTGTAATTCAAATGCAGTTCTACCACAGATTATTTTCCACCTAAGGATCTCAGTTGTTTTCCAACCAACCCATCACGTATTTTGCGTCAGGAGCTCAGAGAGCAGATGGGAGCACAGGTCTGGTGCAAGGTCACACAGCAGGGCTGTGGCCACACCAGGCACGGGGCAAGGTGATGATCTGCCAAGACCCAGTTCTGTGACTTAAAGATGGTATTACGCTTTTTCCAGTCCTGCTGTTGGTAGGACTTTTTAGAGAAATTTTCTACTGAAAAGCAGTATTTTACTCAGCTTAATAACCTCAGATTCTCACCAATATCTTTACATAAATAGAGAAAGAATGACATCATTGCATCTGTACAACCAAGACCCCATTTATGCTGAAATGTATCAGATTACTATAGAGTCAAAATGTGCACAATTATCTCAGATAAAAAGAACAGGTGCTTTCTTGGTGATTTAATAAAAAAAGAAAACTAGGGAAGGATTTTAAGGTTTGTTTTTAAGAAAACAACTAAGAAAATATCTCAGAATTTTTAAACATTAAGCTGAAAATTACACACATTGTGGTAGAACACCTTCATGGTCAAGTATATGAAACCTATCATGATACCAAAGGTGTTGGCAGATAGTTACAAACCATTTACGAACAAGTCTATTCCTCTAAGTTAATTAACTTGACTAGGCTGAAACAAAGCCAACACATAAATTAGGCCAGATCGGTAATAAAGTTTGATTTTTCAATGAATGACAATGTATCAGCAATTTCTATTTACTCCTTTAACCTATGGACGACTAAACACAAATAAAACCTTTCTGTTGTAAAACTTACATGGCTGAACCCTGTGACACTGTTTCAGAAACATTCACCAACTCCTCTACTGTTGAGGTCTATTTTGTTGGCTTTGAGTCACCATGGTTGAAACTGAATCCTATGACAATGAACAGTTTCTTATTCATCTTTTAAAATAATGCACTCCTTGATCTTGGCACACCTATGAACTGTGTAAACAGAAGACCAGAAAACTATTTTCTGAATTATAACTTCCAAAAAGTAAAAGGAACTTATCAAAATCCAGTATTTCAAAAGTTTCAGACGTTTGTAAAATAAATCTCCAATTCCTACTTAACACCCAAAGTTAATTTAAATTCTATGTTGGGTTGATCAAATCATGCCCTCTCCTTTTTTTTTTTTTTTTAAATTTGTTTTTGTTTGGCTTGCTTGTTTTTAAAAACAAAAACATTTTCACTCAGTGTAACCCAGTGCTATCTCTAAATTCTCTCTCCAAGAACACATTTCCCTACAAGGGTACCAGTGACAAGGGAACGCTCGGCCAATGGCTTTGACAACATTACAGTAAATAAAACTGCTTGAAAGACACCAGCAAGTTAAACCTGGGCCCTGCCCAATAAACAGTTTTATTCCATCATTTCACAGTCAGTAAGTTCGCACCAAGTCCACTGCTTCTCTATGCTGTTACGAGCAACCTTTTACTACTTGTTGCTTTACCTTCGGCTTGAGCTCCTTTTGCAGCATATGAAAAGAAAAACACATAAGGAGGTTAACTAGGACTAGACAAAAGGCTGCAGAGCTCAATCACGGCAGGCATGGATCACTGTCTTCTCAATAACATCTCTGTCCCCCCCCACCCGCTGCTCATCGCTGCACACACGCACGCGCTCCAGCTCCGAGCCATAAATCTTCCAAAGTCACTCAACTGACAGCCTAATAACATGAAAGAAGTATCTGCAAACAAGATGGTTTCAAACAACTGCTGGTGACCCTGAACAAATCAGGGCCCAGTTTCTTTTGCAGCCTGTGTTTCTCCCCTTCAATCACTTAACCGGGCAGATTGATGTGACACCACAGAATTAAACCGAGTTCCAACACACCCTCTCCCTCCCCGTCTCTCCTGCTTTCTGCTGTTTACTAATGATTGGATCTGTCTGTCCAGACACAGCAAAAGTCCAGTGCTCAGGGTCCTTTGGGGGGCAGAAATGCAGCTTACCAACATCAAAATAAACAACTGCCACCACACACACAAAAATACTCCCGCTGTCTTTTGTGTTTTCATTCATTATTTAAGAACTTCTTTCTCGAAAAGAAATATAAAAAGCAAACATCTAAAACAATGCAACCCATCTCTCCATAAATGTAAGGGTTTAATACCTTGTGAAAATACAATTAGCAAATTGCACCCTTTGGAATACCACAGTACTTGGCACAGAGTCAGAGATGGGAGCCCTTGTCTGAATCCCTCTGAAGCACCTCCATCTTCCACTGCTCTTTAAAGCCACAGCAGTACCTGAACCCCTCCTACCGTTCAACGGGGCCACGAGTAGAAAAGTTTGAAGTGACTTAGCACACACAACCCATGGTCCCGAGTAAAGAAGACATCAAATGATTTAATGATGATGCTTTCTCATGGCAAAGTATGACCATCAATCCAGACATCCTAAATCTCAGGGTAATAACGTCTTTCAAGCAGGCAAAAGGAAAGTTAAATAGCTGTCTTGAAGAGCAGATAAAAAGCCACTAAAGCAACCAACTGCTGAGCCTCTACCTGCTATCCTGTTCTTTCTTCAGGATTTCCTCAGGATGCTATACAAAAAAAATTAAAAGAGCGAGTACAAATGTATGTATTTATTCACAAAAAATATCTTTATACTCACAACATTTTAAATATTCATATTCTTACAAAGGTAGACATCAAAATCAATGCAACTAGAGAGTACAGAGATGACATCTGATGCTCAAATTTTATCTTTCTTTTCTATCCTGTATCTGAAAGCCTGATGTTTGCCTGAAAGGCAACGGTGTTGCTGGAGAGCATTGGGAAATTTTCCCTAATAAACAGCTCTTCTCCAGAAAGAGGTGACCAAGATGGTGATCATTGCTTCAACAAGGATCATACCACAATGGAAATACTGATTTAATATTTTCTACTGAAATTTCCTAAGTATAATATTGGTTACATAGCTCCTATAACATACTAAAATCCCTAAATCTTGTGTCTGAACTGTGTGACATTTCCATTAAAAGATTTACTAAATTTAGAGCTGATGTGATTCCTATGCAACCCTTATGCCTGGAGAGATTTGCACTTCAGTATTCTGATGCAAGTTCAGAATATTTATACTGATAAATATTTTAGAATCAAGAATTTTCTCATCTCTCTCTTTCTTTTTGCATGGTAAAACAGAAGTGACAATGTATCGATAGATTTTTCATTAAAAGTAGTCAAACTTCCTCTCTCCTTCAAGTGTGAATTTGACCCACTAATTTACATTCTCAGAGGGTTTTTTTTTCTTGTACTGCTCCAGCTGGGTCATGCGGCTTGTTTTAAATCATTGTTTGCACTTCATCAGTCTCCCAGTTAGGGGAGACTGAGAGATCTTTCCCATATTTTCCCAAAGTTGTTTTTGTGTACCCCCCAACCCACATACTCCTAAAATACCCCAATGAATACAAAACCCAGGAGAAAGCTATCAAGAGGGTGGGGGAAAAAACCTCAACTACAAAACCCAAAGTATTGTAACCAGAGACATAAACAGAAGAAAGTTCTGGTAGCTTGCTGTACACAAAAAAAACACAAAAGAAAAAACTAAAGAATATATATTGTATATGCAGCCTGCTGAGAAGGCTATTTTTCAAATGTCCTCAGCCCAGAATGGCCTATTTGCTGCTTTGAACTTATTTAATAACATTAAGCAAGAACACTTAACTATCTAAAAGAAGGATCAGTGGCATAAATCAGACATCATTTCACATATTTCAGGATCAAAGCTGCAAGGCAACATGATTTGTGAGGACATTTAAACAGCTCTAATATATCACAGTTCCTTTTGAAGGATACTTAGGCATATTAGTTGCCCAAATGATGATTTCTTTGCATAGTTCTAGCCAAAAAGAAAAGAAAATTGAAACTTTTCATTCAGGAATTGGTTTCGTCTATAACCTTGATTTATGTATAGCATCAAACAAAGCAGATGAAGAACACCGTGAATTTGAATTATCAAAATTAAAACCAGGAGAGTGAATTGATTTTTTTTTTCAGATGATCAAGGCTAATCGAAGTGACCAGCACAGAAATTGCATAATCAGTAGCCAATATGAGTTAATAGGAGCTATATAACCAATGTCCAAGATTACAATGATATTTCATTCAAACTTTCATGAACCTGTCAGGATGGAGCACAGCCTACAGAACGGTTTGACTTCAGGATAAGAGTAAGCTGTACTGTCCAGTTTTAAAGCATTTGCTTTTTCTTCATAGAGAAAACTGCTTGCCATGGTGGATTGCCCAAAAAACATCTCATCTTAAAACTCTCCAATGAGAAAGGCTGGACGAGATGATTTTTCAAGGTCTCTTCCAAATTGCGCTGTTTTGTGATTCTCTAAAAAATGGTAGTCATAAAATTGCCCTACACGCTAATATTTAGGATCAGAATCAAACTTTTCAGGCTTGTAGCTGCTAAAGATATAGTTATAAATATGGAATTTCAACTTATTCTAACTCCCTCCTCTGCCCTCCCCAAGAAAATGGTCAACCCCTCTTTGAGCAGTCTTTAAAATACAAGTCAAACAGACTCATGTGTATCAGTTTCTGGAGTTAGAACATTCATTACTGATTTCCCCTAAAAATCAAAGACTATCTATTGCTCCCTCATGTTTCTGCACTGGTCTTCCAAGTTTAGAAGAACAAACTACCAGGTTTTGGGGGATTTGGGAAGACCTGAAGCTGCTAGGGTACCACACTCAGGGTTTTCAGTATCACTGATGATATCAGGCTGCTGCAAATTCTTCACCAGTTGGTGCCCTCATCCTGAATCAGTGCACATGGCGAATATCTACTGCTAATGAGAACAGAGGTAAAAGCCACAGGAAGAGGGGAACAGGACTGAAAAAACTAGGCACCAGAACAGTCTCAGAAATCCCTAACCTCTGGTGTGCGGAAGATGGATTATCAGGCAGTCTGAAATTAAAGCAACAAGAAGGAGGCAAGAAAACCAATGGGAAATTAATATTTTTGGAAAATGTGTTTAATGTTCACAAGACATAACAGCATTTAATGCTTTATAAAAGTCTTTTTAGCCTGCAAGCTATTTAAATTAGCAAGTCTAGAGTCACAATTCTAATTCCCTATGAACAGGAATTCCATTTCTTTGTTAATAAGTAATCCCATATCCTTTTCTCAACACATGCACATGTACACAACCTTACCATAAATAGCATTATTCAGTAAGTACAGCAAAGAGGAAGGTTATGGAATACCTATTTCCCCCATGATCTCCATTCTATTAGCATACAAACCCCATTACATTCAATTAACATCCAAAACATATTTGCTAAAGAAAACTAAATACTCTTAGGTTCCACATTCTCAGTAAACTAGTAACAAACTTCTGCAGGAAGCAAACAGTAATCAAAGCTTCTGTAGTATCAGAGTATTCTTAGAGCTGCTTTCTGTACTTTTTAAAAATAAACTCTTTGACATTGAGGCCACATCTTTAAAACAATTGTTGGTAAGTTTGAGATTCAATATGCACTGAAATCTAGAGGAAGACTTTTATGAAGGAGTGATGTCTGACAGGGGGCCTTCCTCAATTACAGGCTGCATCTCTGTGATTAGCAGTACTCAATGGTTCTTGCAAGAACTTTTAATACTTACAGTATCTTGTAAGGAAGGGTACCACAGTTTAGATCTGCTCACCTAAGAGCTCTGAGTTTTTCTGTGTACAACACCCAAGAAGTGGATTTCTAAGGGAAATGATATATGCAGGGAAATCTGATTTACATGCTTAACAAAACAAGAATACACAGGTTTGATATTTGTTTAGAAAACAGCATTTGAAAAAGTTTCACTTTCATAAATTGTGCAGATTGAACTCTGCCCTTTGCTGAGCATCCTATCTGAAAGGGCTTACTGTAGCACAGATCTCAGCTGCATGTTTAAAATACGCCTGACATATGGGGAAACTTTCCACAGATTAAATGATACTGAAAATAATGACTAAACACTGAGTCAGAAAAAAGAAGCAAGAAGATATATGCATCCCCTCCATTGCTCCACTCAGCCACCCTAAGTAAGATGATAAAGAAAAGATAAACTGCACTATTCCATAAATTAGAAGAATTACAGAAAGGTCAGATATCTAAAAAGAGATATTATATGCTGAGAAAGAACGGAAAGAGTGTATAGCTCTAGCACAGCAGTTAATATTTTATGTTACGATAACTCAGAAATGTAGGAACCTTAAATTTTATCTGGAAATACAGCTCTTGGGATTCAAATAAAACACTGAAAACCTCATCAGCTTGGTTTTCTTTCTTTTTGAACAGGATCAGATTGGAGGATAGACTCTGACCCTCTGTTATCCAATATTCCAGCACATGAACAGTCTCAGTTGGTGAGAGTGCTTGGGAAGTACCATCCCTCTCAGAAAAAACATCTCTTTTTGAGGAATAAATTTAGCACATAGGTAATGCTAATTGTTATGAGTCAGGGCTTAGCATTAAAAAAAAATAGCCAAATCAATCCTGAAAGCAGTAGAGCAATATGATGTTCCAAGAATTAAATGTTAGCACTATTGAAAACAATGCTGGTTTTGTATAGCTTCAAAAAGACATATGTTTTTGACAGATTTTAGGAGGTACACATAGTAATGAAGTTAAGCAGAAGAGCTTCAGAATCCTAATATAGTAACTTCAGCAAATTAATTTTTTAGCACTAACAATACAAACCCGGAGACGGAGTTAGGCAAAAAGATCAGAGAACATCTGAATTTTTTGCAGGTACAGACAAGACTCAAAAAATTTTCTCAGGTGAAGACAAACCCTAAATTTGAAGATCCCACCTTCAGTGGGTGGATGCCTGCCATCCCTGATGCCCAGGCTGTGCTGGCACAGAGCCCAAAGCATCCCTGAGCTCCAGGCATCCATGGGGAGGTGGGCTTGGCTTTGCAGTCAGCACACACTGACTTTACCATGAGGAAATGAGAACACTGTAGAACCAGGAGAAGAGGATTTCTGGCATCTGGAGCTAGGGGAGATGAACAATATGACAAGTTACTCGGGGGCTCCTACAGGAAAAACTGAAAATAAAAAAATTGGAATTGATAGTTCGGAAGAGCTATAGTAAGACAAGCAGAGAGTGACAGTATCCACTGAAAAGTGGACACCAGAACCAACAGAATGGGGAAAAAAGGCACTAAAGCAAGACCACCATCAACAGTATAGACAAGCTGTAAATTGACTGGTGGAGATGGGTAAACAAGGAAAACCCTTCAGAAAGAAAAGTGCCCTCCCTCCCGAGCGCTCTTGACAGTTCCTCCCCTCTCCAAGGTGATGAGAGGGCAGCAGCCTCTGGGCAGAGAGGGGCAGGACTAGGGCAGCTGGATGTGAGGCTCTCACAAGGACAACAACAAGGAGTCAGTGTGATGGACAGGGTGACATTTCCATTCTTTTCCCCACCACACATACATAAACACTATCCAGGCTGCAAAGTAAAGAATCAAAAGAGAGAACTGTGGGATTTAAGTGGACTGTGCAATCTTAACTTAGTTCTCTTGTGCACATGTATCATGGTAGGATATAAATAAATCATGCCAGTCTTTTTTATGTAAAATGTCACCCGCAGGATAGAGTCTGCTTGCTTAACAAACATTCATTTCATATTTTGTTTATTTTCAGCATTTGTTTGAAAAGTCTGGCCTTATTTACTCTATGTTGCTCTGACTCCATGTTAATAAAGCAACTCCTTTTTAGCTTTTCCGAAGTCACCCATCAACATAATCTTTGTCCTGTATCAAATGAAGCAGTCTATAAACAAGCTTAACCACAAGAGGACTAAATTAAGGTTGGACAACTTACTTAAATTATGATTTCCCCTCTGCTCCCTCCCCCCAGTTTCTCAGTGCTTGGGCGTTCTGTCTTAGCCATGCAATCAGCATTGACTTTTGTGGTTGATACCTCAGTATCATTACAATGCACTGAAGTCATGGCTTCTTTAGCTACTCTAAATTTTAGATTAAAGTTGCATTAAGATCAGAAACAGAAAGGACGAATAAAAACAGTAATTAGAAGTGTAGATTATATACTTCGAATCTACACATGAATAACATTAGAACAAGTATCATGACTATTCAATGGTATAATAGACTTTGGAGCATACACTTACAAAGAAATTAAAAAGCAGCCTTATATTTCAGATTTTAATGGTATAAACAGATCAGACTTGCAAAGAATGGGAGGCAAACAGATGGAGAGGAAACTCAAGAAAAATACCACTGCACACTCCAAAATCCCCAGAGCAGGTCACTGGCAGAACTGGGTGTCTGCAGTCCCAGATCAGCATCACCAAAACATGAATTGTGGGATAGAACCAAATGAATCTGCAGCGCTTCTGTGGAAAGTCAGGAATAAAAATCAAACTCTCCTTTATTTTAATGTATTAGCAGTACTAAAATTCACTTTCCACTCTAATGTACTGGTATTAAACTTATCATTTTACCGTTAAGATTATTGTTTTCCCTACACATTTGCAATACCATCCATCATGACAGTATTGGAGAGCTTTCAACATCTCCATTTCAGTTAAATGAATTGCAAAAATTCTCCTATTTCTACAGAGGCCAAGAGGCACAGAAGATGAGCATTTCTTAGCAGGGCTTCTGTAAAGCTAAAGATGCACAGTTCTGTAGAGTTAAAGACACACAGACTTTGTCTAAATCTGATTCATTATCTTCAGTAATACCAAGCAGCAAGTATCAATGTAAAATCTTTGAAAAAAAAAATTTACCAGTGGAGGAGCATGTAACTTTGACTGTTTCTACGGATTTTAATTGATTTTTAATCTGCTGATGGTAGACTGTAAATAACCGCTCAAAGCACACACAAGTGCAAGTCAATGGGAAGTCTTATTAGTTTGCTTTCTGAGAATTATAGCAATGATGGAAGGACTCTGAAGCAGGCAGAGGCCCACGACCTGAATGGTTTCTCTTCTCCTCACAGGCCATTTGAACACTGGCTCCATAAGGGTCCAATTCAGCCAGAATTTACATCTGACTTCCGCACCACGGAAGCCCAGGATGGCTGCAAAGGAAGTGCTAACATTATTATTTTTTTGGTAGAATAGGGCCCTAATTCATTGGCAAGGCAGCCAGTAAAAACTCTTGTACACAGCACACCTTGTCTATAAATCATTTCACAGAGTCCCAGAAGAGGTTCTGAAACAAATAATCTTTTTTTTTCCCTTTCCTGTAGCAAGAGGGAAGGAAAGGCTTGTGCATGTAAAAATTTACTTTTCCCACTTGTTTTCATGCCTTTAAATATCCTGCTGATTATATTTTTATACAGGCACACTGCAAGTGCTCCCAACACCACATTCACTTGATTTTCTCCACATCAATTGTCTTGCTGACTTTTAGCCTGCACTATTTTTGTACAATGGAAGATTAGGACCCCTGATATATTCTTCTCAGGTGTCACCCAAACCTTCAACTCTTCCACATCCCTCTAATTTCATTCTGCCATTTGAAAAGAGGTCAACAAATAAATCAAGGTTAGAAGCGCTAAGCCAAGAAATGCTTTGCTTTCAGTGAATCCAGACTACCAAAGTAGGAGAAGAAATGACAGAGCACCCTTCTTCATGACTGGCCTGGACAATGTCTCTGCTTCTATCCCTTCTCCCCAGCAATGATACACAGCTCACAGAAACACATCTATGCAACATGCACACTTCGGTGTTCTGGAGAGATCCTGAGAACAGTGATCTCATGCTACACTGTTAGGTCTACAGCATGGCACAAGGCACTTGTGACTTGATATTTGTGTGACTCACCCAGATGTAGAAAGTAAGAGAAGAGCAGAATTTACTGTCAGTTCACCACAGACACTTCAGAGGTTGCTTCAGCATCCTGCCTATCATTATAACTGACTACAGAAGAAGTATTTGCATACCTTGAAAAAACTAAACAACCCAACCAAAAAAAAAAGCCAAACTACAACCAAAACCAATAGTCAATTTTCTTAGCTGACCTAAAATTTTGTAAGGAAGGTGGCACCCCCATCAACTGATCACATGAAAAAAATAGAAAAGGGAAGCTCTTCGCTTAAATTTGCAACTCACAAAAGCTTAGCACAGACAAATGGAAGGAAATGGCAAAACACGGTCATAAAAACTACATGTATATTAAGCACAGGACATTTCTTTGAGAGGATTTTAGAAATAAGCCCAGAAATTACTCACTTCACAGTCCATTCCTTAAACAGTCAACTCTACCTGATGTATGGGTCCCACGCATTATCAAATTTGTGCATTAACTATGTAGCAGTGCAAAGATGGCTGAAATCACCCAGTTTTACTTGTACCACTCACATCATCAGTGATGTACCCATCAGATAAGGTACCCATTTACACATCCCTTGTGGTGCTGGAGGATGACTCATTTTATCAGGCAATACAAAGGCACAGGGCTCTTTTAGGCAAAAAAGGGAAACCTACCATCACAGAAAAAGCACAAAACAGAAAACTAGAAGCTACTGAGATTAGAATATTATGCATTTCACCTTCTTTATCAAGATAAATGTGCTACCTAACAACACAGAAAGACAGCATCTTGGTTTCATGCTTAATTTGAGAAGAAAATATTTAATATAAGTAATATTCATGAATATACATCTGGCCCAAACTCCATGAGGGTATCATGAAGGTCCTGGCACACTTCTAAGGTGAACTGCAAAGAGAAAAAACAGTGACATCCTCACATGCTTAGATGATTTGCCCTGGGGTACTTCTTGAGAATGTCTTTTTAGCTGGCCATTGTCAATACGTCTTACACGCAAAACTGAGCCCAAAGAAGTATTTACTTTGGTGATTATCTACATGCCATGACCAGTGAAGTGTCATTTCTGACTCGTGAGTGGTTAGCACATGTCCAAGAGAAGAACACCGCATAAAATGCCAACTGAGAGACTTTCCAGGGAATTACTGTTTATACCAAAGCCCTCCACAATTTTAGTGATGGTGGCTGCTGCAATGATCACCAGACATCTGCCAAAACCCTCCCAGACTGCAAGTTCCTTGACTGCACATAAGAAGACCAAACTCCTGGGACAAAATAACCTCCTGATGACATTCTGCATTATTTGACGGTCTCAGGTTAATTCCTTGCATGGATTCATACACATAAAGACCCTCCAACAAGACAATTATTCTTCTGTTTTGACTATAAAATAAATGGTTAAATCCACTAGTCACTGGCTCATAAAACAATTTGTTGAAATAATGAATTCAAATATACTAATAGGATACAGAGGTTCACCATTAATTGTTTAATCCATAGCTGCATAATACTGTACTGAATTATTTCCCCTCCTTTTACCCTTGCTAGGAACTGACACAAGTACAATAATTAAAATAAATTTCAACACAACCATTTGGAAAATTGCCAACATTTTCAAGAACTTATAATTTTCTTCCTTCCCCCTTTTCCCAAGATAAAACACAGTTTTGACATCTTGGTAAAAAAACAGTTGCAAACTGTTACATACAATTTAGGAAAAAATCACTGTTTTAATCATGACCTTTCATCTGTCCTTGATTTGGAGCGAAAGGGTGGGGGAAATTGGCCACTTACAGGACTAATCCCACTGGGCTTTCGTCTCACTGATTGACAGCCTCATGTGGCTAAACACGTTCACAATTATAAATAAAAACTACCCCTCTCAAAATGGCAGAACTTATCCTCCATCAAGCAAGATGTGCTTGGAGCAAATACAGCTTTTAGTGGAGATGGTAAAAATGATCTTTGAAAGATGTGATAAACATCAATTCTGCATTGTCCACTTCCAAACCTATCTGACAAAAGGACACTCCCAATAATTATTTATGTAAAGCCCAGAATAGCTAAATACTGCCCATGTCATTATTACACAAATGAAAAACACATTAAGAAAATCAAGTGTTAATAATACGGTAATAATACATGCCAATAGGCTCTTCTCAGTTTCATATTCCATCTGAATATGCGCTATTGGAACAGCACAGCTGTACTATTGGCTGCAGTGTCCTTAAAGATATTTTCAAAATGTGACAGATCACATTTGCTGTTTAAGACTCAAAGCCAGTGCCTTGTTGGCATTCGTCTGAGTTGCCAATGAACCAACTGAGCGTGTTTCACTGTTTCCTAAAGTGAATCTCACACCCCTCTGCAACAGGCAGAGAGGTGGATGCACGGCAGAGCACAGCCTCAAAGCTGTGAAGGTGACTTGTAAATCAAGGAAAGGAGGTGACAGGAAATTATTTCAGACTCCTTACTACCTTTCCCTAGACACTTATTTCCAAAGTCAAAAGTCAGAATCAGAGCAATTTTTCAGAAAATCCAGTGTAATGATTACACATGCCCCAGTCACTTCGTAGGGGGGGAGACCCACTCTCTTTCCCCTCTGGTGAACTCCCGTAACCACTTCTTCCTCTTCTGCTTCTGCACCGGAACCACACCCAAGGCACCAGGCTGGAGGACAGGCAGGAGCTTCTCATGTGTGTGCGACTCCTCGTACTGTCACAGGCACTCCAACAGGCTTCCCAACCCAATCCCTGCATTAGTAATAACATTCCTACAAACACCTCTTTTCCGACAGCTGGTAGAAGGGATGAGTTTTACTGTCTCGAAGCAGGCTTAGAAGTTTCACAAGCCTTTGGAGACAAGGGTAGGGGTTTCCCCTCTCCCTCCCACAAGCACACCACCCCCTGAAAGCCGGGAGGCACCCAGCCGAGCAGTTTGGAACAGGACCCACAGCAGCAGATCAGCCTGGGCAGAAACAACGCTTGTCTGTCTAGGTAAGATCCCTGCCAGCCTTCCTGCTAAAATTAGAAAATGGGCGACAGTACCTTGGCGCCTGTCACTTGCTGGAGACAAATCTTTAGCTCTTTCCGCAGCCAAAGGGTGGCATTTTGATTGCTGCCTGCCAGATCCAAGTCATGGCAGTACCTTGCTATCAGCTGGGCTCTTTGGTGGCAAAACCCCTGCCTGCCACCAGCTGCCTCTGCTCTTTGCCCCATCACCATCCTTCTCCCAAAACAGCAGAAATGGGAGGAAGCTGAGCACGGCTTGAAACAGGCAAAACTTTCTGGAGGAGGGGGCAAAAATTTTCACTCAGAGATTAAAACTCCAGTCTGGGTAGGTCAAGAAGTAAATTCAGTGTGCAAACAGGCTTGCTCATAATTCACACAGTTAGAGCAGTATCACTTTTTAATCAAAAGATCTCAACCTCTTTCCCATAGATCACAAACACTAAGCGTCACAATTTTCCTGCGACGGAGCAATGAATTATTGTGCCCACTTTTATTAAAAGTATTTAAGTTGATCTATTACCTATGTAGGTTACAAATATATCCGACTGCCACAATCTCAAACACATTGATCCTCACAAATCTTCTTTGAAGTAGGGAAATGCTATTTTCTCCATTTTGGGTAATTGGAAACTCTGGTGCAGACAGACCATGGCCAGATGTAGATGATCTAAAAATCCACCTAATCCCAGGGCCTCCACTTTCAATTGGCTAGGCATTTCTGCATGCCTGGAGACATCCAGTAAAAACCCTCTAGGTTAGGGATTAGGCAGAATCTAGGCCTAAATTTGGGTTGAAATTTGGCCTTAATGCACTTGGGTATCTTTCGTGCTTTACCTCCTTGCACCCAAAACATGCCATGAGGCTCTTGGCCAGAAACTGAGGCTGCAGCCAAGCCTCACAGGGGATAACCTCATATGGGCTCAGCTGCTCAGCTCTCAAAGTAGCAGACCTTCCCTTGTCCATACTGAAACAGAAATAAATATAAATGTAATAAATAAATATAAAGAATAATAAAAAAACTTTTCATTGAAATAAAATGCCCATCCTTTCAGTTAAAGACCTGAAACAGAGATGCTTCTCCTTCAAGAATAAAAAAAAATTGTCTTCCTCCCTTAGTTGTTTCATCTTCCTCATAATAAACTATTTTTTGATCATTAGAGAGGTTTACACTGTAGAAATAATGCTGAGAGAAAGGAAGCACAGAGGCAGAGTTTTTCATGTAGTTTTTAAAAGTGAAAATTCTCTTGGGTAAAAAATGATACCACTCTTTTTCCTAAGCTATATATGGGTTGAAGCACTTAGTGTTCAGCTATATCTGCATACACATTATAAAGTTACCACAGTGTTATGGTTTTATTGACAAACCTCTTCAAAAGAATTGTATTTGCTGTCAACTCAGCATGTTTACCCAAAACAGAAAATAAGAAGATGCTCCTCACCCTACTGTTTTAAGTCCACATTTTAGGAAACTATCATTAGATTGCTATTTTACTATAAAAGGTTGGAAAACAAAATGCTGTTCTCAGAAAATTGTACAAAACCCATGTTGTTGGATTTTTTTTTAATACATATTCAGGTCTCATTTACCCTTATATTTGACACAAATGAAAATAAACCAGCATTTTAAGCTCCTGGAAATGACAATATCATGTTATCTAGATAAGTAACACAAAGCTATTATTGAAATTCTGATAGCATTTGGTTTACTGGTAAAGGAAAATTACCTGTAATGCATAGTTTAAATAATTACTTTTAAAAAAAAGCTTCTTTTCTACAACACTTATTTATCTTCTGAGACTAGCTCAGCAGGGTTATGTATTTTATTAAAATTGCCTTCAGACTGCTAATGGCGGGGTGTGCGTTAGCACAGGAGAAGGGATGGCTGTTTGACTCCTGTTCTTAACTCTGGGAGTTGGTCCAGATTCTGAAGAGCCAGAGCTCTGCTGTGCATTTGGGTATGTCAGAAACACCCGGCCTTGCTTGTGATAACTGGCAGCAGCATTTCAGGGCAATGGGTCAGACAAACTGGAAAGCTCTAATTTGTGCTTATGACAGCAGCAGCAACAACCACTAAACCTGAAATTCCTTGTACTAATATTTCACTTGATTTCAAGTCTCCCAATGTGAAATTATTTTGTAAGCTCTCGCTCCTCATTTCTCCATTCTCTTTCGTGCTCAGCACTGGATGTTCCTTGCGCCATATCAGCAACCTGTATAACAGTTCTGAGCTGCTCTGTGGTGAGTTTATGTGGCAGATAACCAGCACAAATCACACAGATAACTCTGACAGATCTTGTTTCCTCTCTGAGGAAGCCACAGTCAAAATGTTCTTTGGATCCACAAAGCACAGGCACTAAAACCTGAAGTTCTCCTTCTGGAGAAGCCGTGGAGCAAACACATACACTTAACAAGCCCTGGGCACAGGTCATACCTGCCCTGTGGGAACAGGGGGTTCAACTTGGTTTGGTCTCTCCATCGCCACCAAGACTTCCACATGAGAAACAGGCACATCTATCTTCTCACGTCTTTACAATAACCAAGTTAATTTGCTTTATTAATTCACTCTATTTTTATATATGTTTACTTATTCATATGACCACATTCACCTGTTGAACAGCTTTGTCTTTAAAGGGATTAAAATTCTAGAAATTAAAAAATACCATTTTTTCACATGAGCAAACACCACAAATGCTACTTACACTTCAGAACTGAAATTGCCAGATGAAGTGGTCTCTTTGCTTTGTTGAACAAATATCTGACAAGAAGCAGAAAAGAAGGCAAAAACTTCTCAAAGTTCTGTCGTGATAATGGCCAAAAAGAGACAGCAGGATTTGTTCACTGCATCGACCCTGAATTTTAGAGAAGCTCAACAGCTCCATAGAACTGACATTTGCTGGAATATTAACTAACTTTTAAATGATGCTTAAAGAAAAGCATGAAAAAATGTTCACTAGCTGATGTTCACAGGTTCTGAGGTGTCCACAGCACCTTCAGAAGGAGACTTAACTCATCACCTCAGAAAGACAGTCCAGATGCACACCATCTCCTGGTAGGCTGGACCAACACCTCCCAGTGGGAAGTGATGTTACTGAACATGCATGGAAAGCAGAGCAGACAAATAACGCTCAACTACTTTTTTTTTTCTTAAATAAAGAGCATTTCCCATTTCAGAAAAAGTGAACAAGAAGTGAACACCCACACACAGCCTAAAAGACAAACAAAGCTTTCCAGAAACTCTCCCCTTCAGCTGGCCCAGACACACCAGGGACAGTCAGATCCTGCAGACCAAGACTGGGAACAGCAATGGGACTTGTCATAGAGAAGCACAAATTAAATACTTCAGTTTTTAACTGCTGATTCACTTACTCCCACTATCTAAAGAAAGAAAGAAAATGATGCACCTAAAAAAAGTGTACCATGTGCAGGGCACACATATATATATACCCCAAACTTGTTCATAGGAGAATGGCAGAGGAATCACTTATCGTCAGGGGCAACTTGGCTTTTTAATTGGAGACATTTTTTGTTTGGAAAAAGTGTTTCCAAAAAGCAAAAACAGTACCAGAAAAATGACCAGGAGCATTCTGACCTAAACTAAGGAGGCAAAAAGAATCCAGCCATGCACACAAAGAATTTGTTCACAGAGGAAGGCAGAAACAGGCAGATAAACCACTGGATTATAGCTTCAGATCCCAAGCAGATTGAGCCAAGGCATTTCTAGGTTTACAGCATTTCTCCAAGACTCTAGGGCCACTTCTCATTTCCAATCGCAGCTGCCTTTTCTCACTGCTTTTAGGAAGAGGTAACATTTGATGAGTTGGTGTTTCTTGAAGCTACTCGATTTTCATTGCTAGTGATTTTTAGGCAAGAAGATTGTCACCCAGCCTACCTAACAATACCCAAACCCATGAAGATTATGTTAAGGAATCTAGTCTTGGTTGCATTTAATTTTTTTTTGTAAAGGGAGAAACAAACCTATAGTTTCTGTTTGTCAGAATGCGCAGAAAGGACATTTCACATGTTTCTGCTGCACTCAGCTTCTTCAGTTATCATTTCCTGTTTCATCCTATTTTCATGGATATATCACTAGACAATGTGCATGATTTTAACCTGTGTTGTCTGGGAATATTCATCCACTGATTCTGAGTTACCTGAGCAACTGCTGGGCACCAAATGAAGGCACAAAAAAGACCCTTATCCTATGTCTCTTCAGTGCTATTAAATCATCTAAACTCTGTCTTAGGCGACAGTTCTTGCAGCTGACGTAACAGTAAGCAAACTCACATATGAAAACTCCAATAAAACATCACATTATGATTTGGACATTTTCCTTCAACATAAATATGATACTCTTTAGACCTGGTAGGTCTAATGATCAGTCAGAGGTAGCCATTCACAAGCCATTCTTGCAAACAAGCGTCAGTCTTGGATTTTTACAAAAACTAGCACAAAACCCCCAAAACTAAAGCCATCCACGAAAGTAAGAGATTCAGATCTAAAAGTTCAGGATGACACAGAAAACAAATGGTGTGCAAGAACGGGGGGCTTCCTCCCTCTCACAGCAATACTCAGAAATGCATGCAAATATTGTGAGCTTGCAGATTACCAATTTAGCAGCTGGTTTCATTTTGAGACCTTTTTGGAGGGGAAGTAATACAGTAACAGCAATTTCTCCCAACCCACTTCCCATTGTCACCACACAAACAGACTTAAATTCTCAGGTTGACCAAACTGTATCTCCAACAGAAAATGGAATGATAATGAAATTTTGCCCACAAACATTTACATTATTACAAACATATATATTATTTATCAACTGGAAGTAAAATCTGCAGTGAGAATACAACCTCAGACAAACTCCCTTTCCTTATTTCATAGAGCTACTCTCTCCAGCCTACACTGTGTATACAAACTGCAGACCACAGAAATCTAAGATGCTTTACCACATTTGTGTGGAGGAGGTTTCTGCAGCTTTACTGATACTCAATTCTTTCTCATCAAAATCATATAGAGGGATAAGTCATAAAAATTCCTACTTTATCTGGGAAAAGGTTGAATAATTTATTTTTAATGACTTTAAGACAAGCTATCCATAAAAAATACCAACATTCCCACTCTTTCAATCTCTGGCTGCTTTTCCTTTTTATCAGGAAGACAAGTTCTATCACATGGTTCAAATATTTTTATACTGATCTTTCTACTGTAATTTTTTTTTTTTTACTATGATGTAAAATTAAACTGCAGGAATAAACAAGGGTACCTCTCTTTTTAAGTATGTTTGTATATACACGAACATGATGTATTTTATAGTTGTCTTCCCCACCTTTTCCATGTCATTTGTTACCACTCTAACTGCAACACCTTTGTAGTGGGATCCATGTCTTTCTATTCTTACCTGCATTTACAGTTCGAATTTGATCAGAGTTTACAGTAACATCATGTTTACATGCTAAGGAACTATAATAAGAAATCACTCACTATTCCTATTGTGTGGAAGGGCACATCTATGAAAATCAAAAGCAGCATGTGAAAAAAACCCCAAAAAACCAATATTTGAAAGTCGAATGTATCCTGATCAAAGGCAGTGGAAACAGAGGCTGAGCCTAAAGAATTATCTCCAGCCTGCCATGCTTTTAACTACCAGTTCCTGCAGACAACTAAACTGTTATGAAAAAGCACAGAAACTGAGCTTTAATAGTAAACACATGACCCAGTACGCATAGGGAGACAGCCTGATGCATTACACAGGTTTGCTTGGAGATGACGTAACTTCACAGCAAAAAACCAGATGCCAATATATGGGTTTGAAAATTACAAAAGACCAAGAAAGCACTGGCAAATAAAAAAACCAAACCAACCCAAATATCCAAACCCAGAAGATAAATTCTTCCAAGCCAAACATGTCCAGATTATCAGAGGTCTATTAGTAACATAGACTGAAAACACAAATACTTTATTCTCAGACAAAAAATTTTGGAACTAAATCTGTTTTTATAATACTGGTGAGTCTTCTCATAAGTGCTAGGGACCAGATTATTTCAGATTAGAAAATGATTTATTCTCTTATCAGCCACAAACTTCTTTTGATCTGTGAGTTTGAGCCAAACTTGCTCCATGTGCCTTCAAACTCTCAGTCACCGGAGTTTGGTATTTTTTTTCCATGACGTGTTGCTCGAAGCCTCCTCCAAAAAGCAGCATAATGGGCTGTGTGGATGAGTAAGGGAGGCATTTACTGCCCCACAGAGCTTATTATCCCAACATCAGACAAAGCATGACAGGTGGACCCAGCAGGGAATTTCAAACAGGGCAACACTTATCTTAGTGTTATTTACGTCTTTGGGGCCTCTGAATATTAACATTTAAATGTATTCTCACAAATCTAGAGGAGGGAGAAGAAAATCCGAGATTCTCACTACAGAGTGCCACAGAGAAAAGGCAGAGAAGCAGGAATAAATCAGTCCCTCCCTGTTTGGGTGAGCTCTGTCTCTTAAGACAGTCATAGCACGGCAGTTGCACAGAGTCACATCTTAGGTATCAATAGCTCTGCCTCAGAAAGAGCCCAGGAAAGGCAGCAGGACAATTTATATAACTGACTGGATCAGTAGCCATACCTGTTATTAAGATTACTTGACACAAGCAATTAAACAACTACCTGCACTTGTTCATACCCCACCAGTATTTTACCGTTTCAGCTGATTTATCTCCGATGCATGACTGCCTCAGGGTGTGAGCTTTGGAAATCAGACAACTTGTCCCAAGAACGAGGGTACACAATATTACACTGAAAATTCTTCAGGCTCCTCCTCTGAAAAATACTTTGAGCTTCAGAGGAAGGTTTGAAATCTGGCAGCCTAGCTGTGGCTTTTGTTCCCATGAAAAGACTTTTATCCCTAGATGTGCCTCAAGTAATCCCTTAGGAACTGTCTTTGCAAACTGCAGTTGTCCAACGAGTAGTGCATGGCTTTCCAATGTTGTTACTGTGCTTTCAGCATGGTTCTTACGTGAAAGCAAGTTTTGTATCTTGCTTATACTGTATTTCACCTTCACCCCATTTAAAACCATGTAGAACAGGAAATGAGAGTAAAGTAATCGAAAGAGGCTTCAAAGAAGATAATGCAGTGAAGTTACAGATAGCACCCAGGTACCTTAGCAAAACAATTCTTGAAATAATGCAAACACCAGCCCAGCTGTCCACACAGCACAGCTGTTACCCTCAAACCGGGCAACTTTGTCCAAGTAGCTCACATGCTCTGCCACATTTTACACCAGCTCATTACTTCCCAGTCTTTCCTGCATTTCTCCTCAAGCCACCCTCCTGCTGCAGGGAGGCCTTTCTGCCTGTGTTGCAGGTAAGCAAAGTGAGGCCTTTGCCTACAATGACACAAAAAGGCTGTGAAGGATCAAGGAACTCAACTGGACTGTGCAGGCTCTGGAAAAGTCTCATCTCCCAGAGCTGAGCCAACACACTGCCATTCACATCAGCACATCCAGAAACGCCTCAATGGCAAGGAAGAAAACACACCTCTTACCTGCCAAGTCTCCCAGCTTAAATTCTCAATTCCTTTTTATTTTCTTCTGCTTCCAACACTGAAGGCAGCAAGGGGAAAGAAAAGAAAAATAAAATCTCAAAGGAAGAGTTACAACTGTCTCATTCAAAACCCTTTTCATATTCACTACAACTGTCCTGAACAAAAATCTCAGGGAAGTAGTGTTTATCCACTGAGCTTTCTACAGAACTCAGATCAGGCTTGCAGCAAAGCTCTCCCTAAAATATGAGATGCTGAACCTGAGACCGAGATCTGTGGCACGAGGAGGAAAGGGAGCTCTCATTAAAGGAAAACTAAACGAGGGAAGCAATGGATATTAAGCAAAATATGGGGATTAGGATTCCAGTACAGCAAGGTGCGTATTCACAAAACTGTAGGAATACATGTAACCTTAATTAATCAGAGCACAAACTCACACAAAACCCTTCAGGAGCTGCAGAGGGGAGAAAAGGAGGGAGGGACAAGTGGGAAACTGAACCCCAGTCAGCTGAAATCAATAGTGAGACTGACAGCCATTTCAGTCGACTTTGGATTGTACCCAAAGAGGCAGAAGAAAAAAGATGCAGCAGGAACAGGGAGAATAAATGAGGGAGCAGATTAATAAGTCAAATAAATATTATTAATAGTACAACTTAAGAATAGCTGGGGAATTGCAAGGGGGGGTGACAGATTTTGCTCTTCAGGCTCATAAATGGTGGCTTCCTCTATCAAAATCAGTGGAGTAGTTTCAGATTTACATCAGTATAACTAAGAACAAAATCAAATTAAGTAGTACAGAGTAACTGGAGAAAAACCAAGCATTATTGAGCGTTCCAACACTGGGAGGCACTCAGATACTATAGTGCTGAAGGCCATGTTACTAGATTGATTAAATGTTTGATCCATCAGTAGGAGATTTATCCAATATGGGGAGAAAACAGAGAGCTCTGACACTAGACTACTAATCAGCTATTATTTATATTTTCTACATGCTATAAACATACAAAGGAGATGCTTTATAGAATTTGCAATAATAATAACTCACAGTTACTTCCCACTCCCAAGATTAGTTTGTTTCTTCAGCATTTTAAAGGTCTTTCATAAAAGTATTTTGAAAGAAGTTTTCATAACAAAATCTCAGGACTTCCACGCTTTCATTTAGATCCTCTCTCTTTTGAGTCCTACAGACTGATATCAAACACTACAGAAACTAAGCCCAGAGCCATTTATGCTATTTTTTCTTGCATGCACTATTTTTCTTGGACAAACAAGGGAGAGTTTCTCTACACTTCGTTGCCAGGCTTGTCGGGAGTTTTTATGTGACAGTGTGAAAGTAGCAGTTCTTTTCAACAGTTTCATGCTCCCACAAACACAGACTAGTTTCTTTCAGACACCTGCTTTCACTAATGCACTGCCATTCTTTATGTGATGCCCGTCTCTGTTCTAAAACTACAAACCTTAATAAAAATTAAAGCTCCAACTCAAGTTAATCTTTCTTTTATTTACTTCTTATTTCCATCTAAAAGCACTGCAATGATGATATTGTACCTAAGTCCTTACCACTGCGATTTCAAATTACTTGAAAATACTCAGTTTTATTACAAATAAAAAAATTATTCCATCTAGTCTGCCCTTCATTTCCATGTTTAGTCCACAAAATCCATCCATGTGTAACGATGCCTAAAACAAAGCCAGTCACATTTTTGTGACATCTCTGTCATCAACATGTGCACACATTTTTTTCACTTTTTAGTAGATGGCCTACAGGCACAGAGAAGGCTACTACTGGTAACCTGGGGAAATCTATTTAATCTCAAATTGTAGAGATTTATGTTTAAATAAGTGAAACAAGATTCCATCTAGTTTCTGCTCCCACAGGTAGACTTTGATTAGTAATTACTAGTTCAGTCCTCAAATTCCAATTAATAGCGAGACCACTAAAAAAAAGAGACATGTTTAAACATTTTTCTTTTGAGTGATGTCTTAAAAAATAAAAAATATTCAAGTTTCTTTAAGGAAGAATACTGATTTCCTTCCAGAGAAGATTATGTCCTTGGCTGGATTCTAGTCTAGTAGGATCTATCCAGACTTTTCAAAATGTATGACAACTTTAACCAGAACAAGAGGGAGTTTTTCTACAAAGCTGGGGAGCTGTAAGTGAAAAGCTACAACTTCCCATATGGAAGGTCAATTTGTCTTCCATATATGAGCATTTCTAACAGGCTTGTGTTGAACAGAGCAGGATGCACAAGACACGGTCCAGCTTGGTGTTCTTCCATTAGTTTGTGCATTGCTGATGAGTGAAAAGACTTGGATCCTCTTCCAAGGTCCAGTGATCACAAGAGCTATTATTATTATTATCATCAATATTAACCCTACTCTTAAATACAGTTTCAGAAAGAAACAACATTTTCATAGCACTTCCCTATGAGTTACATGTAGTTTTGATTCGCAATGCTTGGTTGTAGCAGCATCAAGAAAGTTGTGACCCAAAACACCGTGGAAAGGAATTTCAGAAGGTCCACAAGGATATTTCTTCGAGAGCGTTTCCTCAATGTTACTCAGAGATCAGGCTCTTACCTGTATTACAACAAATTCATTGGTGATTACAGATTAGTAAACAGTGCATGTAGGATCAAAAATTAGAGCACCAGTGTACAAATGGTGTAGCACCATTTGTACTTGTGAATTATCATCTGCTGCATAGAGGAAATGGAGAAGAAAACTTGTCTCTAAGTCACTTTTTCTTCCATCTCCCAAAAATAAAACAACTTAAAGACATTGTGAAAGCTTTACAGTAAGAACGATGCAAAACTTTTGCCACAAAATGTAAAAATCCCTCATGCTTCATTACAAATCTGAAAAACAAGACAGTATCTGCAAACAACTTTCACACAAACATTATGAGTGTTAAAACAGAAACTAAAGAAAAGCTCAGCTATTGAGAAAGAACTATGGTTTTAAGACGAAACTATTTGAAGTAGACTGTTTTCACATGTTGTGGCCAAAAGGCAGGGAAAAATTAATATTTTCAGAAACTGAAAACCATCTCAGTGGACAAGGACTCTGGCAAACCAGTGAAAAAAAATAGTTTACACATCATTTTGCACAGTCCCAAATTTATGTTTAATAGCGATATATCTTTATCTTCAGGTGCAAACAACTTGCCTCAGCAATTGAAAACACTTTATAATTCAAGAGTATTTCAGGGGTTCTGGAAATATTTCAGAATTAGACTAGAATTTATTAGACATTAGAAAAGAAACAACACAAAGCAAGTGACCTGTATTACCCATCCACAAAAATAGCATCTGCCTTCCTGGCTCTGTTTTTGTGGTCAGCAATGAAAGTAGTCCCATCACTTCTGCGATTCCCCTCCCAAACAACTCTGTGATTCTCATTTTCATGTTTTTGAAGTCCTTTATAGCACCCTCTAAAAGGCAGAGACTGTTGCCATGCCTCTTGTCTGTGAAGTGCCAGCTGCAGCAGAACCTTCCCAGTTCCCACCTGCAGTTCCAGAGTAGTCTTTCCTAAGATGCTATAGTAGAACACATTAACATCCCTTAAGTTTTCATCTTCTTCAGCACTGACAATGTGTATTTAAGGAGTGAAAATACAAAGCCGGACACTTGGAATCATAGAATCATTTAAGCTGGAAAAGACCCTTAAGGTTAACAATTGGACTCAACGGTCTAACACTGCCAATCCACCACTAAACTGTGTCCTTAAGTGCCATGTCTACACATCCTTTAAGTACCTCAATGGATGGTGACTCCAACACTTCCCTGGACACCCTGTTCCAGTGCTTGACAACCCTTTTGGTGCAGAAACTTGCACATGCAAAAGCCTGGAAGAGCAGCTCAAGAGGCATAAACTGCTCTGTTCACCTCAGTGAAATCTCAACATGGAGAACCCAAAAATGGCTGTAACACAGTTGAATTTTAAACTATTTCAAGACTTATATATGAAAAAAGAACTGGCTGTACAAAGCACTGTCTGACTTCCCATTCTGATGTTGCAGGCACGTGGCATTTGTTTAGCCTCCTCTCATCTAACAAGAAACCAGCCTCAGAGTGTAACACTGTACAACAACCACCCAAACAAGAAAGAGAGGAATTCAAGCCACTCAACAGACTCCAAAAGTAACATTCCACTTAAGCAACCGGCATGAGTGAAGCTTCAGAAGGGTATTTACACCCTTTACTACCCTCCCAGTACAGAGGAGGTACTCGTACAGAAAATTTCTTAAATCAGATATGGCAGAAGCACTAATAATCCATTTGCACTCTGGGTGAGCTTGGCTAATAAACTCAAACGAGAGCAGAAGCAAGCCACAGACCGCCAGATTTTTAATATCCTCATATTTTCTAGTAATTCTGTAATTGTAATTAATGTTTACTTTGTTCTGCATTTTATTGTTGAGTCTTTAAAATCATCCGGGATCCCTTTGGGATATACAGCACTATATAAACGTAAGTTGTCATTATCAAATAACAATCACTGGCCATTTAAATTATACACTAGCTACCTGATTATACTTAACCAAGTTAAAGCTCTAATAAAAAATGATTATATATAATCTAAATTAAAGATTTTTTTTTGCCAGTTCAAAGAATCCAAAGTTTTTCACATCAGATATGCAAGTGTCCTGCAACACCCAGAGCTTGATCCTGCGGTACTGAAATCAGTTAGGACTTCTGCTGTTGCGTTCAATGGAGATACCCGGCAGAAAGCTAAAGAGTTTGACACATAAATTTTATTCTTCAGCAAAAATAAGATTTATTTTGTTTCCCACAGTCATTTGAGAGAGTATTCATCTGCACCTCTGGTACTGATCCTGCAGTGTCTATAACAGTTATTTTGGCTGTATCACCAGCTATATATACGCTATAAATCTGAGAAATTATTTCAACCCAACACAGAGATCTCTGAGCTTACACTCAAGCACTAAACTTGGTGTTTGTCCTGTCAACTGGGCACAGTGTGGAACACAAAAGCAACTAACCTTTCGTCTCTGTGGTCAGAAGTTCTGACCTCCTCCTGTGATACATCCACAGAGAGTCAGCGTCCAAGATATTTACCTGTAGTCTTGTGCATTAAATAGCCCATGCAGCCATATGAGATATTTTAGGATCCTGAAGACTCTAAAAGTGCTGTTGCAGGCATACTCCAAAATCCCCAAACCATGCAATCAGCAATATGGTACAGTGACATTTTATCCAAAAATTCTTGTAGAAGATTATTTACTTGACTTGGAAGTGTTAGAAATCACATCTTCAATCTTCGAATCCACTGGGCAAAGGACTAATTGTGCTGAAAGTCCAACATAACTCTAAGATTTAAGGTTAAGAGAAGAACCTTGTTTTTGTTCTCTCCTAATAAACACCACAAGACCAGGGACATGGGGTATGGGTGGAAACATGTCTTCTCCTGACCGACCTCTGCCAAGTCACTTCCCTTGCTTTGGGCGTCTCCTCTGTGGAACGGGGACAACGGCATTAACCTTGGTATTGATGATTACTCCTGTAGAAGGGGCTGCGTTATATTTCAATGATAACAGCTCATCTTGGGGACCTTTTGGCATCAAAAAAACCAAACCAAAACAAAACAAAAAATTAATTCCAGAGTTGAGAAGTGATGACTAAAACCCAACTTCAACTCAACTGGGTTAAGAACACAGCTGGCCCAGGATCCCTCCAGCAGAGATGGACAGACTGCCCTAAGGGTTGTTAAAACCTAATGGGGGCTGAAACACTCTAGCTCTAAAAAGGCAGGCTCAGGCGACAGTGTTCAAAATCTAGTGACTCCCGAAAAGTAATTAACATTAGTTAGGATGAACCTGGAGCTGTAATCTTGATTTCAATCAGTTCTGTATTCTTCTGAAGTATTTTTAAAAAAATTAAATCTAAGATTTTATCTAAATTTCTCTCCTTTTCCTGCTTCCTCCCCATAATATTTTTTCTAAATTGAGAAATTGGTGAGTTGGTTTTTAAGTGAAAAATTTACTAAAAAGCACTAATTTCAAAACAATCCCATAAATTTCTCCCAACGAAAGTATCAATATTTTGCTTTGAAGTAGATTTTTTTTTTTAAGCGTCAATTTTCATGTAAAAATTGTTCATTTTCATTTAAAATGAAAATAAGTGAGGAAAGACTGCATATGCCTGAGAACTAGGTGTTAATTCTTTAAGATCTGGGCTAAGATCACACTGGCTAAAGATTCCCTCTCTCCAGCAATGCAAATAACAATGATATGCCACAGACCCTTCACATGCACTTAATGACCTCAGTGGCATTCTGCCAACTTCTACCAGCTGAGAATCTGGGCCAGAAGCCCCAGCTGAAACCAGGGCTCCCTTATAGATCTCCACACGCACAAAGATACAGACAGCCCTCACAGCACAGTTTGTAATTTAAAATGACAGCAAAACCGAAAGATGAGAAGTAGAGATTATTATTAAAAGGGAGTATAAGCATCTGTTGCAAAGGGACAAACCTGAGGAAAAGCAAGGCATGGATTTCTTGAGTTCTAAGCTCCCAACTAATACTTCCTTTGTTAAGGCCATTTCTTGAAGTCAGGATGGAAGGAGAAATTTAACAAATTTATAAAACCCCAATAGCGTAAAAGCAGAGTAATGACATGTCAACACTCCATGTATATAAGCTAAATCTGATTTTAAAGTGTTACCCACTGGTCTCTCCTGCTTGCAGGAGCACACTGTCAGTAGTCCTTTGGCTGCACAAGGTGGTGGATGATGACACCCACGTCCTGAGCTGCCAGGAAACGCTGCCTTTTGTTTGACACGTCCCTCTACAGTGTTTCAGCAGAGCACGGGTGCAATCCATCACTCCAGCCACAACACACCCTGACACATCAGTTAGTTGGAAGGAGTTGGAGGGCTAAGTCAGGGGTGATATCCTGAGGTGGGAAGTCAGACTTTGGTAGGTGTGGGGAGGAAGGGGGAGCAGGGCGGGGGTGGCACGAGATCTATATTGTGGTTTCACTGGAAGGACACAGCCTGTCACAAGGAATTACCATTAATTTGCACCAGCAGCACAGCTAGATTGAGACCAGCAACCGATGATGACAAACAGCACTTGCAAGATCACATAATGAGGGGGCAAGGCTGCTTCACTGGAGCCGCTTCACTCAATTAGTGGACAAGGCTTTTAATGCTGCTATGCACAACCAAAGCAATTTTGATTACTTAGAGCTAAGTCTCCATTTAGAATGAGTCAGAAGCTGAAACGTCTTTTTTTTTCCCCTCTTTCTTTCTTTTAATATAATTTATCTCCAAAGTATTCAAATGGTAATAAGCCATCTGAAAGCTGGACACATTAGCCTCTGTTTGTGGCCAAGTGATGTTGAAATATACTTTTAAAAATAAGTTCAAAGAGTATCTATTCTAGCAAATGAAATGGATAAAAAGATAGCAAGCAATTGATACTATGGCAGAAGTAAGGGCCAAATTTTGCTCTTTTTCACTGTAATTTAACTGAATCTTTGAAACGGGATTTTGGTAGAATAGCCAAAATTTCATGACAGTACACTTGAGCAGTAGTATTCTTTGCTTGCATACCTTCGTGCTGGTTTTACAATTACTAATGTGATTGATTCTGTTAGCCAAAGGCCAAAACTGGATTACCTCCTGAGCAGGAGGTAAAACTTTTTGTTCATTTAGCATAGACTTTAGCTGATGTTTAGGAAGTGCAATTTAATCCCAAGAAACTCACAAAAACTTGAGAAAAGCATGTTAATATTAATAATGTTTCTGGGTTATTTTTGCTACCTTCGGTCCAAACTTGAGTTTCCACCGTTGAGAGGGGAATTGTACAAATAACTGTGGGTTAAGGAAACTTTTGCTGAGCAGAAGAATGTGCTGTCAGCAGTTTAAAAGTAGATCTTCTGAACAAGAGGCTGCTGTCAAACCCTCCTTACCATTGTGCCTTAGGGATTCAAGTATTCACTGAGCTCAGGACTTGAACTTAAATCAAATATGATTTAGAGCAAGGATCTGTGTGTGCACCATACTCTTATATCTGCCCTAACCAGTGGTACATCAGGATCTCCTTATCAGTCTTTCCAGTCCAAGTTCTGGATTAGCACTTACATATTCCCCAGCACAAGGAACAGCCTGCTCACACACCGACAGAATTATTGTATTTCTCCTTCCATTATCATGTAGGCATAACTGTATGTATAGATGGACTAAGAATGGCATGCAAGATGAAGAAAAATTTCATCCAAGATCTTTCTTCAATTTAGGAAGGAAGAGCATAAGAACATGGGTACCTGTGAGCAGCCCTTATCACTAGACTGTACAGTTAATCAGTCTTCTTGGAAATCCCAAGAAATCAAAATACTTGGTTTCATGTATATTGAAATGAATCATTTTGATGTTCAGATTTTTATTTTCATCTTTATTTTGGCTGAAATTACTTATCAGATTTGACCTAAATTCCCGAAGAACTTCCGCTGCTTAGAAACTGAATTTTCGGATGCATAAATTGGTTTCTGTGGGAAAAATCTTTACCAAATATTCAACATTTCAGTATTTCATCAGTATTTCTTACAAGTGGGTGGAGGGGACTGGGGTCGCGTGCTGCAGTTTAGAGAAAGGGATTCCTTATCAAAGAATCAAGACAGATTATTTATCACCCACACTTCTCCCTATATCTGATCTAGTGCAAAGCTGTATTTTTCCACTGGCTTCTGAAGCACCCGGTAGTGCATAGTTCCTGTGGCAGGGCACCCAAACCAACAGACCAAATGTCTGATGCATTAAGAACACAGAGTGGATACAGGCTTTGCCTAAAGCACAGAACCAGGAACATTTTAAACTGCTTCATTTCTCAGCTCCACTACAGCTATGTATGTATAATTTATTTAAGATTTGACTCGGCAGGGTAGCTGCATGCAATCAACATATTGTTTTTGTGAAGGTTCCTCCCATTGCCCCTTAGACAGATTTTAACTGTCAGTATATTGGCCTTTCAAATTTTTGTTTTCATAATACCATAAGCTATTTGAACATACATTATTATATACTAATCACTGCTTGTCCAATTTTTTTTTTGAGTCTTACAGGTGACATCAGAGAACAAGAAATGTGATCTAGTTGGAACTTCAAAGCAATGTTTCACTATCAAACTGGAGGTCTTTTATGCCTCTCTCACTATTTGGTTTTAAAAGTGGAAGGAAACCAGTTGCTTAAATTTGTTCTTTCAAATTTCCACCCAGTTCCCACACTCAAATGAGGGGCTTTATGATAATACATAGGCTGATCTTGAGATCAATCACAGATAGAGATATATTTACTATCCTCACATAGTCATAGTATTGCTTACATACATGAATTAAAGATTGCCTAAATCCTGCCTCTGAACATTTCTAAACTTTAAAAAGACAGATATCTATATTTGAATTTCATATCCATCTCATATCTCTATAGTGGGATGAACAAAAACACCCAATTCAATCACACCTGAACTCCAAAAAAACTGGATCTTTCAAGATTTGCTATCATCATGTGGACTTGTGTACATAACAAACTAGTCCTAAAAAGCTAATACAGAACAGTTCCACTCCACACTCATCCTTATTTCTTTTCAGGAGTGCCTTTGTACAGTTGAGCTTTGCTTTTGAAGCGGATTAAGGTACAATCCATACGGCATTTTTAGTGGTGAAACAAAGTACCACAACAGGAACCAGTGCAGAAAAATATTCAATGCATAGACAAGCTTGTCCATTAATGGCCTAATACAGGGCAAGCCTGAATAATATCTTCAGTTACAATAAGATGCTGGGTGCTTGATGAAAACATTTTAGTGAAAAATTCAGTGGTTCACAGGTGCAAAAGGTCATATTTCTCTAGATGTCATGAATGGTTACTTTATAAATTTAAATCCACAAATTGGCCAGATTCCATATTTTTGAACTTAAATCCAATATTTAAATCCCTGTGCTATACAAGCAGTGGAAACAGCATCTTAGTCAGGACAAGCAGGAAAGGCATAATGGACTTCCACTTTATATATAATGGCTCTCCAACCATTACTAGAAACCTTGGTTTCTCCTTCTCCGTCATCCTCTCATCCCTTCCTCTCTTCTTTTTGATCAAACAGTCCAGCCTGGACATAAGACAGCTCATGTTAAAATTCATTTAGTGCTGTGAAAAGAAAAAGAAAATAAACTCTTCCAAACAAAATTTTAAAAAGGAAATCCTTTTAAAAACCTTAGAGATTTAACTGAGAAACTTTCAATAAAGCAAAACCATTTTTAACTTTCACACAATAGGAAAAGTTCATCCAAGTGGAACAATTTGTAGTGGAGTAGAGAACAAGAAACTGAAAAGGTTAAGGTTTTCCTGGATGAAAATCGTGATTTAAACACACACTCAGGGGGACAGTTATACATATGTTTTTGAACAAAAACTCTAACCTGGCATGATTAATTTTGGCCTTAGATTTGTCAAAATATTGAAGTCCATATGGCACAAAGCAAATAATTTTACATTTTTATTTTAAACCCCTGTGTTTTTCTTGTCTATTCCCTTCTCTTCCACCACACACACTGGCAGCCGCTACCAATACGCCAAATGCCAAATCAACCCTGCAAGCTGGCTGGCACAAGCACTCTACAATACTGGCACACGCTTCCCTTTGCAGGGGGATTCTCTCTGAAACCCTGTGGCACATCCAGGCATCCCTGCTTAGCAGCTGAGGACCCTGTCTATCCCAGTCACATCAGCAACAGGGTGCCTTAACTGTGAATGTGCTGCCCATTTCATTACGCTTAAATCAAATAAAACAGCTTCACTTCGCCTCAGTGCATCCATTCCCCCTCCCACCCCAAACAATCAGTCAGTGCTTTACAGTATCTTTGTATCCAGCAATGGAGAGGTATTGCTGCTGCAAAAACACAGGATGCAACTCACTGCAATGTGAGTAAGAGCAAGAAAAAAAAGACTTCACTCAAGCAGGCTGAGCAAACTCCTGCACCTGCAGTTGGCTCCACAGAACACTGGGGCTTAGGTGGAGGAAAAGGATGTCACTCCTTTACCTCTTGTCCATGAAACCTTCAGTGAGCTCGAGAAAAATCAGGAACACTGAAGGCTTTGCTGACCCTGTCAGGATTTAAACTAGTATTTGAGGCTTGAATACTAAATCATTCTCTTTGCTTTCCCTATGTTTTTTCCCTATATTAGAGCATGTTTCTCTAATATATGGCATTTTATATATATATGCACATATAAATTTTAAAAATACTTCAGCTAATATTTATTCAGAATATAGGAAAGCAGATTCCTTAAAAAAGCAGGCAATTAATACTGTTTTTAGACAAAGACCAAGACTGGGCATTGGACAGTCTAGCACGCTGTACTGAACCAAATGTGCACATACCTTCTACACCATTTTCTATACTTGTACACTAAGTTCATGGCCAGACATGAATCCCACCTCCCAGTATTATCAGTGACCTCTGCAGCTACAAGAACTTTGTTCAAGATCTTCCAGACAGCCCTGATGACAAGACCAAAATAATATTCCTTTTTCACTCATAGCAGACAACAGTGAATCCTTCATCTGCGAGAGCCTGTTTTGAGGGAGGTTTGGAGCATTTCTGCCAAAGACCCATTTCTTGGGTGGCACGGTGTTGGCAGTGCACAGGCTGGAGGAGCCTCTGGAGGAAGACTCTGGGGAAACCCTGTGTAGCCAGAGTTGCTCAGTCTTCCTATGAGCCCAACATCTGCCACCTGAGAATAACTCCACATGCTGCTCTTCCCTTGAGATGTGCCGAGAAGCCAGAGGACAGGGTGAGGATACCAGCAGTGGCCCATCACACTGAGGACAAAGCCCACAAAGTGTGGTACTAACTGGAGCTCCCAAAGCGCTGGATGCTCCCTCTTAGGGTAACTCCACCTTGCTGTAGCCCTGCTGGGAGCTGACCAAGGAACAGGTAAGAACATGGTCATGATTTGATTACTCGCTGCCACAGCATCATGGTCAATCGAGATCACTCAATCGCAACAAAACTGAAAACTTTCCTCTGAATGCCTCATGGAGAGGGGGGAGACTTCGGTCTCTTGCAGCCACACAGCACAACCTCAAGACACTGTCTGCACCTTTCCACATTACCAAGTTTCTGTTGGAGCAGCAACTCCACCTAACAAATGTAACTTTAACAACAGTAAAACAACCTAATAGCTTTGCATGCCAGGGGGCTAATGTGGTGGGCCATTTAACGCTGCACTAAATAGCCGTGGTTTGGTTCTCATTGCCAAGTGCTGAACTGAGAATTGCAACTGCAGGAGCAGTCCCTAATTCGTTAGTTAAAGGGGGTCATTGCTCATAGGGTGGGGAAGAGGAAAGAAGGGGGGAAACATCACACTATTCTAAACATTCAAAGTCGGCAGAAGGTTGCACTCCTGAGAGAGGCAGTATTTAGTTGAAAGCCTGACAAAGCTCTGCAGCTGGGAGGCCTGTGGTGGTTTTACTCGACACTAAAAACTTGCCATAAGATACTTGTAACCTGTATAATAGGCTTGGTGGGAATGGGGAAGCTGGGAATGAAAGGAAGGTGAAAACATCTTGCTAATAACACTGCGGTTTCATTTCAACTGGCCCTCAAAACCATACACCATGCAGGCTGCCAGCACAGCAAAGTAGCAGCAACACAAATAAACTGCTTTCCCATCTACTCTTCCTGAAAAAAACCCCCAAAACTCCCAAACAGATCTGATTGCAAAGACATCACTTAAAAACTTAAAATGATACAACAAAACAAGCCCAAATTTACAGTGCACCTCTGCAAAGGGACAGCTTTATTCCTGGATGTCAGAACCCTAAAACAACCGTTTTCTCTAATTTCTGCCATCACTCAGATTGGCCTTGAATTACCTCCTGATAGGCCTCCCATGTGCTTGCAGATGAGAGAGTGTAATGGGGATCTGTTAATTAACTAGAAGCAAAGTTGCACGGTGGGGATCAAACACTGGATGCGTCCTAAAACTCCCACAGAGAAGATGAAATGCAGCGCAAACTTTAAAGACTTCCCGTCATTAGCCAAGACCTTGGCTGCTCCTGGCCCAGACCCCTCCTGTTTCAGAGAACAATGAGGACAATGATGGCAGAAATGAAATAGTGCAGCAAGGAACAAAGGAATTAGCTATTTACCCACAGAGAGAGAAAGGAAAAGAGGGGCAGGGGGGAAGGGGGAAGGGAACTTGCTTTTTTCCTAGGGTTTCTGTCTACTTTTAATTAATTTACGGCTTCCAGGGACTTGCACACAGAGCACGCCCAGGATCATTGTGTTAGAGCTCAGTGTTAATACATGTAACATCTACTGTTTACTCCCAGGCAGGAAGGAGAAGGAGCTGGGGCAGAGGGGCAGTGGGAAAGGAGGAGAGGAGATCTTCCCTCTTCAAAGCTGCTTGAAAGAGACAGGCAGAGATGAGCAAAAGGTTGTGCTGATCTCTAACTTCTCTGAACCTCCTTCCATGCAGGCTATTATTCTTTAAAAGAGCTCCAGGTAGGGTGGATCACTGTGGGCAGGATTTGCACAGGGCACTGAAATGAAAAGGGAGGGCACTAGGACAGGGACGTGCAGGTGAAGTGACAGCAAGCGCTGTGGAGCCAAAGTTTAACGGGCTTCCTCCAGTGCCCTCCGATCGAGGGAGATCTTGGGGTGGAGGCGTACAGCCCAACAGTGCTCTGAGGAGACACCCAGCCTCACTTCGCTGTGCTTCCAAAGGACTTGGAGCACCACAGGGCGCCACACTAGTAGCCAGCTTATTCAGCAGTTCCACAGATAAATACGGCCACCAACTTCAGTGAACTGAAAATCCAGCTATGGCTAAACTGTGCCTGTCCCTCACAAGGACATGGCACCAGACTGGGACCTTACCATATAGGCACCTGGAGGCAAGACTGGATACCCTAAAACACCCAAGCTGCCATTGTAAGCCTATGTTTGAGCGGCTCACTTGAGCTCCAAATGATAATTTCCTTCATCTTACCTTGCGTCTAAAAAAAAAAAAGCTTTGTCAGATGGCTGTTTTCATGAAGCCTGAACCCCAGGATGCAAAGTAGCACCGCATTTCCATTGAAAGGGAACAAGGAGAACAAGGCACAGAGAAGTCACATTGCACAAGGCCAGCCCTGCATTAAGACTCTACAGCTTCACCTACAAAACCATCAGACCTCAGAGAGTGGGGTAATGGATGTATCATGGGAAACTGAAGGAAACAGCCTAATCCTCCTGGGAGGTTCTTTGTGAATGTTTTTCTTGGGCTTTTGTCTCTCTTGAAGAAGGAGCAGGAGAAGCAAAGGCTCCACTGAAAAAGAAAAGTCTGCAGCTGATCATATTTATTCTTGGCCTAAACAGTGGCCTTAGGCAGCAATGGTTTCACTCTGTGTTCTGCACATGACTGCTTTTGATAAGGAATGAGATCAGGAACGTGAGCCCCAGGTGAGGATGAAGCATTCAGACTATTTTCTGGTTGCTTAGGAGAATGTTGGTGGAGGTGTCAGTCTTTTTCAGAGGTAAGAGCAAATGATACTATTACACACATTTTAAAAATAAGAGGCATAACCATTTGGTTTCAGACAACCTGTTCAGAAGAATCAGTGTGTATTTCACAGTTCAGCAAAAGAGACAAGACCTTCTAGGCTTACAGTCAACAAGAGCAAAACAACAGCTAAAAAGCCCACTGCACATCAGGCATGTTTGGCCATGTAGGAGAAGAACATAGAAAACTCCCCTGGCATTTGGTCCAGGGAAGCCCCATTCACCATAGAATGAGGGCAGGGGACAATGAGGAAAAGTCCTTTGATACCATAACTAGTGTCTCAGCACTGTCCTACATTAGCTAACTCCACAGCTGGGAAATAAAAGGTGAAGGAAAAGTTGGATTATTTCAAATCTGATTTGATGCATGATAAAGCCACCTATATTTTCAAAGGGGGAAGTGATGCCTATTTTTTCAGAAAGCATCTAATTCCTGTGTCAGTGACGTTTTCACATAACCAGCATCATTCATGCATTGCTTACGTATCACCCAGCCCTAACTATACTCAGCTACAATATCTTGGAGAATGTCTCACTGCTCTTTCACTCTTCTCTCTTCCAGCAGCTCTTGCTTCTTCCCCCAAAGACGGTTTCCCATTACTTGGAAGATATTGCCATCATGACTTCTGTGTGTGATTACATTTTCCTCTACCAATGAGATCCAGACAACCACCTGGATATGAAAAGAGAGAATAAAGGGGACTGACTTTATGGAATTTGTTCAGATCTCAAGCAGAACACACAAGATTGTCACTCCAAAGGGAAAACTGCTCTAACATGGCACAAATACATGAAATTAATCCATACCAAAAGGTCTAAAGCAAAAAGTAACAGAGTCCAGGTTGCAAATTCTTTGCTTTTATGCACCTCTGACAGGAAAATGACTGTGTTAGAATAAGTGATTTTTAAAAATCTGTTTTATTAATTCATTTGGTTTATTACACAGAGAGAATCATCCCATCACAAAATCTGCCAAAAGGCTCAGTTATTATTAGCCTCTAAGATGCAAGCTAATTGCTTTCTGTATTTTTCACCAAAACCAGCTGAGATCCTGAGGTTCACAAAAAGGATACTGCACATGCTCAGAAATTTGCCTGTCCTGAGGATTTTTAATTACAAATTTGACATTACTCTTCTCCAGTGTAAAATCTGAGGCTTGCATTTTACAGAGATTTCTCAAGCCTGTAACTCTGCACGTCAGTGGTCTTGCTGAAGCTAGAGAGACTATTGAGATACATAAACCAAAGTGAACTTGCCAAGACTTTGCAGAATCGGAGTTAGATTATCACAGTGAATACTATAGACCTTGCCACAACTGCCTGAAATTAAATTCATTTTTAAAGAAATATATTTGACAGAAATTTTATGGAGAAATAGTTGGGTCTCTCTTCTTTGAAAAAATTATTGAAATAGATATCCAAATGTTAGTAATGCACAATCTCTCTAGTTTTATATATCTCCTCCTTCCTTGAAGTTAGTTAAGGATTAAGGTAATCCAGAAAAGCCAAGTGGTTTGACTGCTACGCTCCAGTAACTCTCTGCTGCCATTGCTATTTCTTGGGACAACAGCACCTTCATACAGTGCACTTTGAAACAGGCCCTCTCTGCTCCAGTTTATTCTGGAAGCAGGAGGAGGGAGAATGTTGGAGTCCAAGGCACGCCTCTGGCTGCCGTGGGAGGTCAGGACACGCCTTGGGCTGTCCTGGGTGGT